>JANAVB010036420.1:11763524-12040735 GCA_029216955.1 Iris pallida | reverse complement strand
ACGGCAAGGGTCGGCATCTCCCTGCCCGGCTTTCGATACCCAATGGAAAGCCACAGGATTACTATAATCGGACTCGACGGATTTCGGCTATGTCACGCCGCCATCAACTCCAGAGAGTTCAGACGCAGAATACGTAGAACATTCCCACTCGTCTGAAGCATCGACGTGGGATTCCGATACCAGTATCGGATCAGTCTCAGGAAGTGCTGTCAGCTAACAACTGACATCGACGCAACCTCAGAAAGATGAAGGCGAAAACCAACCGCCGGAACCCCTTCGAAAGGAACCCTGGGCTCAGCACCTAGAGAACAATGGGAGTCTCGTTTTGAGTTACGAGAACCTCCCACCGAAGACGAAGTGAGCGATCGACCTCGGGATGGGTCTTCTTCTAAACCCATCTTATCAGCAAAAGCTTGGAAGGAGAACCGAGAATCTTTAGTCCAACTGGCTAAGAGTTGACGTCTTCGCCTGGAGCTACGAAGACATGCCGGTCTCGATCCACAGATCGCGATACATAGGTTGAACATCTTACCAGATGTCAACCTATCAACAACAACGACGCTTCCGCCCGACATCATGAACGCCATCGATCAGAGGTGGACAAGCTCTTGACCAGTTGCTTCCTCTGAGGAACAACACCCGACTGGGTACCAACGTCGTCCCTGTCACCAAGACGAACGGAAGATACGATCTTATCGACTTCAGGGATCTCAACTCTGCTTGCCCGAAGATAATTCCCGCTCCCAATCACCGATGTATGATCGACAACACATGTGGCTTTGAACGCATGTCCTTCATGGACGGGTATTCAGGCTACAATCAATCAAGATGTTCCCCGATGACGCAAAACACACGTCATTCAGACTCCGAAAGTGTTTTCTGCTACACATATGCCCTTCGCTTGAAAATGCCGGTGCAACATACCACGAGCGATGATACCATCTTCCGTCAACATCTTCGAAGACAGTTGATGCTATGTTACGACATCGCATTCAATAGCCGCCTCAAAAGATCACCTACAGGCCTTAAGACGGTCTTCGATCTCATACGGTCACATCAACTCAAAATGAACCCCGCAAATCCTTTCTGGGGTTTCTAGCGGCAATTCTTGGGCTTTGTCATCACGGCAAAAGGCATTCAGTCGATCCCGAAAGACTAAAGCCATCCTCACATGGACCCTCCGAAGAACCTTCGAGAACTTCGGGGCTTACAGGGACGTCTGGCATACATCCGGAGGTTCATAGCAAACCTCTCCGGTAAATGTCAACCCTTTACTCAGCTCATGAAGAAGGGAGCTCGCTACGTCTGGACAGAGGATGCCAAAAGGCTTTCGACGACATCAAAGGCTTACTTGACAAGCCCGCCATTCCTAGTGGCACCTGTCGCCGGCAAACCCTTCCTCCTCTACGTCCGTGCCATGGATCATTCCCTCGGCGCTTTACTCCGCTCAAACAGCGATGCAGGCTACGAGCAAGCAATCTACTACCTCAGTCGAACACTCATCGGGCCGAACACCGTTACAACCCCGTTGAAAAGGAGTGCTTTGGCTTTGGTGTTTGCCATTCAGAAGACTCGTCATTACGTCTCGGCCAGACAATTCACGTCATCCCCGAGTCAATCCACTCGAGTTCTCATGACGAAGCCAGGGTCATTAAACTCTCCCGGCTGGCTACATGGGCGTCCTACTAACGCCATACAACATAGTGTTTTGTCCCGCAGAAGGCGGTCAAGGGTCATGCCCTGGCTGACTTTTTAGCTGCACACCCCCCATCCCGAGTCTTCAAAACTCTATGAATATACCGGATGAAGTCCAAGAATCAACGTCACTGAAGGAAGCCCCGTTTGGCGGATGTTCTTCGACGTGCTTCAAGAACGGCCCCAACGCCAATCATCGCAGGAGTGGGGGTAGTCTTGGTCTCCCCCGATCAGCTGGTCCATCCAGCGCGCATACTCTCTTTCGAAGCCGTGCTCCACAATGTTGCTGAGTACAACGCACTCGTCATGGACTCCAGCTAGCACAACAGCTGGGGGTGGATCATCTGGAAGCCTACGCGACTCGAAACTCGTCGTAAACCAGATTCGGGGCAATACGAGGTTCGCCATGAAGATTTGATCCCTTACCATGAAGTTGCATTGAACATCATTTCAACCTTCACTGGGTTCTTCATCGAACATGTACCCCGTCTACAAAACTTGGAGGCTGACGCTCTGGCTGGCCTCGCAGCCTCATTGGCCGCGCCCCTTGGGACTCAACACTATGTCACGGTAACTGGCCGAGACTTGATTTGTCCCAAAAACAACCTATGTTTGCAAATGGCTCACGCCGCGCCGACAAACACCGATGTTAAGGTCCGAGACTGGAGATTCCCGTTCATCGACTTCACCGTCTACGGAATCCTTCCGGAAGATCCGAAGGAAGCCGTCTCAGTCAGGAGACGCTCTCTTCGATTCTACTACGATACAGCCACTAAAATGCTGTACCGACGCTCCTTCGATGGGCTCCTCCTTCGATGCCTGTCTAACGAAGAAGCAACTGAGGCTCTTCAAGAAGCTCACGACGGAACTTGTGGAGCTCATCAACCCGGTCCTAAGTTGCAAGATCGACTGCGACGTATGGGCTACTACTGGCCAACCATGGCCGCCGATGCAGTAGAATATGCTAAGAAGTGCCATGTATGCCAACTTCATGCAGACTTCATACATACACCGTCTGAACCTCTACATCCTACAGTCACCTCCTGGCCATTCGAAGCCTGGGGCATGGACATTGTAGGACCAATCACCCCTCCTTCATCAAGAGGACATCGTTTCATCCTGGCCATCACCGATTACTTCTCCAAATGGGCGAAAGCAGTCCCACTAGCGGAAGTAAAAAGCTCCAGGGTGGTCAGCTTTATCAAACACCATGTCATTTACCGTTTCGGAATACCCAGGTGAATCATTCATGACAATGGTCCCCAGTTTATCAGCCACATTTTCAGCAGGTTCTGCGATAAGAATCGCATTCAGAATGTGGCCTCAACCGCCTACAATCCGGCAGCAAACGGATTGGCCGAGGCGTTCAACAAAACTATCGTCAGGCTACTCAAAAAGGTCGTGTCATCCAACAAACGCGACTGGGACGAAAAGCTTGGCGAATGCCTTTGGGCCTACCGCACAACGGTACGGACCCCAACAGGCAACACTCCATTATCCCTGGTCTACGGCAGCGAAGCAGTACTGCCTCTCGAGATACAGATACCTTCGCTCCGCGTGGCAATCACAAACGATCTCACAGAAGAAGACAATCAACGTCGTCGTCTGCGGGAACTGGAGGCACTTGACGAAAAGCGTCTCCTAGCTCAACAACGCATCGAACTTTACCAGCCCGTATATCACAGGCTTTCAACAAGAAGGTCAAGCAAAGAACTTTCCAAGTTGGTGACCTGGTTTTAGCAGTCAGAAGGCCAATGGTGTTAACTCACAAGACACCAGGGAAGTTCGAGCCCAAATGGGAAGGACCCTTCATCATTGAGACGGTATACTCAAACGGTGCTTACTTGCCTCGCCAAACCCAATGGGGACTTGTTCATGATGCCCATCAACGGCAAGTTCCTAAAGAAGTACTATTCTTGACATCCTCCAAGACATGTATTTCCCCAAACAACCTCTTTTCACAAAAATCAAACGCTTCCGGAACCCAGCTGTTCCGTGGCATCCTTCCGTAGAAAGATAACCACGTCTACATTACCTCTGAGTTGTCTCTCTACATCCTACAAAGCGGAACCTTACATTTCGTGAGCTTACGCTATCCTTCATGTTTACCATGTCCACATTACCTCTGAGTAAATATCCCGTACAAACAACTCCTGTGTTGTCGTACATTGATCGCAGAACTTCCATGTCTACATTACCTCTGAGTTGTTCAGCGTATCCCCCAGAATCATTCCTACCATGTCCATAAATACCTCTGAGTAGGAAGATTCTATCATTTGAACCTAATGATTGCCATGTCCACATTACCTCTGAGCAAACATGTTGGTTCCTTCAAACTTATTATCTGTACCTAAAAACCAAGGTGCGCAAAAGATAATAGGTCCACATAAATCATCAAGTTCATGAGATCAAAAATGAACACATCACAAAAAAAGAGATAGTGTATTTCTTTATTTTTCAAAGAAGGGAGTACAGAAATACGCTATTTCCCCAGCAAGAGTTGCAAAAACACATAAAAAGAAGAGAAGCTACAGTCCCCGATCCTCTCCAGGGTGGGATGAAAGCTCTCTGACTCGACGTCTCAGGTCGGCAGTGCAAGTTTCCACAGTCGCCTGGACTCGCAGCTCGGCTTCTTGACGCATTAATCCGACAGCCTCAGCAGAAGTTTTACTTTCATACTTCTCATCAAGCTGTCGTCGCTGCTGAGCCAAAGCAAGGGTCCGCTGAGTAAGAGTCGCTTCCTCCTGCTTGAATGCCACGTGTTCAGCCAGGACACGATCAGCTTCTAGTTGAAGTTGGGCCCGCTGGTCTTCAAGATGGCGCATCTGAGCATCAACCTCTGCGATGTTAGCGTCCACCGCAGCCCGCTTCTCCGTCGTCTTCTCCATAGATTGAGACAACTGCTCCGCTGCAGCCTCAGTCCCAGCCACTTCACGCTCCCAACTGCTCACATCGGCCCGATGGGAAGCCTCGATTTCAGCAATCAACTTCCCTATCTCTGCATCTATCAAGACAGAGAGGTCATTTTGTTGGATGCGCTGCAGTTCCGCGAGCCGCTCGTCCAGCTCAATCACCGAAACCTCCAGAATTTCGGCCATATGGTCATGGCCTTGGTGAATGCGGATCAGTTCGATACAAGGCATTGCCAAAGCTTTTGCTGTCGCAAAGCTTCCCTTGCCATCCATCACTGCAGATACTCCTTTCTCCAGCATTTTGTACACTCCCTCGACGAGGAACTTCACATACTCGTCGACATCCGCCAGCACCTGCGGCGTCATAGCAGGAGTTGGGGGAGCTACTACAGTTTGCGGACCGGAGGAAGATCCGCCAACCTCGATCTGAGAGGTTTGAACCTCGGCAGCAATAGGCTCTTCATCAACAGGGGCCAGACTGCTAGCCCGAGGAGCCGAAGGAACAGAAGGAGCCGGCACATGCGTCGTGATAGTACCCCAAGTGGAAGGAGCAACAGAGGGTTCCACACCCTTACCCTTCTCAAGCCCGGAGACATCACCGACGTCAACGGCCACCTCTTCTACCCCCGACGTTCTTTCAGCATCAGCTACCTCCCCCGGCAAAACGGGAAGATCAACATTTATCTCCTGGCCAGCCCCAGGAGACAAGACCGGCAGAAGGGTCTCATTCTTCTCAAGTCCCTCTACAGGGACAGAATCTGTCGCTACCGCCTGATCGGTAGCCATCTCTATGTCCATGGTTGAAGCCAAGGAAGGATTTGGCAATGATTCAGCCGACATCCCCTCATCATGACAAGGAGGGGAATCAACCCTCTCCTCTATCCTCACTGCTTCTGCTGCCCCCCGCAACAGACTCCTGCAGCTCCGGAGCGATGTCATCGGAAGATGATGAACTCCATTCCTCTTCATCACCAGGAAGCTGCGCACTTGCTAAACCTTCGATATGTGAAGCCTCCGCTGTGGCCTTCGTCACCTCGGAAGCTGCTGCACCCTCAGGGTCCCTCCTGACATAACCCGGGGATACTGGAACCTCCACGATGACAGTATCCTCCGGATCTTCCTCCATGAGAGACATCATTGTCGGCGGGATACGCACTCCAGGCGAGCTCGCCATCTCTTCTCGCCTACTCCCACCCGACTTTGGGGTACGAGGTTTTCTTTTTAGCGGCTCCTACAAAAGAAGATCAGGCCTCGTCAGTGGCGGAACCAAAATCAGATTTAGTAGGATGTCCTTACCTCTTCGGACGCCGAATCCGATGACACCGTCGGTAACGATGCCTTCTTCTGCTTCTTCGACACAAGAGATTCAGCCCCTGTATCTGCACATCGTTTTGATCGATCGCCAGAAGGTTCTGCTTGTGATGCGGAGGGGGCACTCCGTTGACCCACCCCTGACGGACGATGCGGCCGGGCCTTCACTGGCGTATCCCCAGTCGCTGCTAACTGGGTGCCTACGATAAAGCTGGTCTCCCTGTCATATCCGGAGGGCGGGGCAGCCATAACACAGTAAAATTTGGCGGCCGAGTAAAGAATGGGCGGCCGCGGATCGGGGACGGGCAACGTAAAACGAGCTCCGGTACATCCGGTATTATAGTAATGCCAAGCTCGTGCACCATCCAACAAACTTCCAACATACCCCAGGGTATTACTGGGGTTATCCAACATCATCTGAGCATAACCAAATTGCCGCGCAAAGCGGCTCGGCAAGTATGGTTCCAGGTAGCACTGATTCCTGTTCCGGTACACCAGATGGGACGGCCGGATACTTTACAACCCGCAGAATCCCCATTGAGGCAGAGTGGTGGTACCTTCGCCCAGGTCTCTTAAATCCTCGTTGGCCTCAAAACCCAAATAGATGGGACCAACTTTGGTGATCTCCCAACTCTGAAGACGGGATAAAACCTTTCTACAAACCGGGACACCAGTATGCGACCAGCTCCTCCGATGAAAACGACGAAGGAATGCATCTCCAGCCATATAATCTCCTTCCGAGCCTGGGCTCATCACACTGGGATGATGCAAAATCAGGCATCCCATCAAATAGTGAAACGGTAGTTCAGCGCGCGGGAAGTTATTGTTTCGGCCTCTGTCATGAATCACATTTCCAGCAAACTCTCTCAAACCTCGCTGCAGGTTACATACCATTGCGGGGAGAAGAGCCAAACGCCGGCCGAAAACCAGCTTCACGGCTGGCAGGATTAAGTTTCGGGTCATCCTCTCTACGGCACCGGATCCGCCCGCGAACACGCAATCCCGGAGCCATATCATCAGGTAGGATGCCAACACCGCCTTGGATGACATCCGATAAGCAAGATGCCAGAAGCAGCTGTAGGAGCGTGCATCTGACTGCTGGTCCTCATTTCCTCGGGGATTTTTCTCCCCTAACCTGCTCATTTCGGACAACACTTTGCTACGAGAGAGCGCCGGTAGAGTGGAAAATTGTGAGGGATCCTTCTTGTCTTGTTTAAAGACATAATCTCTCCAAGCGGTCACATGAGGCTGCGTCCCGTTCCTATCCCGCCTCTGCATATAGTAATGATGACTTGCCACTTCCTTGAAGACGGCCGTCATCTCCTCAGCCCTGTCCCCCAGGACTTGAAATTCCTCATTGGTCGGAAAGTACTCTTCATTGGGTTCCGACCCCCAAGGGAGTTTAGACACCTTATACATCTCATGAAGTGCGAGCCCTAATTCTCCTACCGGAGTAAAGAAGGTCCCGGTATGGATATCAAACATCTCCAGGAGTGCGAGGAACATGTGCCTATTAAGGTCAACACCCGCCTGGGTAGCACGGATCGCGGCAGTCAACCCGATCTCTCGGAGCTCAGTCCGAAACCGCGACAAGATCCAGAGCGTCAGTTTATCCCATTTGGAGATGTAATGGCACCAACCCTCCACCCGAAACTCTCCTGTCGGGTAGGAACGTTCCATCAAAAACATACGATGTGTAAAAGTCGAAGCACTATAAGCAAACGTATCAATGGGTACATCACTGAAGAGGCTCCCAGGACGTAAAGTCCGCCAAGTGTAAGAAGACCCAGACCGTACAACGGTCAAAACATCCCTTTGGTCGGAAGTAGAATCAATTTGGATGACACCAGTCACCGCTCCCCCCTGAGAAGGGGTAAGCTCCCAAGACATTCTCCTCTGGGAAACAAGGCGACAGAAGGACGTCAAAGGCCACTGACGTTCAAGTTGCTTAACAGTCATATGCACTCCATTCGCAGTAAAGAACCAGTCCTCCTTGACCTTCAGTATTGACGAGTCAGTAGAAGTGAGACGGTCTCCAAACAGGAACTCAGGCTTCAGGAAGGTCACTTTATCAGATGTGGAGGGTTTAATAACTCCACGCTCCATCATCCGTTTGAGGAACCAATACTGCTGTTCACGGATTAGGGTCATTCTCTCAGGAGGCTGATCCAGCATAAGAGCATCTTGAGCAGGGTTTATCACTTCCTCGTTATGCTCTACTCCCATTTGGTTGAAGGCAGCCTCCAAGAAAACTTCACTCAAAAGCGGGATTGCCATCGACACTAGTAAAAGATCAGAAAAAGTCAGAAGAGAACACACAAATGTGTCTAAAGGAGAAAACTGCGACGCATCTTCAGGGTTTGAACCCATGCGCGTCAGCAGTATAGCCTCGGCGCATCTTCAGGGTTTGAACCCATGCGCGTCAGCAGTATAGCCTCGGCGCATCTTCAGGGTTTGAACCCATGCGCGTCAGCAGTATAGCCTCGGCGCATCACCAGGGTTTAAACCCATGCGCGTCGGCGGGCAAAGACCGCGGCACATCATTAAAGACTCAAGGCCTATGTGCGTTGGCGTACGGACAATGAGACTTACCAACCACCTCCGGCCGAACTTCGACAGGCCGACGAGGAACGACAGCCGCCGCAACTTCCGCGGACTCCTTCGCTTTCTCCTTTCCCTTGCCGGCAGCACCGCGAGGAGTCTTGGGAGCCATTCTCTCGAGGAAGGAGAAGTTAGGGTTTTTGAAGAAGAAACTCTAAAGAAGCAGAGGCACAGAGAAGAAGAACCCTTTCTCTCTCCAACTCTTACCTATTTATAGGGCTTGGTCGCACGCGTGAACGGATGACGTATGATCTCAGCCGTCGCCTCGGGTTCTGTGCAAGGATAGCAGCAAATAAAACCAAAAGATCATCATCAATCTTTTCGGTTACCGAGGCACCATCATCATTAACTGAGAAGAGCATGCGCCCGAACAGGCATGCGCCCAGAAATCATGCGCCCTGACCTCCATGCTTCTTATTCAAAGTATTCCAAAACTTATTCAAAAGTTTTGAAAACTTTGAAGGGGGTCTTGTAGAAGCATGGAATTTCACAAACAGAAAGCCCATGCGCCAGACACTACATGCGCCAGAACTCAGACGAAGAACTTTACAGCAAAGTCAATAAGTATAGACATTTGAAGAAGGACTTTTTATTTATATATAAAAGTCTATTACATGTCTAGAAAAGGTTGTACAAAGAAGAATTTCTACAAAGGAAAGATCCTAAGTCTACAGCCAGCGGCCACCACGCGCCTCCAGTTAGGCGCAGCAGTCATCATGCGCTGCCAGTCACCATGCGCTGTCATCAGGCGCAGCAGACATCATGCGCCTCCAACCAGGCGCATCCCACCATATCTTCAGCAGCTCAGTCATGTGCATCCAGCTCAGTTATGTGCATCCCTTCAGCCAAATTCTTCCAGCCAGGCTCACCTGGCCGAGCAGAGCCCAGTTATGTGCCGCTCTTCCAGCCAGGCTCACCTGATAAGTGCTTCGCCAAGCAAATCATTTAACCCTCTGGCTGGAACCAAGGAAGAGAAGAGCACCGCAAATGCTGTGGCCAGGGAAGGCTTCAAAAGAGCCTCCAAAGCCGAAGGAAGACCGTGATCGAAACCGCGGCTAAAGGAGCAGCTTTCGACACGATCAAAGTGGGGAAACCCCACTTTGAAGGAAGAGAGAGCCTAGCACCGCCATTCCGATCTACGGCTCTTCCGAAATAACGGGGACAAGGCCCGAGCATCCCTATCTTTGGATGCAACAGGCACCTTCCGCCTGCCTCGGAAGCCCTCGACTCCGTCTTTTGGATGTAACAGTCACCTTCAAGTGCATCGAAGACAACACAGCGTCTCATCTTTACCCTCGGGAGCACTTCGTCAACAGAATGCACCCGCATGTTCAAGTTCATGTTGGAAGTACGTAAGGAAATGAGAAGCAAATCTTCTCTCCATGCCACTATTTATAGGCCGGACAGATCAAACCCACGCGCCAAGTGGATGACCCTCCGAATTTCGTGCAATGAATTTACATTAAATGGATGAACCGGACGCCTTGAATTCAGCCAAACGGCTATTTATGGCACTCGAAGAGCGAGACAGCCGCATCATTAAAAGACATGTCCGATGCGCCAGCCAGACAGCGCATCACACGGACGCGCCCTTCGGCATCAGGCGCATCACACAGACGCGCCTTACAATACTCGACGCATTACAGAAGGTGCGCCCCCACACATCTCCATACCGAGTGGAACGCCAACCAACGCGCCCACTCAGCTGTCCATCGAATGTCACCAACATTAAATGCTGAACTGACAGAGTTGGCAGCACGCCTCCCAAAGTCTGAACAGTTGACAGCTTTTCAGAAAACGAAGCGTCGGCAACGTCAGCATCATCATGACTTTGTTTCGACGGCTACTGCCACGTGGCCACTCCACCATCAGCATGCGCCTCTACGGCCATGCGTCCAAATCAGCATACGCCTCTACGGCCATGCGTCCAAATCAGCATGCGCCTCAAAAGCCATGCGCCTCAGACTGTTCTCTGATCCCGAAAGACAGAAGAAAAGTCGCCTGCATGCGCCTCAAAAGCCATGCGCCCCAAATGGTTTGTAACTCCTAAAGGTTATGAGCCGCAGCCTCCTCCTGCGCCCAATCCAAGGCGCAGCCCACCAGATCACTCCTCTCCACCAAATCCGAGATCTTCGAACCATGAGTCGACGACACGTGTCTTTTGACTCAACTCATCCAAGATTTCAGCAACGGAAAGATCTTCTCTCTGCTACGTGCCGGCTCACAACAGCAGTATGAAGAGTTCTCCCCCTCGATCAGGGCGCAGCATCCGTGCGCCTCCATCAGCAACCTCCACGTGGCATCCCCACACCGGCGCATCCTGCATGCGCGCATGAGCAGCCAGCCTGCAAAACTATAAATAGAAGGGTCATCTCCTTCACACACACACAGAGACTCAGAACAGACAAGACTCAAAAAGAATCCACAACAGAGAATCACCAGAGAGGCAGTCCTAGACACTCAATGTCTTCCTCCTCTCAGCAAGCTCCAGCACCCAGAGCAATCAACACCTTCAGAGAACCGATAACCGCCGTCAGCCGGTCAACGGAGTCAACGCATTACCACTCGCTCCATTGGCACTAAGGACCCAGCTTAAACAAAAGTGTACTCCTAGGACTACATCTAAGTCCTATATTGTATCACTGTTCTGTTTGTATTAAGATTTCAATCAAAACAATTTTAATGGCAAACATTAGCAGGTATCTTTCAAATCTCGGAAGGGTACATTAGAGTGCGGTCAAGTGGATTCTACGGTATCTTCAGGGCACTGCTGATTGGAGACTTTCTTTTGGTGGTGACGAGTCGAAGCTGGTTGGGTATACTGATGCTGATATGGCTGAAGATGTAGACACGAGACGATCGACTTCAGGCTATATGATGATGTTTGCCGGAGGAGCGGTATCATGGCAGTCGCGGTTGTAGAAGTGTGTTGCCTTGTCGACGATGAAGGCGGAATATATTGCAGCGACGGAGGCTTGCAAGGAGCTGATGTGGATAAAAAAACTGTTACAGGAAATGGGGCTGAAGCAAGAGCAGTATACTTTGCTTTGTGACAGTCAGAGTGCTATTCACCTTGTGAAAAACCAGACATTTCATAGTCGGTCCAAGCACATCGAGACTCGGTATCATTGGATACGAGATGTAGTTGAGAAGAAGGATGCGGCGCTTGAGAAGGTTCATACTGATGACAATGGAGCGGACATGCTCACGAAGGTTCTACCAAGTGGAAAGTTTGAGCACTGCAGGAAGATCGTCGGGATGACGACCTCCTCCACATAGTTGTGAAGGAGGAGATTTGTTGGAGTGGGTGGGGTTCCCAACCTACGTGGAGAAGATCCCGGAGTGCGACGAGCGCCGTCTGTGTGTTAGAGAAGCTCGGGGAGGTGACGAGGCCAGTCGGAGAAGCCGAAGAAGCTCGGGAGCTGCCAGAGGAGCTGCTGTAGAGAGGGGGGTAGAGTTCGGGCCGAACTCTACCCCAGGGTAGAGTTCTGGCCAAACTCTGCCTTTCTGTTCCAGAACCTTGCTGGAAGAAGAACACAGAGTTCTGGCCGAACTCTGTGCCAGGACAGAGTTCTGGCCGAACTCTGTGTATCGGGGCTGAAGTATTTTTCAGGGTGATTTAATCACCGTTGGATCGCATCCTACGGTCCAGGTTTTGCTGCAGATTAGGGAATTTATACATGGTTATTCCTAACCCTAATCACAACACAACATTGAAGAACAAGAGAGAAGAAAAGAGGCAAGAGTGCCATTGCAACTTTGGAAGAGAAGACGGAGGATTGAAGGTCTTTTTCGGAGGAGAATCGGATTCGGGTAATCTCTACACGTCGTTCTTGTTCTTCGTAGCCTTGTAATCATTGTTCTTGCTTCCAAGTGTTGTGGGGATCCGATTTGGATCGGGAGAAGTTTGTAGAGGGTGTAATTCTTCTATTTTATTAGTGAAGGCTTCTCAGGGTTGGACTCTGATCGTCCCGTAGTTTTTCCCGTAAGGGTTTTCCACGTCAAAAATTCTTTGTGTCTGCGTGGTTTGGTTTTTGGTGTTTTGGTTCGTGCGTTGTATTGCTCGGTTCTCTCGCAGGTACTCTCTAGCTTGGGAAAAGGTTTCCGCGTTTCTTTCCCAACATCATCATCTAACATTCGATGCCCTGTCCAACTGAAAAAGTACAGAAACAAACAACCATGTACGCATGCAGTTTTTAGGTGAAATCAATACACATGCATACTAGTAGATGTCATTAATGATCTTGTTGCATCTCAGAACGAGCTCCTGCAAGACCTTCACCTTCTCATTGATTCTATCTCGACGTCTCTTTATGTATATAATGTGTAAATTTAATCTCTAATTAAATAATGATGCTTCGAAAAAATTAATAAAGCTAATGCTGAAGCACGTACACGTTCAGAGAGATTGTGCATCTCTACCGCACGCGTCCTCGTCGATGTTGGGTGCTGAGTTTCCTTTCTATTCTTATCATTATTTTCATTTTCGACATGATTTTGTTGTAAGTACAATTATATGTTAATACACTGTCTTATGAATTAATTGGACGTCTTTGAATTATTTAAGTATTGATATATACTACGGAGCTGCTATTTTGATCGCCAACGGGATGGCCTGCACTGGCCTTCGGCAATGTGGCTGGTCGACACTTGTTGGATTTTGGCTTTTTTTGTTTTAGAACTTTAGTCCTACATCGGCTAGGTCAAAGGAGTTGTATCTCTATATATTAGCTATGCTATTTTAGAGATGCACATGTGGCGTGGAGGTGCACATGGGTGTATTTTGTGGGATTATTTTTCTAATGGAAAAAAGGCTAAATCAACAATTGAAAGCATTCATGCTTTTTGTTCTTGGAAAATTTATTTCCATTGGAGCTAGCGACTCGGACTCAGACTCATGGGACGTAATGTGGAGTTTTGTTGGCGCACTTTGCACTTAGCACTCCAGTGGGCGCTGCCTGTTGGTGCAGGTTGGCGCAAGTTGCGCGCGTTGCGCAAGTGGCGTAGATGGCGCGCGCTGTGCGTCCTTTAGCTCAGATCATGTCTGTGCACGATTGAGCAGTTACAGCATGTTCGGGACGGTTTCTTCCCACATCCCGAACATGTTGCTAACTGGACGGTTACAAAACGAGGCTATATAAGCTTCTCATCTCTCTCTCAAATAAGAAGTTCAGAATTCACATAAGGCAGAAGTATTTTGTAGCACTATTCCTTACGTATTTCCACAGAGTTTGAGAGTGAAGAGAAGCAGTGCATCAGCGTCACTTAGCGCAGGAGTCCGTGCGCCTTCCGAGGAGTCAGAAGAGCAAAGTGTTCCTAAGTTCTCCGTCGAACTTACTAGTTCCTGGAAGCTGTTCGTGTGGGGCGAATTAAGCTTTGAGCATTCACCCCAACAGGCCATCTTCCATCTTTCGCCTGTCTTTGCTACTGCTGTTAGCATTTTGATTCATACCTTCTGTTTAGAAGTGCTACTGTCATTTGCTACTATTACGAAATTTTTTTAGATTATCGTAATCCAGAATCCTCCTAAGATCTCTGTTGTGCACCTTCTTTGAAGTGTTGCATTGAAACGTTGTTTTTACAATTGTTTCACTTTTTCTCAGTTTTCATCGAAAATTGTGTCCCGGCAATAACAATATTGGCCCACCGGTCCTGGGTGGTCTCATGTTAGCATATGAGGGAGGGCAATAGCTGACCGTAGGGCGATGATGAGCCTGGCCTGTGCGATGCGGGACATCCACAACGTCAGAGAACTGACGAAAAATGGCCACGATCTGAGCTGGCGTGGGACAGAATGGGACGCCACGTGCATGAAAACTCATCGGTTAGGGCGTCGCGCGGACGGTCGAGGACCGACATCATTCTACCACGGGTATAAACGACGGCTGACCACGCGGCCCGTCGTGCGGCGTCCAATGGACGTCGGAAAGACGCCGTAAGGACGTCGTGCGCATAGAATGGATGGCTGGACGGAACCGGCTGTCGTAGGCATCATGAAGATGTCGGGGGCGCCTACGGCGTCGTGGGCTAAGCGAGGCGTTGAGTTGCTTGCTTCGAAAGACGTCGACCGTCCCGTGAGGCTCTGGAGCGTGCGGAGTGCGCGAGGCTTACGTGTCGGACGATGATGAAAAAGCCAGTACGGACATGATCCGCACGAAGAGTCCGAAGCGACATGACGATCGGCTAAAAATCGTGTACCGAAAGACACGATTTAACTGAACTCGCATGTACTGAAAAAAAAAAAGAAAAAAATATATATAGCTGACCGTTATGCGGGTGCGGACTAACCACACGGACGTGGACCAACCCAGCAAGCGGTCAAAATAGCATTTTCTGTGTTAATTTGTTATCTATTTAGCTTTGAGGGCTGGGAACACGTGTGATTACTCGTCACACCAGTTATTCCGAATGTTATATCTGAAACGTGTCTCTTCAAGCTAACAAAAATCTATTCTAGTCTATACTATTAAGTAAGAGTTACGTAGCAGCATAAAATATAAAAGCTTATTCGTCCTTGTCGCAAGTTCAGCTGTCTCGTTCTCCTTGCGACCGGTGGATCGGTCGGACTGGAGAGGCAGCGGACGGGCCCTTCCGGCCATAACATCTCCATCAGGTCGTTATCATCTTCGGACGTTGATGCCATGATCTTTTTAGGGATTTTTTAACTTTCATCCCACTTGTTAATATGAATTTGTCCTTACATTCCTCTTTTTAATTTTTTTAGACTTATATTCCACTTTTCGTTACGAAAAACATTCATTTTGTCACAAAAAATATTTGTTTTGTCACGAAAAATATTTTTAGTGACGAAAAGTGGGATGTGAGTCTAAAAAAATAAAAAGTGGAATGTAAGTACAAAATCATATTAATAAGTGGGATGAAAGTCAAAAAATCCCATCTTTCTACTACGCGGAGGAGCAGCAGCTAGTTGGGAAGGAAACGTCGAGTGCAAGACTAGGCCTAGTTTTCTGTATGAAAGTTTTGATGCATCCGGGACATATATATGTATACTAGTCATAACCCGTGTCCATAGGGCATGGTTCATTTAAGGTATTCCCCCTCAAAATATTGGATTCTCCATAAAACTCCACTCTCAATAATGCTCATCCACAACCATTATGAGGCCCCCATCAAAATATTAAATCCCAACCATCAAAATATTAAATCCCCATCTTTGGATTTTCCATAAAATCCCACTCCCAATAATGCTCTTCCCCATAAAACCCCACTTCCAATAATGCTCTTCTCCATAAAATTCCACAACCGTTTATTCACCAAGATTAAATTCCAACCACTCTTTATCTTGGCACAATCAGCTCTAGGATTCAAAAATCTTTGTGCTTTGTATAAGAGATACCCATACATAACAATATCATTTTATATGTTATGTTGGTTGACAGTCATTTGTTAGTGTATGACTTTTTTTTTTGCTTGCTCAAAATTGGTGTTTTGACATGAGTAGATGAGTGGAGAGAAGAGGTCTAGAAAGTTCCCGTTGTCATAACGTTGCAGTTGGATAGAGGAGGCCTAGAAAACTCCGACTGTTATGAAATCGCGGCTGGAGGGTCACGAGAGTAGAGGGAGCTGAACATGGCTGAAAATCCTTGGCATCTCGTTTTCATGGAAAATTTCATGTGAATCCACGTGAGCACGTGAGAGAGGAGCTGTGTGCAGTGAGCATCATAGTGTCACTTGCATGGAGGCCGGCTCAACTGTCACGAATATGACAAGGTCCGGTTCAAAAATCTAGTTACACCGTCTGTGATTTGTAATAATTTATCAACTGAAATATGGGATTGCTTGCTGTCGATAACTTCGTCTCAATTAACGTGGTTGAAAAATCTAGTTACACCGTCTGTGATTTGTAATAATTTATCAACTGAAATATGGGATTGCTTGCCGTCGATAACTTCGTCTCAATTAACGGTGAAGCCAAAAAAAAAAGGCTCATGTCAGATCTTATGCTATATTAATTTATTATAAATTATTCGGTTGAATAATAACCGTATAATAAACCAGTATGAAGAACATATTAACAAAATAATAATTTTTTGGTGAGCATGTGAAGAAACAAAACATTAAAAAATATGGAAGTAATATGTGAAGTGAAGAAAGAAGTCAGTATGAGAAAGTAAATTCTATTAAGTGTGAGAATAAGGGACGTGAGATGCCACCTCACGGTGAGGTGGCTATATGTTATCTTTCATACTATATTTATACATTTGTACACTTTTCGGTGCATGATAATAGCATGGGAGGTGACACATAGCCACCACTCATAGGATGACACCTCACCTCGCTTATTTTCTCTCTCTCTCTCTCTCTCTCTCTCTCTCTCTCTCTTTATATATATATATATATATATATATATATATATATATATATATATATATATATTTTCAATGGCTAAAGCCTTCATTGAACAGAAAAACAGGGATTGGAACCGGGAGATAGCCCAAGTTCCTACAAGGTAAGGATGTAACCCTTTGCAAAAGTCCTAACTAAAGACTGACTTCAACCAGCATTAGAGAAAATATATGTAAATATATATATAGATAAATTAATATCTATATATATAAAATTAAGAGAACCATTTTTTTTTGGAAGACTGGTGCTCCGGAAACAGACTCGGAGCAGTTTGAATTTCGAAAATTCGAAATTGGAGGAAGGTGGGGCGCGGGGCCCAAGGAGGGGTCAGACGTTTGCGCTGCCCGAGGTGTTCGCTCCTCCCGAGGGGGGACGCTGCGCGAGGAGGCGCGGAACCCGGGGGGGAGCTTAGCACGCAGCGCGAGGGAGCGGGCGGCGCGAGGGAGGCAGCCGCCGGCGAGTCGCACGGGGAGGCGAGGCGACGAGGGAGGCAGAGGCAGGTGATCGCCGCCGGCGAGTCGCACAGGGGGCGCGGCCGACGGGGGAGAGTGGAGAAAAAGGGGGGGGAGGTGTTGGGCCGGTGAGCGCCGGGATGGCCGGCTGCCGACGGGAAGAGAGAGGGGAGGGAGGGGCTGCACTAGCAACCACTGCTCCAGCGACCGAGTGCGGGCCCGCCGGCGGGAGCAAACGCGGTGGGCGTGGAACGCCGAGAGGCCGAAGGATGGGCCGCCGACCGGGGGAAGAACCGCCGACGAGGGGAGGAAATCGCCGATGAGGGGAGGAAACTGCCGACAGGGGGAGGGGGCCACCGCCGCTGGAGTAGGGAGCTCGACGGGACGCTCCAGGGAGGAGGACGGCAGGCTGGGGGGTGCCGCGGGTTCGCGAGAAGGGGACGAGCCCCGCCGGCAGAACGTGGGAGGCCAGTCGGCGGTGGAGAGACGCCGCCGACGGGGGGAGGAACCTGGGACGGAGGGGGAAACCCAGATGGGAGGCCGGAGGGGGGGAATCAGCCGACGAGACGGAGGCCAGCCTCCCCGAAGCCGGTCAACGGCAAGAGAGATCCTCCTGCAAGATCCGACGGGAGCGCCGGAGGCCAGAGGACGGCGGCTGATCGACGAGGGCCGGGACCGGCGGCACAGAAGCGGAGAACGCTGCTACGGGGCCAGCGAGCGACGGCGCAAGGGGAGGCGCTCCGAGGGGGCGGGGGAGGGGAGAGCCGAAGGCCACTGCACGAGGGCGGCGGAGAAAACCGTCGCGGGACCGTCGAACGACGCAGACGACTGGACGGAGGAGAAGCTGCTCGATGGCCACATCGCAGAGGGCTGTGACGCGGCTACCGCCGCCCACGAGGGGGCCTCGGATCCCTGAGAAGCCGGCGGGACAGGCCAGATGGAGGCTGGAGATGCCTCAGAGCCGGTGGGAGCCGCCGGGAGAGAGGGGAACGAGGGGGGAGGGGGGTCGCCACCGCGGGAGGAGGCACGGCATGGGGAACGGCGAGGGCATGGAGCGGTGGCCACGAGAGCGGAGCCGCTAGAGGGGGGGACGCCGGGTAGAGGGGGTCCACCGAGGCTCGGCTCCGACCTGGCGGAGGATCAAGGGGAGGGGGTGGAGCGACTAGGGGGGCCGCCGATGGTGAAGGAGTCGACGACGCGCCCGTTGGCGCCGCCGGGGACGACGACGCCGGGGAGGGTGATGGGGTGGGAGGAGGGATGGGGAAAGGCCGCACGCCGGGGAGCCGCCCGGCCATGGGAGCCCCGGCCAACCAGGGTGGCGGAGGGATGGAAAAACTAGAGGAGGGTGGATGCCGAGGGGGAAGAAGAGCCCCGGCGTCACTGGGCCGCTCGGCCACCAGAGCCAGCCGGCCACCAGGGGACCGGCGGGGGCGGCGGCTAACAAGGGGGGAAGATCCGACGGGCGGAGCCTATATATATATATATATATATATATATATATATATATATATATATATATATATATATATATATATATATATAGCGGTAAGACCGTTGGCATATTAGGGAGGAGGGTTCAGGATCGAGTTCCAACGGGAGCGGCTGGCTGGCGTTTGTCCACGGTCCCCATGTCAAAGCCGACTGGATGGCTTTAGCCTACGTGCTTTGATTTTTAATATATATATATATATATATATATATATATATATATATATATATATATATATATATATATATAGCAAATGATCTCTAGCCTAGAGGTTAAGAGAGTTGCATGCGGCCTAACTGATCGGAGTTCGAGCCCCAGTGCAGACGAGTTCGCCACAATTACCATTGCTTCAAAAAAAATAAAAAATAAATAAATATATATATATATATATATATATATATATATATATATATATATATATATATATGTAGTCTTTTTTGGGACTATTTCGTAGATTGTGGCCTAGTGGTAACAATGGAATCCCGTTTAGAAGACGTAGGTTCGAATCCTCCCGTAACATTTGTCAAGCCGGAAAAAACAACACTTCAAAAAACCAAAAAAATCTTTCCTGGGACTAGGCAATAGTAATCCATAATTTATAATAGATTTTTTTGAGTTATCCTCTATTTAATTAATTATAATTCAAGACACATTCCACCTAATTATAGTAATACATAAAATCCTAAATTGTCATAATATACTCACCAAATTTAGAAGCCAACAACAAGCACCTTCTTTTAGTAGTAGAAAACGGATAGGCACCGGAAGTCTACCGGCATCATCAGGTCTCCAACACATCTCCTGCATCCGACTCTCTTGACAATTTCAACATGTACTCAACTAATATGCTTTTAACTACCAGCCTTTCCTTACAAGCTATGACATATATAATATGTTCAGTAGTCTGACTTTATTGGTTTTTACGGAACCACTATTTTGACCATCGTAGAACTGGCTCGTGGCTGCGCAGCGTATCGACATTGGTCTCCTGACCTGAGATGGGCCCACGTTAGTGTAGGTTATGTTGGTGTTTTTGCTTTTGGATTAGGAAAGATAGTCCCACATCGGCTACACCAAATGGTGAGTATCTCAATATAATGCATTGCTTGTGTTGAGGTGTGCACATGAGATGTGGTGGGGCACAAGTGTGTGCCATGTGGGAGTATTTTTCTAGAAGAAAAAATGATTAATTCCAACAAGGATGCAAGTTGATTTTTGTTGTGCGGACTCGGACACGGACTCGGACACGGACTCCAGGATATCTCGTACATGTACGGGAGTGTTCGGGGGGTAGGCATGGACTGGCACACTTTTATGTTGATTGTGGGATGATCTAAAATATCAAACTCTATTTTTGAGTATTGGTATTTTAGTCCCACATCGGATAGGAGAAGAGATGAAGTCTCAACTCCACTCTATAAATAGAGCCCCTTAGCCTCCTTTGAAAGATGCACCAAGAAGAGAGTTAAGGGAGTCTGTAAAGTCCAAGAAGCCCGTTCAAGTCTCAAATATTGACTTACGAGCGTTCCAAAAGTTCTTCGTGAACTTGCTGGTTCCTGGAAGCAGATAGTGGTGGGACGAATCTTGCTTTGAGCAACGGTGATCTTAATCACCCCAGCAAGAACCTTTCCACTTCTTCTTTCTTCTCCTTCATCTGAATTGTAACTCAGTTCTGTCCGTCTGCAACTGCGATTGCGAGGAAGAACGTGAGATTTACTTTCTGATTATTGTTGCTTTTGTAATCAGATTCATATTATAGTATTTCTCTTGGATCTTGAGAATAATCAGAAGGTGAACGTTTGTTGAACCTCTGATCTCGACATCGAGTCTACCATCTTTGATCATGCCCCGGGACTAACAATCTCAAAGCAAGATCCTTGTAGATGTAAAACTCTCGTGCTAATCTCATCGATACCAGCTTTAACAAGTTGGAGAAATTCGACGGAGAACATTTTCAAATATGGAAGAGGAATGTCACCCTTAATCTTCAACTCATGGACGTAGACCATGTGTTGATTGAGGATGAACCGACAATTCTAGAAGGAGAAACTGCCGATGCTATTGCTGCTGCACTCGTCAAGCAGAGCAAATGGAAGAGAGAAAACAGCATATGTAAACTGCTGATTCTCAATTCTATGGAAGACTCTCTGGCAGAGTCATATTCCAAGAAGGTGAAGGCCAAAGAGATCTGGGATTCTTTGGGGAAGCTATATGAAGTTAATGAGAACAGGTCCAAAATCTTCATCGTCGAGAAGTACCATAAGTGGCTCTTCGAAGACGGGATGGCGATGCTACCTCAAGTGAAGGAATTCCTAAAGTTGTACCAGAAGTTAGATGACGAGAAGATGCCCCTCGTCTACAAGTTTGTCGTTGGAGGGATAGTCTCGAAACTTCCTGCTGGTTGGAGCAACTTCTATGCTAGAATGTATCGGAAGAAGCTGGACATTAGCTTGGAAGATCTCCTACAAGAGATCCACGTTGAGGATGAAATACGATCTCAACAGAAGATGGACTCTCTGTCCAACCAACTGGCTAAGGTCAACTTGGTGCAGACAAGAGAGTTCAAGGGGAAGCAGGAGGCTTCTCATCACAAGAAGAAGGACTCCACTAATCTGAAAGTGAAGGGTCCTTCGTTCAAGCAACATAAGTTCAAGTCCCACGTGACTTGCTTCAATTGTGGCAAGAAGGTCCACTATAAGAGTGAATGCAAATCCATGCCCAAACAAGCTGAACAAGGTGAACCCAGCAAGGTTTCCATGGTTTCAAATATTGTTGCTATGATTGCTCAGGTCACAGCTGTGGGGGTTGACTCTGACTGGTGGATAGACACTGGTACGACCTGCCATGTCTGCTCTGGCAAGGAATGGTTCGTCATATACCAGCCAACTTCTGAGAAAGTTATCATGGCGAACCAAGCCCAAGCTGAAGTTCTGGGGATCGGAACTGTGGAGCTGATACTCACATCCAGGAACACTCTGACACTTCAAAGTGTGAAGCACGTTTCGGTAATTGCAAAGAACCTGATCTCTGGAAGCCTGCTTAGCAACGCAGGCTTGAGGATGGACATTAATGCTGGCCAGATGGTGATGTCCAAGAAAGGAACATACTTCGGAAAAGCTTTTCAAACCGAATGGATGTTCAAAATTCTGCTTATAAACCAGTCAAATGTAATCAATACAATCACTCGTTCTGATTATTCTCTTGAGTTGTGGCATAACAGGCTAGGACATGTTCACTATAAAAGAATTAACAAAATATCCAGTCTAGGACTTATCTCCAAATGTGGGGGTAAGGTAGAGAAGTGTGAAGTATGTGCTCAGACAAAGATCACAAGAAAACCCTTTTATCAGG
This sequence comes from Iris pallida, assembly GCA_029216955.1. Taxonomy (NCBI): domain Eukaryota; kingdom Viridiplantae; phylum Streptophyta; class Magnoliopsida; order Asparagales; family Iridaceae; genus Iris; species Iris pallida. The sequence continues at coordinate 12,018,557 of JANAVB010036420.1, read as the reverse complement.
TCAATCGAAGCACAGATCTTCTGGAGTTGGTGCAATCTGATATCTGTGACTTCAAGCAATTCTCTACAAAAGTCAGGATGAAGTATTTCATAACCTTCATCGATGACTTCTCAAAGTATGCATTCGTCTACTTGCTCAAGTCTAAAGACGAAGCGTTCGAGAAGTTCATGGAGTTCAGGGTCGAGGCTGAACGACAAACTGGACAACAACTCAAGAGGCTAAGAAGTGATCGAGACGGAGAGTATCGATCTCATGAATTCATATTATTCTGCAAATAACATGGAATCATAAACGAGACTACTGCTCCGTATTCTCCTCAATCTAATAGAGTAGCGGAGAGGAAGAACGGAACGTTGACAGAAATGATGAACTCAATGCTGCTAACTGCGGGTCTTTCTAAATGCTACTGGGGAGAAGCTACATTGACGGCCACTTTTATTCTAAATAGAGTTCCGTATGCAACTTCGAACGTATCCTCATGAACTCTGGTTCAAAGTCAGACTTAACTTGAATTTCAATCGAGTGTGGGGGTATCCGGCTTTTGTGAAGCTCCCAGATCTGAAGATTCAGAAGCTGGGGACAAGGACTATGAAGATGATCTTCTTAGGGTATGCCGAGAAGAGTGATGCTCGGAGATTTCTTGATATCGAGTCAAATCATATCATCAAATCTCATGATGCTGAATATTTTGAAGACAAGTTTGTAAGGCATAAGAACATTGTTCTAATGGACATTCCGAAGAATTATGAAGGTGCAAAGGTGACTGAGATCTTCAATGAGCTAGTTGTCCAAGATGAAGTTGTCATTGAGGAGACAACGATTGAACTAAAACTTGCTGAGTCGTCGTCGAAGCGAGTGAGGAAGCCGAAGGACTTCAGAGATGACTTCATCAACTATCATGTGGAAGCAAATCCGCTTACCTATGATGAGACGATGAAGACCAGAGATACTATTTTCTGGAAGGAGGCGATAGACAATAAAATTGAATCAATCACCTCCAATAACGCTTGGGTGTTGGTTGATCTACCAGAAGGAGCAAAACCTATTGGATGCAAGTGGATCTTCAAGAAGAAGATGAAAGCTGATGGAACCATTGACAAGTTCAAGGCCAGGCTAGTGATAAAGGGGTTTTCTTAGAAGCAGGGATTGACTACTTTGACACGTATGCTCCAGTAGCCCGGATGACCACCATCAGAATGTTGATTGCTCTCGTAGCGATACATAAGATGGTGATATATCAGATGGATGTGAAAACGGTATTCCTGAATCGCGAGCTGACCGAAGATATCTATATGCAACAGCTAGAAGGGTTTGTCGTCAAAGGTCTTGAAGACAAAGTCTGCAAGTTGGTGAAATCTCTGTACGGTTTAAAACAAGCTCCCAAAATATGGCATGAGAAGTTTGACAAATTCCTAAGGTTAAATGGCTATATGGTCAGTAAAATAGACAAGTGTGTCTATATAAAGTTTGCTGACGGAAGAGGAGCCATCGTTTGTCTATACGTGGATGACATGCTAATCCTAGGTACGGATATAAGCTGTGTCACGAAAACAAAGAAGTTTCTCTCGACGAAGTTCAGTATGAAGGACTTAGGGGATGCTGATGTTATCTTGGGACTCAAGATCATCCGGACAGACACTGGACTAGCGCTGTCACAGTCTCATTATGTTGAGAAGAAGATCACTCGTTACGGGTATCAGGATCTTCCAGGGATCGATACGCCGTACAAGTGTGATCTGAAGCTGAAGCCTAATTCAGGAGAAAGCGTCCGGCAGCTAGAGTATACAAGCGTAATCGGGAGTTTGATGTATGCTACTACTGCCACAAGGCCTGATAAAGATTTCGCTGTGGGAATGCTGAGTCGTTTCACGAGCAACCCAGGCATTGGGCACTGAAAAGCTGTGAAACGGGTTATGAGATATCTCAAGAAGACTCAGACATATGCACTGTACTACAGCAGAGATCCGCCGGTAGTGGAAGGCTTCAGTCATGCCAGCTGGTGCTCAAAAATGGAGAGCGAGAGGTCCACAGGTGGATATATTTTCACAATGGATGGAGCTGCTATATCGTGAAAATCGAAGAAGCAGACTATGCTCTCGCGGTCATATATGGAATCTGAGTTTTTTGCACTTGATACTGCAGCAGAGGAAACAGAATGGCTTCGGAAGCTCATATATGATCTTCCAGTGGTTGGGGCACAAATACGGAAGATATCGATATGCTGCGACAACCAGACGACTGCGACGATGGCATCAAATGACCTCTTCAACGGGAAGAAGAGGACTGTGCGGTTGTAGCACAGGGCAGTACATGATCTCATCAAGAGGGGTGTTATTGCAGTGATTGATGTTCAGAGTCAGGAGAACCTGGCGAATCCGTTCACCAAGGGCCTCAAGCGCCAGCTGGTCGATGACACGGCTTGTAAAATGGGCTTAAAGGCATTCTGATTGATGTTCGATGTCAAGAGAACCTGGCGGATCCGTTCACCAAGGGCCTCAAGCGCCAACTGGTCAATGACACAGCTTGTAAAATAGGCTTGAAGGCATTCTGATATTCTGTTATTACATTCCTACCATAAAGTTTTATGCTATTAGTTCAAAGAGAAATCTACTAGGCATCTAGCTTTTGGTTCAATGAAGGACTATTAACCGAAAGAATATCAGGAACGGTGGGTACTTGTCCTCTGTGGCATGGAGAGGTTACGGACCTACAACCACTGTTGTCTACTGTTGTTTTCTGTGGAAAACGGATCCTGTGGGAGGTTGGCTTAAATGCCTTAATGAGTTCTCAGGCAGAGTGAATGCCTGGAGTGCTTTACATGAAGCACGGTAGTGCAGTACTACAAGGAGTGTAACTTCATGCTATAGTGGGGTAACTCCAGCATGAGGTTCCCAGGTAGGGGTAATGCCTCGGCTTTGTGAGCCAAGTCACAGCGAAGTAGCACCGCAAATAGGCAGGTAGCCTAATGTTGTATGATAATCGTAATAAAGAGAGGTATACAGCACTACAAAGAGGACGATGTCCTCATGTTACAGTGGTATGACACTACGAAGAGGTATGGGGTAGGGTAAAGCCTCGGCTTCGCGAGCCATGTCATAGCGACGTAACACCGCACGGAAGCGCAAGGCTTTATGCTGGATAGTTTAGCACTACAAAGTGGCTTGTGACCTCATGCTACAGTAGTATGACACTGCGATGAGGTACCTAGGAGGGGTAAAGCCTCGACTTTAAGCCATGTCATAGCGGTGTAGCATCGCAAAGAAGCGCAATGCTTCATGCCATGACTCTTTATAAAGAACTCACCTATAGTGTATTGACAGAGATATCAGGCCGTCTCTTGAGGGTAAACTTGTAGATGTCCAAAATTATATACTGAAACCAGGCTGGCACAAGGACTTTAATATGCAGCCAGAAGCACAGTCGATGTCATTATGTGAGCAGGAAGAATTGCAGTTATGGTGCAGAATTCAAGGCTTATTCTATTCTTGTATCATGCTGTTATTTAACCTATGCGGGAAGATTCAAGTCGTAGCGACATCTCTCATAATGCATAATGGGCAGTCACTGTGGGGAATGTTCAACCCTTATATTGAGATATGTGGAGGATTGTTGGTGTTTTTGCCTTTGGACTAGGAAAGATAGTCCTACATCGGCTACACCAAATGGTGAGTATCTTAATATAATGCATTGCTTGTGTTGAGGTGTGCACATGAGGCATGGTGGGGCACAAGTGTGTGCCCTGTGGGAGTATTTTCCTAGAAAGAAAAATGATTAATTCCAACAAGGATGCAAGTTGATTTTTGTTGTGCGAACTCGGACTCGGACACGGACTCCATGATATCTCGTGCATGCACGGGAGTGTTCGGGGGGTAGGCGCAGGCTGGCACACTTCTATGCTGATTGTGGGATGATCTAAAATATCAAACTCTATTTTTGAGTATTGGTATTTTAGTCCCACATCGGATAGGAGAAGAGGTAAAGTCTCAACTCTACTCTATAAATAGAACCCCTTGGCCTCCTTTGAAAGATGTACCAAGAAGAGAGTTAAGGGAGTATGTAAAGTCCAGGAAGTCCGTTCAAGTCTCAAATATTAACTTATGCGTGTTCCAGAAGTTCTTCATGAACTTGCTGGTTCCTAGAAGCAGATAGTAGTAGGGCGAATCTTGCTTTGAGCAACGGTGATCTTAATCACTCCAGCAAGAACCTTTCCTCTTCTTCTTTCTTCTCCTTCATCTAAGTTGTAACTCAGTTCTGTCCATCTACAACTGCGATTGCGAGGAAGAACGTGAGATTTACTTTCTGATTATTGTTGATTTTGTAATCAGATTCATATTATAGTGTTCCTCTTGGATTTCGAGAATAATCAGAAGGTGAACGTTTGTTGAACCTCTGATCTCGACATCGAGTCTACTATCTTTGATCAAGCCCCGGGACTAACAGGTCAATGGCTGGCCGTCATGCGGACGCGTACCAGCCTCGAGAACGGTCAACATAGCATTTTTAAAGTTTTTAACATGATATTTTGATCTATTAAATAATATTATTGCATATACTAAATGTTTGTCGTAGCTGCTTTCAAAAAAATAAATAAATAAATAAATAAAAATTAATGTATTAATATTTTATTATATTTCCATCTAATTAAATATTTTGCTCTAATTTTTTTATGATATAAACAATATTTGATGTAATAATAATGATAATAATGTATTATTATTATTTTTAGAGATTTTCATTTAGTGACCCTAAAGGGAGAAAAAAAAAATTATTTATATAATTAGAGAAAGAGAGAGGGGGGCAGCCCCTAACCCTCATCTCTCTCTCTCTGACTCTCTCTCCCTCTCTCGAATTCTCTCTCTCTATCGAATCCTCTCATTCTCTCTCTCGAACTCTCTCTTCCTCTTTATATATATCTCCCTCTCTCTCTCATCTCCCTATCTCCATCTCTCTCTCCCTCTCCTTCACTCTTCCTCTTCTTCTCCTCCTTCCTCTACTACTCCTACTACCGCTACCGCTACTGCTGCTACTGCGCGCTGCCGACGTCGCCGCTGGCGCACCGCCTGCGCCGCCGCTCGCCTGCGCCACCGCCCGCCTGTGCCGTCGCCCGCCTGCCGTCGGCCACCCCCTCTCCGGCCACCACCCTCCACCACTCTTCATCTTCCTCTTCTCCATCCTCCATCACCAAACCCTAACTCCTTAGTCAAAAAAAAAGGGAAGAAGAAGGAGGATTGGAAAAAAAAAAGGGGGATTGAGCAAGAGAAAGAAGAAATTGGAGAAGGAGATGAAGAAGAATAGAAATCCAAGCCCTAACCCCAACTCCATCTTAGATATAAATTTTTCTTCTTTAATATTTTGTTTATCCTTGAATTTTGTTATAATTTTCCGTAATTATTTATTTATTTAAAACTATCAATATTAGGGGGGGGGGGGGGTTAATTTAGAAGAAGTTTGAAGAAATCCTGGGTCCAAGGCAAGTCCTCTTCCTCTTTCCCTCTTCTTTGAGGTTCATCTTAACTTTTGCTCTAAATTTCATAATGAAATAGTTTGGGAAATTTTTCCATTTTCTGAAAATATATATATTGTGGTTAAAACTTACCATGGAATATTGTACTATTAATATAGAGATGAGTATGCATCTTTGACACAATACAATAATATATATATTGGACACAATACAATACAATATATATATATATCGGACATACATAAATAGATACTTGGACACAAGATGATTTATATGAATGTATGAGTTGGGCACATATGTTGCACTCAACACTTATGACCACTTCAACTCTAAATTTTCAAGTGATATCATGTGGCTTCCATCTAAAGAATTATATATATATATATATATATATATATATATATATATATATATATATATATATATATATGGACACAACACGACACAATATGTGATACTTTGAAGGATAATAAGTATTGGACACGATACAATTGATATATGTAGAGGACCCTTATGTAGGACGCAACGCAAATATATAAGTATTGGACACGACACCAATGGGTTCTTGGATACATGATATATTTATACACACTTTGATAATATATATATATATGTAAATTCTTATTCACATATATATACCCATGTACAATTATAACTCTCAATATGATTTTTAGGGGCGTAAGCTACACAAATTAAATATATATATATATATATATATACATGTCTTACGTTTTCTTACTTAAACAAGTGTACACGAGAGTAGTTTTCGATATTAGCGTAACTATTTAATTCTATCCAAATTATTAAACCTATCGAAATAACACATGTTGGAATGATTGATGGTTAAATTACTTAATTTGCAAGTCCTCCTCTCTTCCTTCTTCTCCAATGAATTTTCTTTTTATCCAAATTTGGAAATAGTTAGAGACTCATATTAAATTCTGAATTTTTGGTTAAGAGCATATAAATTTCCCTTTCATAGTAAGTTTTTGGTAGTAATAGGAATTGGAACTTGTATAGGTAAATTTTAGATTTGAAGTCTCACAACTAGATACTAATTTCTTCATTCCACATGGATTATAATTTGGAATATAAATTAGGGCAATTTCGCTAAATTATGATTTAATATCAAATTCTGAAATTCGATAGCATTTAACCCACTTCAAATTTTTATTTAAATTTTTGCAAATTTTGATTCTAGTAATGTTTAATCTTGATAGACATAGACAAAAGTATTAAATATTTATTGTAATGTATCACGAACAAGTGGATAAACGATTGGACACAAATAGAGGAATCAATTTCGAACACGGATTTTGGACTTGCGATTATGGACATGAACTATTGAACTCTTCATGAACAAACAAACACATATGAACATATGGGACTCTCCAATGGTAAGTTATCATAAACATTGGAACTGAACAACTGGACCGTACGCCGGGAAGGTAAAAGGACCCTGCTTTTCTCTACTCACTACGTAGATACTCAATTTTGTGTGTGTCTATAGTTAGAAATAATTTTCGTTTATATTACATTCTCCTGCTTCTTGCAATATGGAAGAGTTTCATTTGGTTTAATTCTCGTTATACTACCTACATATATATATATATACATACATATATATATGTATATATATGTATATATAAATCTATATATATATATATATATATATATATATATATATATATATATATATATATATATATATATATATCTACACATACATATATATAAATATACATATATATATATATATCTACATACACATATATATATATATCTTTATATATATCTACATATAAATATATACATACATATATATATGTGTACCTGTACATATATGGTTATACATTATGAAGTCTTGCATAGTTAAATAAATATTTGCTCTATTTGACAAACTGCAAAGCCATTAGCAAGCCGCGAATTGATCTATTGCTAAAAGAAAGGTAATCAATGCTGGCTCAGGTATAAATCTCCAGTTCCTTTCTGTTCTTTTATTCTTTGCATGGTTCCGGTGTTGAGAGTTGCTCCACCGAAGGGGTCGGCGAGCCCAATACTTACTTGCGTGGTTCCGGTGTTGAGAGTTGCTCCACCGAAGGGGTCGGCGAGCCCATATTTTTCTTTCATTATATAATTGTTTCTTGTAAATTTTCGGGGCTCCTAAATACAAAGGAGACTCTGCCAAAATTTTTGAGAAATTTAGGAGATAGACAAATTTCCGACCTTCGAAATTTTTTAGAAATTTCTCAATTAAGGAAGCATTTGGGAGGGGAGAACAACTGAATATCCCTAGATATCCCGTAACATAAATAACAAAAAGCTGATCAGTATTCGGAAATCTCGGAAATCAGTGCATCTAGTTTCGACTAGGGTGTACTAGCCCAAGGTAGGCTCTACATCTATCTGACAGTAACATCAATAGATGTCTTTTTTTAGCCCAAGGGAGGCTCGGAAATCACAGCCTGATCCCAGGTCAACGGGATTGTTCACGGGAAATATTTAGCGGATTATTCGGAGTATTGTTCTCAAAACTGCATCTCATTAAATTTCAAATCTTACTCCAGAAACAACGCTGCCTATTATGAGTGGACATTGTCCTTAATTGCTCAAGGGAAGCAATTCCTATTAAAAGCTCAAGGGAAGCTCGGAAATCTTATTATTCATGGAGTAGGACATTGATCTTCATTCCTGTTTTACTAAAGCATGTATATATATAGTAGTGCAATTTCGTATACCGTGTCTCTTCTTTAAAAACTACATATTCATTATTTTGTCTAACTTTTACCGTTCTTGGCCGAGGACTTGCTCGTCGTTTTCTAAACGACCTAGTATTTGTTCACTAGGTGAAGAAGAAGAAGACGCCTCCGCCGAAGTGTCGCCGCACTACAACGAGGAATAACTGTCTGGACTACCCACAATTATGACCAGCAGTATCGTTGTCATTTTGCAAATCTATTTTTGTAATAATCTGTAATAGAATTGTTGGAAAAGTTCCCTGTAATATAGCTACACTATATTTTAATGCCATGAGAATTTCTTGTATTTTCCATTCTGCTGATGATTACGGGCGACAATCGCGAATTTCGGCGCGTACCCTGGGGATGTGTTTATGACGTCGCCCTTCCATCCGGGAAGCGGGACGTGACAATGTTCATGAAAGCTATATATGTTCAATATTTTGGAACTCGATAGAAACTTCTCTGATCGACACTTCTGAAAGAACTTGATTTTTCTTTCCTGGACTGGGGAATTGATCAATATATGTTGCATGCTTGAAGAAGAACTAGTTAACACATGAAATAATCTACATATATTGATACTTGTGCAGCCTATTAATTAGTTTTTTCTGAATTATTTTCTAAAAATAAGTATCCTAACATCAGATATATATAGTTAACCCATGAAATAACTACATATATTGATTCTTGTGCAGCCTATTAATTAGTTTCTTTTGAATATTATTATCTAAACATAAGAATCCTAACATCAGTTATATATATATATATATATATATATAATATATATATATTAATATATATATATATATATATATATATACATATATATATATATATATATATATATATATATATATATAAAATATATATATATAATATATATTATATATATATATATAATATATATAAAATATATATATATATATATATATATATATATATATATATATATATATATATATATATATATAATATATATATATATTTAATATATATATATATATATATATATATATATATATATATATATATATATATATATATATATATATATATATATATGTTACTCTACCTGATTAATTAATATACCTATTGATGTTGCAAAGTAGAACAGATTAATTATTTCGCGTATATAAATGAAGGATTTTGTTCACGAAATCACGACATTAGGAAAGGAAAGTAACTAATTTCCTATGTTTGGATGCCAAAAAAATTGTTTGGAAAGAGAACTGATTCCTATGAGAAAGAAAAATTGGGGGAAAAGTGGTTCCCTCCATCCACCTCGGGATTCACCTTTCCATTCTAGGGACTCACTTTCTATCCCAATTTCTTTGGTCTTTTCTGTCACGTCCTGATTCCGAAGAATCGATAGTTATCCTCCGGACGTGATATCGTGCGAACGTAGCTAGGTTGCGATCGCACAAGGCATAGTCATAAGGTTATCCGAAATACAACATCTAAGTGAGTACGTAGAGAAATTGAACAACACATTGAGACAGATAAATTTTATATTTTATTGATAATAAACATCATTTACAAGACTCTATTACAATCATGCCACTCGGGCTTACAACATGACTCAATTACAAAATGAATACTGATGAGATAGTCGTTCCATATATTACATCTCCCAATTTACAAGAAAAGTATTCCAGCCACCTAGGATGGAGGGAAGTCGAGACATATTCTTTGACTGTTTGCAGAGAGTTTCCAAAAGTTATATAGCGAGAGTCTTCGACGTACGATCGAAGCTTCAAAATGCGAACATTGTCGTGGTTAGTTGGCGCGTTCCTCCTGATTCGTACCACCTGTAGAGAGTGAGGATCAGTATGATCACATGTACTGGTGGGTGGCTAATTAAACCCAAGCTCTCATTTGTTCAAGTAGTTTTTATAAAAGATGTTAGCTATTTTCTAATCTTTCTAACCATCCTGATCGATTTACACACGTTAACATGTTAAGAGACAAGAATTCGATAGGCAATATAACATAACTACGATACATCTTACCCATGGCAGAGCATGCCGTTGCAGCGTACCTTACCATGTTTCTTCCCTGTTAGATTTATAACAAAAGCTTGTAAACAGTGTGCAAGTGGGGGTCACTACCAATTCAAGCTATCCTAGGCGTATAGCTTGGTCGAGTCGGCGACCCTTCAGCCCGGGTAGCTAGCCTCGCTGAAATTTTTGAATACCCATGCTAGCATCCAGCACAGCTACCTTGCATTCCTCCTAGGCCAAAACGGTCCCGTGGCCTCGGGTTACCGTTCGAGAAAAGCAAAACCTTGTGCACAAGTTGTCATGACCGTGCTAGACTAAAATTAATTATTCAAGCATGGTCTACAAAATCTTTGAGAGTTAGCCAGTTTTTAATGTGTGACACCTTATCGTTGCAACATTCGTTAATCAATTCAATCTTCATTTTGCACAGAACTATAGCAAATATGGCATAAGTAAGCATGCATCAGTTTCATGTTATAACGGTTCTATAGCAAGTGTTCGTGAAGAATCGTGCCACAATTTATTGATTCTACACTATGAATACAAGCATGCATTTCACGTTTCATGTTTGATATAAAACCAGAGGGTCGAGGAGAATGAGGTCAGCCACTCGCCTTAGTCTTACTTGAGGCGAGGGACTAGTTGGCCATGCTTAGACGTCACATATGCGATCGCCTGAAATTGCACAAACAACTGATTAGAACACTCTCCCATTTAAGGAGTTCGATACGGATACGAAGTTTGAAAACACAAGCCCTGAAAACCATCAAAAATATTTACGAAATGCATTCACGAAAACCAAAGCCAAAAGCAAGTGCGGCATAAAAAGCAGAGCAACGGGAGCTCTCTTCCGACTTAACCGCAGAGTCTATCCTCGAGGCGCAACCCACTGAATATAGGACTTGATTTCGAAGAAGCCTTTCTATAACTAGAAAATGATTTTAATTCAATTGTTCCCTTTCAACCGATTTAATCCATCCCGATCTATCGATTATGACTGAATTAGTAGCGATAATGTTCTTTTCTCGCGCACCCCATGGACGAAAATGGGACACGATTTAGGGACGGAACACTACACCATAATCAACTAAGAAAAAGTTTCATCTTTGAAACTTAAGAATAGAACCTACCTCTAAGAGAACAATGAAGGAAATTTCTCCTTCATCTTCGTTTCAAGCTCCCGGGTCGATTCCTCGATCGAGTGATTACTCCAGAGTATGCGGACGAGCAGAATCGCTCGATTACGAAGCAGCTTATCCTTGTGCTCTAAGATTTGGACCGGCACTACAACATATGATAAGTCGGCCTTCAGCTCCAGCTATCCAAAATCTACCATGTGGCTTGGATCGTGCACGTACTTTCATAACTGAGAGATGTGGAAGGTATTGTGCACACCACTAGCGCTGGCGGTAGGACAATTTGGTAGGTCAATGGGGCGACTCGCTTGAGTATTAAAAAAGGCCCAACAAATCTCGGACTCGACTTTCCCTTTGCACCTAACCGGGTAACTCCTCGCATGGGTGTCACTTTAAAAAAATACATGATCGCCTTTTGGAAACTCAAGGGGTCGATGATGAATGTTAGCGTAGCTTTTCTGCCAACTTTGTGCAGTCTTTAGTCTTTTTCGAATGATCCGAAATTTTTGTACGGTCTGCTCCACCAGCTCCAGGCCGAGAATCTGCCACTCCTCGACTTCGTCCCAGCAAATTAGTGATCTGCACTTCCGTTCACACATGCTCTATTTTGCATACAACTGATTCTCTCGAATAGTCTGGAGCACGGTCCGTAGATGTTACGCATGTTGTGCCCTATTCTTCTAGTTGACGAGAATATCGTCATTGAAGACTACGACAAATTTGTCGAGAAACGAAACACCTGATTTATAAGATCCATGAAGGTAGCAGGGGCGTTTGTTAGGCCGAATAGCATCACTATGAACTCATAATGGCCGACGAGTGTAAAAGGCTGACCTTGGCACGTCGTCTGACTTGATCTTGAGTTGATGATAGCCCGAACGGATATCAATCTTCGAAAATACCAAGGCATCTTGTAACTAATCGAATAAGTCATCTATGCGGGATAGTGGATACTTGTTTCAGACGGTGGATTTGTTGAGCTCACGGTAATCGATGCACAGACGTATTGACCCATCATTTTTCTTCACGAACAACATGGTATCCCCCATGGAGAAATACTATGACTTATGAATCCCTTGTCGAGCAACTCTTGCAACTGAAATTTGAGTTCCTTTAGCTCTGCAGGGCTATTCTGTACAGAGCTTTGGAGATCGGTCGGGTGTCGAGGAATGTGTCAATGGTGAACTCGATCTCTAGATCAGGTGGCACGTCTGGTAGCTCGTCAGGAAACACATATAGGAATTCTGTCACAATGTTGGTCTAACCCACATTTGCACCATCCTGTCGCATGTCTCGAACGGACGCCAAATAGCCTTCACATCCGAAATGCAGCATCTTTCGAGCAGATATCGCCAAGATCACCATGCAGGTCAGCGACGCCTCACCTCAAGAATAGCAAAATTCTGGCAGTCCAAGTATATAGAAGGTGGCCATCTTTATTGCGCAGTCGATGGTGTCATTGCAAGCGTCGACCCAATCTATTTCCAGTATGATGTTGTAGTCCTTAATATCAAGAACTATCGCATCAAGTTACACCTGTTTACCTCCGATACAGATGATTCCGTCCCTGCAGCCATATTGTGCAAGTAGTGACGTGCCTAACGGTATGCTTACACTAAGATCGACGCCTAGCGGTGTCATATAAAATTTGTGCTCGGCGACAAAGTCCGTCGATATAAGACTATGTGTGGCACCTGAATCAAACAGAATGCGAGAAGTCCTTTTATTGAAAAGTAATATACCTGTTACGACTGTATCAGATGCAAATACCTCATCCTGGGTCATGGCGTAGACTCGTCCTTGGGCATTAGGACGACGGTCTTGGCAATTAGGTTTGTACGACTTGAGGAGCCTAAGGTGCTTGGCCTCGGTTCTTCTAGTACTGCTGCTGTTGAGGTGCCATTGGGTTCGACTTTCTGGTTGGGCAGTTCGAGTGCAGATAGCATGTCTTACTGTAGCGCCAGCATCAACCTTCAGAGATATGGCAGTCGGCGGCATGGTACCCAAAGTTGTTGTATTTATTACAACGAGTGCCTGGGTTCTACCCTTGGTATCTGCCCTGGTGGCCGTTATTTGAACGTTTATGTGTGTTGTTGTCTCCTTACTATGGCCTTATGGTTGAGTGACTCGCCCATTGTTTGATATTCGGGAACAGTCACATGGGCAGAAATGGAAGGCCTCAGGCCTACTTCGAATCTCCTTGCTCGACTCGCTGTCGTTAGCAGACAAACAACTGTAAATTGGGCCAGCTTGTTAAATTATACAGCATACTGATGTACTGTCTTGTTTTCCTGCTTCAGCTACATGGACTCGTTTTTTTTTGCCTGACGGATCGCTGCAGGCAGATACTCGACTTTAAGGCCTTGTGGAATGTGGCCCAAGAGATCGGTACGGTGGAGTCATCGTGACAGATCTCTTCCTTTTGTATAACCCACCAGTCATACACGTTCAACCGAAGTTGAAGTTGAGCGCAGGCGACTTGCTTGGCTTCATCGATGTCGAGGAGCTCGAAATTATCTTCAATCTCTTCAAGCCAATCGATTGCGACAGACGAGTCTTTGGTGCCAGAGAAGGAAGTACAAAACGCCTTCTTGAAGTTAGTGATGTCAAAGGTATTATTCTCTGACGGTACAAGCTGAGGCGAAGGCTTCCTGGGTACGATTTCAGTGGGTCATGTCACAGGTTCAACAGTACGGGTTGCAGAATTCCCGTTATTTACGACCGTTTGCACCAACTGTTGTAGCATGTCAAGTTGCACTTGCTGTATCTTGAACTATGCTTCGAATCGGGCTTCAAATTGGGCCTGTCACCTTTCGGACTGCAGGTGCAGCTTCTTGCTTTGTTGTTGGAATTCTATAGCCTACCTCTGTTATATTTCGAGCATATGCAGCATCCTCTCCAGAGGATTGTCGAAAGGCCCGGATTCGGAAGGCATCCTCCCCATCGGGTTGTCGGAAGGCTCAGCTTCGAAACTATTCGAGCCGTTGGAAGTGCTCGCCTCATCCTCTGCCAGAGGTTCCGCAACTTCTGGGATAAAAGGCAACTCTCGTTAGTTTCAGAAAATGTCCTATGTTCACCGTATGGAACAACTCATCTCATCGACACGAGGTCAACGATTCGAGACTAGAGACTCGAGACTGGAGGCCAAGGTCGAGAAGTCGTACTCTGAAGCATAGTGGGCCCATAACCCATAGGTCCCATTATCGAAACTTGGCTCTGATTCCATTATGTCACGCCCCAATTTCGAAGAATCGATAGTCGTCCCCTTGACATAATGACGTACGAACTTAGGTTGTGATCGCACAAGACATAGTCATAAAGTTATCTGAAACACAACATCTAAGGGGGTACGTAGAGAAATTGAACAACACATTAAGATAGAGAAATTTTGTATTTTATTGATAATAGACATCATTTATAAGGCTCTATTACAATCATGTCGTGTAGGCTTACAACATGACTCGATTATAAAATGAACACCGATGAGATAGTCAGTCCATGCATTACATCCCTTAATTTACAACAAAAGTTTTTTAGCCACCTGGGATGGAGGGAAGTTGAGACATATTCTTGGACTGTTTGCAGAGAGTCTCCAAAAGTTATGCAGCGAGAGTCTTCGACGCACGATCGAAGCTTCAAAATGTGAACATCGTCTTGGTTAGTTGGCACATTTCTCCTGATTCATAACACCTGTAGAGAGCGAAGATTAGTACGATCATATATACTAGTGGGTGGCTAATTAAACACAAGCTCTCATTAGTTCAAGCAGTTTTATAAAACATGTTAGCTATTTTGTGATCTTTCTAACCATCCTGCTCGATTTATATGTTAACATGTTAAGAGGCAAGCATTCGATATGGAATATAACATAACTACGATAAATCTTACCTTCGACAGAGCGTGTCATTACAGCGTAACTTACCCTGTTTCTTCCCTGTCAGAATTTATAACAAAAGCTTGTAAACAGTGTGCAAGTGGAGGTCACTGGCAATTCAAGCTACCCTGGACGTATAGCTTGGTCGAGTCGTTGACCCTTTCAACGCGGGTAGCTAGTCCCGCTGAAAGTTCCGAATGACCCGTGCTAACATCCAGCACAGCTACCTTGCATTCTTCTAGGCCAACCCGTGGCCTCGGGTTACCGTTCGAGGAAGCAAAATCTTATGTACAAGTTGTTCATGACCGTGCTAGACTAAAATTAATTATTCAAGCATGGTCTACGAAATCTTTGAAAGTTAGTCAGTTTTCAATGTGTGCCGCGTTGTATCCTTACTTATTACGGACTCGAGGAAGGGATAGCTACCATAGGTCCGGATTCACAGGAGTGATCGAGAGACTTTGTTCAAGTTTTGACTTGTTTTAGATTCTCTGTTAGAACTTTTGACTTGTAACAATAGAGATTTTGTTATTGTATTTGAGACTTGGATTTTGATATTGTATTAGATTTGTTGTTGTTTTGTCTTTGTAGATATTTACTCTTCTTTGTTATCTGATCGTGCTTTAGATCGTGATTGAGTATTCAATATCATCTTTATACTAGTCCTCCATTCGGAGTTGAGATCTATGATAGGTAAATTATACTATTTTGTGAGATTGTTAGTTAGCGACCTAGACAGCGTTCTACCGCTGATGCTGTGACGTAGATTGGGTGCTGTTACGCACTCGTTCCCCTATACCGGGTGCGGGTCGTGACACATTTTTAGTGGTGGTCCATGTAGGTCGAGATTTGCATTAGTGCGATGTCGTGGTAGTGCAACGGTTTAGTTGTACTGCTGCAAGCTTAAGATAAGAAATAGGGAATGGGCTATAAAGTGAGAGGATACTAAATCACAGTTAGGACTTCTTGAGAAGATTCCTGGGACGAACCTTGAGAATCTCGTTATAAACTATCTCGAAATTCGATTCCAACTGTTTCTATCAACTCTCCCTTGTCCGTTGTTGAATTTGATTCTTGGTGTTCATTGTTAACTTGATTTTCTACCAAGATGAAACTTATGGACTAAGTTGTCTCAGTTATGGAATCTGGAGTTTATCACAGCTATATTAGCTGGCATGGCGAAGACATAGAGTCTGATTTTGGATGTATTTCTCGGGTTGTGGAAATTTAAAGTTTTTGCAGCCAAGCATGCGGCAATACAAAATTTTTAGATACCATGATTCTAGAGGTATGTACCTTAGTTACGGACCCTATGGTTTATCGCAGCCATACTTACTGGTATGACGAGGATTCTGGTAAAATGATTCTGGATAGACAGGTAAGGTTATCATATTGTAGACTAGATACCCTATAGATGGTATAGTATAATAAAGAGAAGTATCAGGGTGCAGCATCATGTCCCGCACCATCAGAGGAATATACCCCAGAAGGGCAGGGCTTTTGCGTTGACGGTCGAGGAGGCCAACGCTACGGGTGACGAGTTAGCAGGTCTGTCTTTTTCCTATTCTTCTTCCTGTCTTTTCCATCTTGATTGTGTGATTCTATTAGTATATGTCAGGATATTTTGTTTTGTGCTAGATAGTGTAGTGATCTTGTTTGAGACTATGAAATCACGACCAGTAGGACAATGATATTGCGTGCTATTAGATAAAAATTTCTTTACCTTGATTGGGGGTTTGACCTAGAAGGAGTAAGACCAACTTTAAATTTCAAGAACGAAATTTTTTTTTTTTGGGGGGGGGGGGGGGGGGGTAGGTTTTTAACCACCACTTTCCTAGAATAGAGGTATTTTTGACTTTTTTCTAATTATTATTATAATTGTGATTTCATATTATATCTTGAGTGATAAATTAATTTTCAAAACTAAACTTTATATTTTGGTTAATTATCTAAATAATTAATATAGTGTATGTATTATATTTTGAATGTGGATAATGGTTAGCGTTTAGATTAGAATAGTGGTTAGTGGTCCTAGAGAACCTAAACCAACTAGTCCTGACCACCCAACTAGATGATTAGGACTAGCCTAAATGAACTTTAGTTAGTCTCTAACTAGATTAGAAGAATTAGCTAGAAGGTTTGACTAAACACCTAATTAGGAAGAGGAGTTTAATCCCTAACTTATCATGACATTGAGAGGGGCTTAGTGGACATTCCAACTTAACCAAAACCCTAAACTAAATTCATAGCAGCCCATCTTCCTATTTAAGTCCCACTTCATCTTCTTTCTCCTTATTTCACTCCAAACCCTAACCCTAATTAGGAGCTCGTTCCCCAAATGCTTCTACCACTAAATTTTCTCCAAATTGACCCAAATTGGTTTCATTCTCTTCCTCTTGGAGAGGAGAAGGCTATATTGGCAAGCTTGGAGGGATTGGAGCACTTGGAGCTTGGAGGACTTTGAATCTTGGATCCATTTTCATTGAAAATCCATCTCCCAATTGGTATGAGCTTTCTAACCTATATATTTCTATCAAATTAGTGTAGATGCATCAATTAGGGACCCCCATGCATTAAGGTTGCCATTATAAAGGATTTTAGGATCTCCTCTTCCTATTTGAGGGATATTTTCCTTTGCTTTTGGCTCAAATTAGGGGAAATCCGAGAATAGAGATTTTAGGGTTTGTAGATTTGTTTCATTGGGTCATGCTAAGGGTTTAGGACATGTGGGTGAGCTTGGGGTTAATTTTGAATCCATTTGGAGTGTGTATCACGAGTGCATCGGATCCGCACGCCAAGTGTTTGACAAAATGACCATTAGAGCATTTGATGCTCTAATTTTAGTTTTAAATATTAATTTGGGTTTGTTTTGCCATGTGTTTTCTGTACTATGGTTGTCTATCAAATTGGGAATGTTTGGAGGTTGAATCATGGATTGGGGATTTGTTTATAGTGTATAGTATGTTTATTTCACTAACAGTTCAGTTCACTATCACTCACTATTTCTTTATATTTCAGTGCCCTGTTTCCTTCATTTTGGTTCAAACCATTATTTGATATCAATCCAAGTGTGTTGCTCATTCTTCTTTAAGTGTTCAGTCATTGGTTAGTAACAGTTTTCCCATATTGTCAGTAAATTACATGCTTTGTCCCTTAAGTGTTCAGTCATTGGTTAGGAACACCCATTCAGTCGACTACACCATCATGTACTGCCATATCCTTCATTTGTTTAGGCTATGTAATGTGTTTAGTCTTTGGTAAGTGTTAGTATCAGTCCACACATTCTCTGTTCAGTCTTTGGACTATGGATTTCAGTCCATTGCAGCATGTTCAGATCCTTTGGTATGTGTATCAGTACATGTTTCAAATTTGCCTTGTTAGCTTAGAATTTAATTCCCTGTATTCCTACTTAGTTCACTGTATTAAGTTGCAGTCCACTCATCTTGATGTATCCATCATATGCATACTTCACGGTCAAGTCCCCTACATTCTTTATGTGCTGACCCATTTGAGTTCAGACATTAGAATGTTGTATCAGTCCTCCTTATGGCTTATGTTCAGGTAAAGTGAAGTATGGAGGCTCGAGTGGGACTTGGCAACCTATTTGTTCAATCCTTATATCACTATTTATTCAGTCCACTTGTCCATGTTCACTGTCCTGCTATTACTAATGGTTCAGTCCACCTTATACTTTGAATTAGTCCAGTTTGTATCTATCTTAACATCAGTCTTACATGTTAGATTCAGTTCTCTAACATTCTTGTAATGTTCAGTTCAATATCATATTATTTCAGTCTTGTTTTAACTTGTTCAGTCCCTATTAGGAATTTCACCCTCACTTGATGTTGCCCTGCATCACCAAGTATTATTTCTATTTGAACCTTGTCCTACCTGCACTTGGATCAGTCAACATATGAATGTTGTCCCTAACATTCATGTGCAGTCCTATTTGATTAAGGTACCAGTCCAGATATCCTTTTGTTCAGCCATAGTGTTCATTCTAACACCTAAAAGAGTAGTCCCTTAGCACTTAATTGATCTGTCCATTTGTATTCTAATGATTATATAGTCCATAGCATTCCTGAGTTCAGTTCACTGATGCGTACACAATGTATCAGTCAAGTTCATATGTGTTACAGCCCCAATTTACTTGTGATTCAGTTCATATCATTTACTGCTCAGCTTCTATCCTAGTATCATCTCATATGTGCCATATTTAGTCCATTTACCTTTGAGTGATGTGTGAGACTTGAGAGGGAGGTAGGAGGGGCTTGCCACTGCTTGTAATAGTAGGTAATGAGAGGAGAGATGGCTCGAGTGTGAGATAATACCTTCACAAGAAGATCAACCATTGCTCACTGAGAATTCCTGTATCACCTTTGGGTGTGGGATTACTCATCAACTGACTGATATAGGAAATTTGTTGTGGATTCAATCCTCCTTCTAATGTTTCAGTCCTTGGACACTTTGATTTCAGTCTCTTCATTCTTTTGTTCAGATTCATTGCACTGAACATAATGTCCTTGTCAATTTACTAATTCAATCCTTAGTCCCAATCCCATGTAACATTCAGTCCCTTGAGCCATTGTACAGCCTAAAATTAGTAAAGTGTTCACTCCATCAATTCTTCAGTCTCCTTGAACTTAAATGTTCAGCCCTACTGAACATGATATCAGTTACTTGCCCTATCTTGTTTCAGTCCATATCTTGGTATGTTTCAGTCCTATTACCTATAGGTAATGTTCTGTTCTTGTTTTGTTTAGTCCCTCAGTTGCAGTCAATAGTAGAGGCTTGTATTTGCTTACTGATTTGGTTCAGGCGATTATATCAAGGGTTGTTTGAGGGTTTATGAGTGTATTGGGTGTTAGTGGTAGTTTTAAGTCTGTAGAGTGTCAGGTTGCAGTGGTTGCCCTTGGCTTGGCATAGCCTTGACATTAGTGGCCATAAGTTTTGCTTGTACAACAGGCTTTGGCAGCAGGGGAGATCTCTTTGGCTGCTGGGCAGTAGCTTAGTAGAGCAATAGGAAGAGCAGTGCAGGCCATTGGCCATCTGCAGGGTGTCAACCCACTGTTGACAGTAGGTAGCAGGACTTGAGTATATATATATATATATATATATATATATATATATATATATATATATATATATATATATATATATATATATATATATATCGGCGTCCTCGGCAGCCCCCTTCGCCTTCTCTCCTTGGCCCCCCGCCGGTTCCTCCGGGCGTCTCGCATGCGACGATTCCGCGCCCCGGCCAGGCCGGCGCCCCTGTCGTCGAGCCGCCCCTCCCCATGGCCGTTGTTCCCCCCTTCGTCGCGCCGGGGTCTGATCCTTCCGCCCCTTCGGCCCTGGCGCCTCCTCCTCTTCCCCAGGACCCGTCCGCCCTGGCCGCCGCCCTGATCGCAGCCCTCTCTCGGGCGTTTCCTCCCCCCGCCTCGTTCTCTTCCCCGGTTGCTCCCTCGCCGATTCCTCCCGCGGCGGCTCCCCCCCCGGAGCTCTCCCTCGCCGTGCTTTCCTCCGCAGCGTCACCCCCCACCGCTGGTCTCCTTCCCCCTCCCGGCGCTCTACCTGCCGGCGTGTTCCCCCCCTCAGTGGCGACGGGAGCCTTTGCCCTTCCTCCCGCCGCTGGTTCCCTTTCCTCTTCCGCCGCCCTACCCGCCGACGAGTCGTGGTGCCCTTGCGGCCGCCTCCCTCCCCATCGCCGGGCCTAGTGCTCTCTGGGCCCCCTCGGCGCCCCCCCCGGCCGTCGGAGCGGAGTCCCCTGGCCCCCTCGTGCGTCTTCCACCCCCCCCCCCCCCCCCCGCCTCTGGCCCCTGCTGCCGTTGGGGCTCACCGTCTCCGCCGGTTCCCCCTGTGCTGACGCCCTCGCCTCCCCCTGCTCTGGTCCCCTCCTCCGCCTGGACGTGTGGCGCCACCTCCCCGCGTGGCCCCTCCAGCCGCTGAGGCTATCCCTCCCCCACCTCCCCGGTGCCGCGGTGCTGCGCGACGTGATGTCGCCCCCGCCATGTCATCGTGCCAGTTCGTTGTGGTCCCCGTCGCCTTCCCCCTCGAGGGTCGCCCTATGCGGGCCCTCCTCTTCTCCTCCCTGTCGAGGCCCTCCCCCACCTTCCCGCTGTCAGAGCTCGTCTCAGCCCTCCCCGGCGCGGATCCCCCCGACTAGGTGGCTTGCCGTGGCTTCCCCGGCGCCGTGGCCCTCCCCGGCGCGGATACCCCCGTCTCAGTGGCTCGTCGTGGCTCCTCGACGCCCCGGTAGACCTCCCGCGGCTCTCTCCGCCGAGTCGTCGACCCCTCCCGTCGTACTCGCCCGTCGTGCCGGTGGTCCTCACCCGGCCGTCCCTAGGGTTGAGACGTATCTACTAACTTCCGCCCGGCGACCTTCCCCGTCCGGCCCCCTCCGCCCGATGCTCCTCCGCCCCCTCCTCCATGGTCGTCTTCCCCCTCCTCGGAGCCCTCTCCCTGCTTCTTCCTGGCTGCGTCCAACTCCCCGTCCCTCGCCATAGACCGTGTCTCTGTCTCCCCCGGAGATCCGCCCCTTCAGCCCCGTCTGTGGAGACGTCCCCGTGCTGGCCACCTCGCCGTGTCGCGGCTCTAGCTAGCGCCGGGTCGCCCCATCCCCACATGGCCCCCCCAGCCGCCATGACACTCTCAACTTGTCGTGGCCCCCACAGCGCCGTGGCGCTCCCAGCCGTGCCGTCGCTTCCGCCGAGTCATCGTGCCAGCCCGTCGTGGTCCCCGCCGCCTGCGGTGGCTCCCGCCGGAGCCAGGGACCCCCTCAGTCTGCGTGCCTGGGGGGGATCGAGGCTCTCGAGCCGCGCGCGCTCCCCCCCGGGCAGAGTGCCGGCCTATCCCCCCCCACGTGCCCCTGTCCCCCTCGGGGTCCGTGCCCAGATTTCCCGCCCGTTCCTCGCTGTGTTTTCGAAGTATTTCAAAATTTCATATTTCAAAATTTCGAAATTCTTCGTATTTTGGATGGCCTCGAGCCCTACGTGGCAGGGTGGGCGCGCCCTCCGAGAGCCCCCGCTCTCTTTTTGACCTTTCGATTTTTGTTTTTACTTTATTTGGCTGTGTGCTGTTTTGGCTCGAATTTCGTTTGTAGATTCGAGGTGTAGCCGTTTAGGCATGCTGTTTCCTGTTTGCATTCAATAAAGTCCTGTTAAAATATATATATATATATATATATATATATATATATATATATATATATATATATATACATATGTGTGATGTATAAGGATGAAGTTCAAACCAATAGTAAGTTCAGACCTCCATTGCATTGAGTTTGTCCTTATATGTAGGAACAGTCCACTCTAATAATGTTAGTTCATTTATGTTAATCATATTAACTACATACTGTTTCATAAATGTTTCACAAGTGAATGGAAGTCTAGTTGATGACTGAGTGTTAGTTTGAGTGTTATAGCTATAGTTAATATATAGCAATAGTGTATACTTGTATATGTTTACTAGTGTGGGATATCCAAGTAACTAGATATTAAGTATTGAGGCATGGTATGGATACCATGATACCCTAACTAACTATCATGACCTAGAACTTAAAGTTTAGTCCAAAAACCCTAGAATTAGACTAAAGGAACTAAGGTTGACAGAGTTGACCAATTGACTAGTTTGACTAGCGTTGACCTAGTTTGACTTTCCATGACCTAGAAAAGGCCTAAAAGCATGTAATAAATATATTTAAATATAATTTTTACTCTAGGACACCAAATAACCTTAGATATCTCATAATAGGCTTGTGTGACACCACTTTGGGCATCGATCCTCATTCATTGCTCTGGACGACAGACAAGTACATTCTTTGATAGCTTTTATTTACTTGATGATTATTATGATTCAGCTTCTAGTATAGTTATATTTGATTCTCTAAAACAACACGGATTGGTATTTCTGGATCCATTGCATAAGACACACATACTTTACTTGTCTGGCCTCTATTTCTGGAATCATCCTACAGGAATCACCTACTGGCATCACATTGTTCTGGCTGGACTTGTACTCAATTTACGTGTCGGAATATGGATTCACTTGTACTTCTCGGGGCAGAAAAATACTCGAGTAGACATGTAAACATTCCCAATCATACTGGAACCACCCATACTGGAAAGATAGCTGTCAACGCTAGGCCAAGCGTGCGACATGCCGTATTTACTACAGGTCTAATCTGGAAAGATAGTCATCGCACACTTGCCAAGCGTGCGATGTGCCATATTTACCTCCTATCCGTTTATATGTCGAAAATGGTATTTCAAAACATACTGGTTTAGTGTCTTGTACTGGACTCATACTAGAATCACACTAGACTCACATTGTATTGTCTGGACTCACATCATATTTGTTCTAGTTCGAATATCTCTATTTACAGCCTTTATTACCATGCTATTTTGATTTACTATATCTACTCTTCTGTATTTAATTAACTGATGTTCTATTTCATTTCCTGGCTCATTCTTTCTTGTTCATCAAGTATTACTGTCTATAACTGTTTTATAGTCTTTGTCATTTATTTGGAACTGTTAGAGGAGATGTGCTCGTTCCATCCTAACTGGATATAGTTTTCAGAAAATTTCTTAGGGGATCTGTGTCCTACTTATTACGGATCCGAGGAAGGGATAGCTACCATGGGTCCGGATTCTCAGGAGTGACCGAAAGACTTAGTTCTAGTTTTGACTTATTTTAGATTCTCTGTTAGAACTTTTGACTTGTAATAATGGAGATTTCATTATTGTATTTGAGACTTGGATTTTGATATTGTATTATAGTTGTTGTTGTTTGTCTTTGTAGATATTTAGTCTTCTTTATTATCTTATCATGCTTTAGATCGTGATTGAGTATTCAATGTTATCTTTATACTTGTCATCCATTCGGAGTTGAGATCTATGACAGGTACATTATATCATTGTGTGAGATTGTTAGTTAGCGACCTAGACATCGTTCTATCACTGATGCTGCGACGTAGGCTGGGCGTTGTTACGCTCTAGTGCCCCTATACCGGGTGCGGGTCGTGACAATAAATGCAAGTCTTTATTTTATTCCTTAAATTGTCAAGAATCATATTGCGACACGACTAGTGATATTTTATTTTTTATTATTGATTTAACTCATGGTTTTAAATCAAAGATATTTTCGAATCTTGTTTGTTTTAGATTTTCTGAATCATGAAGCCTTGAAAGACATTAAGTTCTGAATCTTGCTTGATATGAATCATAATGCTTCAAGTTTCGAATCTTGCTTGATATTTTTTTTCTGAATCATGAAAAAAAGGAAAATACTAAGTAGATATGTGGTTAACCCAGTAAATTCTGAAGAATAGCTTGACATATACTGCTCGTATGTCCGAGCCTGACTAGTTCGAATCTAAACCTTAGTCGGCCATATATTGAAATTGTATTTCAAATCACGTAGTTTATGAGTTGCACACCCTTGATTGGTTGTCTGATTATGTGACTAGTTATATTTATCGTATTTTATTATGAATCTCATAGTTTCTAGTGTTGCATGTTACATTCCAATACAGTGTTTCGTAACATTTTTAGGGTTAGTTTTCTATATTCGTTATTAATTTATTTTGTATGGTGCTACATTTATACGGGGATGTACTTTGCTCCTTTCCTGATTGGATCGTTGTCTACCAGGTAATGACAGACTAGCATGGAGGATTGCTTTGGAGAGTTTAGCATTAGCTTGGATTATTGATGTTTTATTCATGTTGTATATTATTTCGAGATTTATCGGATTTATCTCCAGGATAAGATGGACATGTATTATGTACAAAAGAGAAGTAGACTATGATCGTGTGATATGTGCTGGGTTGTTTTCTGTTTACTAGTTCTGCATTTGAGCATAGTATGATGTCATGATCATTTGATGATTTCAAGGTCTAGGCAGCTAAATACTGCCACTTATGCGGCGTAGGCAAGACGTATCCACGCACTCGCATCCGATAATGGTGCGGGTCGTGACACATATTTAGTGGGAACTCTCTAGAAGCTCCTTAATTAATTGGGTATTAGCCTTAGTTATTCCTAAGGAATATTCTATGGTATCTAGCATATTTCTAAAGAATATTCTCTAGAATATTCTTGGAATATTCTTTTTCTAGATTAGTCATAATCGTCCTATAAATACCCCTAATTATTATTAGGGACCATTCCTAATCTAAACCCATTATTACCGTGGATCCCGCCTCCCATCAGTCGCCAGATCTGTGCAGCACCTCCGCCTATGGCGTGCGGTGGTCCTCGAACGAGCTACTCCGACGCCGTTGTTCCAGCGCCAGGACCGTCTTCTTAGCCAGCGACTTGATCCGAACCGACCTTCTGCTTCCGAACCAAGCACTGACAGCCACTCCCTCCGCCACCTCCAGATCTATGGCCTAGCCTTCGCAAGGGCACAGATCACCGCCTTGACTGAGCCACTGCCACTAGACCCGACATGGATCAAGCTTCTGATCCACCGGCTCGACCGGATTTAGGTCACCACCATCATCATCAACGACTGCCATACTTCGCCTGCATGCCGAGCTATATCGCCGCTGTCGTTCACCACCATTGGTCGAGCAGTAGCTAGCACTGCTTCGGGTATCAGATCCGCTACTCCAGCATCGAGTTTCTGACCACAGGACCGTTGTCTTGACAGTGGCACCGCTATGTCCTCGACTGCTATGAGATCTGACCCATCATCGTGCCATGAGCTTAGTATTGTACCGCCCTCCCGAGGTGAGACCCATGTCCAGTTCCGGCCATCGACGTTGACAACCCTCCCAAAATATGTGAGCTTCTCCTTTGTTTATTCTCTCTCTTTCCTAAACATGAATAAAGGTTCAGTAGTGGTTTTTTAATAGATGGATGTTTGGTCTGGGTTTAATGGGCTTTAGGTTGGGCTCTAGCCATTATGCTGGATTAAGAAAAAGAAAAGAAAAGGAATTGAAGGAGTGTTGGGGTAAGGAAATAATTTGATCTATAGGTCGGATTGAACCCATAAGTTTTGGGTTCAGTTTGGCTGGGCTAATCAAGGAGACTTTGCGCTGGAAAATAGGCCAAGTATTTGGCAATATTTGGTTGGGCTTTTTGAATATAGAATTTAGTTTGGGCCCAAAACCTATTAAAGGTTTAATCTCATATTTAAGTATTTAATGTAGGGGTGATTGGACTTGATAGTCTATTGGACTTTTTATTGGTTAGAGGTCCCTTAAGGATATATTTTAGGATTATAGAACCTAGAAAAAGATGATTTGTGAAGTATGTGGAAATCTAACACTTGAGCTCTCCATTTATAGGTTGGACTAGGAGCAGCTTTTGAAATTGGACCTAAGGCAAGTACTACGTATTTACGTTACTCACTACTTAATAAATGCAAGTCTTTATTTTATTTATTAAATTGTCAAGAATCATATTACGACACGACTAGTGACACGTGATTCCATATTATTGATTTGACTCATGATTTTGAATCGAATATATTTCCGATTCTTGTTTCTTTTATATTTTCTGAATCATGAAGCCTTTTAAGACATCAAGTTCTGAATCTTTCTTGATATGAATCATAAGACATCACGTTTTGAATCTAACTTGATATGGTTTTCTGAATCACGGGGAAAGGTAAAAATACTTAGTAGATATATGACCATTCCATTATATTCCGAACCATAGCTTGACGTATACTGCACGTATATCCGAGCCTGACCATTCTGGCCACATATCGAAACGAAATTTCAAATCACATAGTTTGCTAGTTGTGCATCCTTTATTTATTGTCTGATTCTGTGACTTGTTGTTTTTATCGTGTTTTATTACAATTTTTATAGTTTCTAGTGTTGCAGGCTACATTCCACTACAGTATTTTATTACATTATTTGGTTCAATTTTCTATATTCTGTACTGCTTTATTTTGTATGGTACGATATTTATACGGGGATGTACTTTGCTCCTTTCCTGATTGGATCGTTGTCTACCAGGTGATGACAAACTGGCATGGAGGATTGCTTTGGAGAATTTAGAGTTAGCTTGGATATTTGATGTATTATTCATGCAGTATACTATTTCGAGGATTTACCGAATTTGTCTCCGGGATGAGATGGACATGTATTATGTACAAAAGAGATATAGTAGACTATGATCGTGTGAGTGTGTTCTCAGTTGTTTTTTGTTTACTGGTTTTGTGATTGAGTATAGATCGATATCATGATCATTTAATGATTTTAAGGTCTAGACAGCTAACTATCGTCGATTCTGTGGCATAGGCTGGACATATCTACGCATTCACATCCGATCATACAGGCGCAGGTCGTGACAAATTTCAGCGAATTGGAGTTTGCGCGAAAGAAAGATGTTCAAGTTATGCATGTCGATGATGTTATTAAGGCGTATCAAAGATGATATACAATAACCCGAGGATACTCTGATTGGATGAACAAAAATTGTGATTAGCGTTGTTATTGGATGAATAAGATATATATCAAGTTGGTATAAAGATTTGAAGTTAATGCTCGTGATATCAAATTGGACATAGAGTGTCGAGACGAATGTGTGTGAAAATGTAAGCACGATATGAGGATACAAAAGCGGAGCAAGTTTTCAACTTCGAAATTTTGTAGGTAGCAGTACGAAAAGTCGAACGGAGTGATTGGAAGTTTTTATGATATATGCGATACGGAACGATAAAATTATTAAGGATAATATCCATGAGTATAGAGTGCTTCGAATATTGATCGTGGGTAGATAAACTCGGACTTTAGGCGAGTAGATGTCTCTTGGTTAGAAAAATCGTTGACGGTAGTGCATGAGTGAAGTGGATGGTAGTGGTGCGTCAGTTCCGCGAATAAGATGAATTATTTTTGATTGAGAATGTATTATTGGATTAGGCAGAGTCCTATAGAATCATCGGGAATTGATTTGGCTCCGGGATAGGATATAGCATGGTTCGTAGAAACTGTCCATCATTGATGATCTATAATTATCTGGCGTAGCATCAGGACAGCTAACCCTAGAAGACTTTACCGCCAAATCAAAGTGAATACTGGATACCCATAGGATGACTTTAATGATGTTACACAAGGAATTGTGTCGAGGATAGATGTGATGTGGTGCATGTTGAGGATAAGTTTAGGCGACCGAGTATGTGTTTCAAGATTTGGTGGAACAGCCTTGGGCTGGATTGATATAGATGGACTTTGATGATTGATCGAATAAGTACTCGAATGGTTTATCGATCGATGATCGGATAGATATTGATCAACCTACTTAGCATATCGATGTGGTTAGGCAATTACGAGACATTTGCAATGTACGAGAGCAAAGAATAGGGGAAGGACCTTCGGATTGTGTCATAGATTTGGATTTGGGTAACGGTTAGACTTACGAGTATTGAACGTATGATCGAAGTTAGGGAGACGGACAAGTTAGTACCGGATTGAAAAGTTGTTTGATGAAATTCGTACTCGATCGTGGATGAAAAACTAAAGTATCGTAGGAGACCTTGTGTCGAAGAGATTGTTGCCTTTGAGCATCGTCGACTCAAGTTGACCTCTTGTGTCGAAGAAGATTTAAGCACGGTGTCTGGATAAGTTACTTAGCGCCCCCCAAATACGATGCGTAGTTAGCTCGAGAGCGTAAATCATATTAGAATAGTTACATACGAGGCATAGTACGAATTTTAGGCAAAGAAAATTTAGACATGTTGGACTTAGTTCATGTCATTAAGGCAAAATTTTATAGATAATTAGACGAAAGACTTAAGTTGTGCAAAGGATCGAAAATGATCGCCCGAGTAGGTGCTACGGAGACTTGTTACGATCGGATGCGTAATGATTTGATGCAACGCGTACGTTAGACGTTAGCAAAATATACAGAGTCGGGAATATGGCTTTGAATCATGTTGTATGCGGAGATGCTTGGTAGATAATCATGTGATATGGAATTATGTGGATGATCATGAGATATTGAATGATGCATATGCGAAGGAGTTTGGAGAATAGATACTAGAATCAGATAAGTCGAGAGTATGAGATGGATAGTATTCGAGGATTAAAAGTTGCACCTGTTAGCTTTGCTCGAATCCTCTACCACTGTGCTTGGCTGAAAAGGATATATTTCGGGGACACCTTAAATATGTGCACGATCCAAACTCAATGGTCTACGAAATTCAAATGAAACTGTAGGAAATTTTTTGATATATTAAAGAATTTTATGAATATCGGAACAACGATAGTAGAATAAAATTTTAAAACAATCAAGAGAAACGCGTGGATTAAGTGTGGGTTTCGGTTCGAGAATGAACCTTGTTCTGAGTGGTATATTATGTAATGCCCCACACCGCAAGGTGCATTATGATGCGTTGATCAATTCGATGAGGTATGACTTTGATTCAAGGAAGCATGATTTTAATTTACAGAGGAAATAACTCGGTTGGTTTTATATGCAGGCATATACGATGTTCCTTACTATTAGAATGTCGCCTTGCAATGAAGCACGATAGTTTAAATCAAAGGTTAGTTCAAGTGAAATACGAAGTGTTCGTATAGTTAGCTCGGACGAGATGATCGTATAACGAGGATAAGGTATCGAGCTGCATCGGTTCGGCGAAGCGATATACAGAATAGCTTAAGTTGAGTAGCCTCTTACCCTTCTTCTCCACTCCTTCATCCCTAATTAAATGTACCCTTATATGCTGGTGTCAGTATTGAGTCCACGGGCGTGGCTCGAATATGTAAAAGTCTTAGTGCTCGTCGAATATTAAGGTAGAACATCGAACAGTGAACAATTGAGGCAAAAGTGCATCAAGTGCATAAGTCATAATAGGATATTGATTACAGAACACTGAAATACAACTTTGAGGCGTACATCAAGTGCATGACCCATAGAAAATTGAACACTAGGCCTTAGAACATTGAATTTATATGTCGAGCGTGCATCAATGCATGGGAACTATATGTATGTCTCCGTACGTGAAGTGGACAGTTGTGGCACAATGATACGGAATTGTCGTAATATTAAAGGGTATGCTTCGCTCGCGAAGCATGCAGTTATGGCACAATTGTCACGTAACTTCTATTACACTAATGACTTGAGACTAGTGGATTATGTAGAACGTAGCATGTTGAATAGAGATGTTCAGGACCTACGGGTCGCCACCCGGGGCATCGTACATCAATATGGATGTGTTGGAGCATAGTACTGATGGAACATGAGATAGAAAGATGATATCGCGAGTTGATGCAATTTATGAGTTCGGACATGAGAATTGGTTTTAGATTGTAATGGCTTCTTAACTTTTGCACGTATTGCATGGTCAATGGACTTGAACAACCTGCATATGGGTTTTGGTATCCCTTGAACGTAGGATCGCCGGGACACTGGGACCATTCGGCCTACGAGGGAATTGAAGGGTATTCGTGGTGCACTTCATTCAGACGGGTTGTGCCATGCTATTGGTGTCATAAGCCACCTACTAGTAAGTCGGGCTCCTTTGGATACTGGGCTAACAACCCATACCAAAGCGACCGTCGTCTTACTTTAAGATGCAGTCTATTATGGCTCAGAATGCCAATAACCTTCATATAGATAGGACCGATGGTTTGAGATTTACATCGGGTGCACAAATAATCATGGCACCCTTATAGTTATACGAAGATGTACGCAATCACTATATTTATAAATATTATGTGGCTAACAGCGTTTGTTGATGGGACATGGTACTTGAGACATTTATGTTTAAAATGTTATCCATAACATGAATACATGATTTACTGCTTTTGATTATGCCATGAAACTGATCCTAAAGCAAAAATAGAAAGACCACCAAATAAGATACATGCTTCACAAAACTACTTAGTGTTGGTTTAGGCGAGTGGGTTACCTTACTCCTCAGTACACGACAATGTACTGACCCATGTTGTCGGCATCATTTTTAGGTGCTAGTGCTTGGGAGTCGTTTGATCAGTGTCGTGCAGCGATGAATTAGATGGGTGTGTAGAAGCTTTTTCTACAAGATGATGCCTTCTACTATATGGGACATGATGTATGGAACAAGAAAATTCGTTGTGTGCTTCATGAGTGTTGTAAGACATCATGGCATATTCATTTGGGCTACTCAAAGTCTTTGTATTCTACTACTTCATGAATAAAAGAGATTGTTCCATATACTATGATTTGTCTTTGTCTTTTTTGTTACTTATGTTTGAATCCGAGACAACCATCTTGATAATCTGTCATCTTGTCCTGCACAAGTACAATTCCAAACTCGTGCGGCATTACGTCCCAGCGAGGATGATCGATTCAGGTGAAATCGATGTGAGGATGAATGATTTCCCAGGTTGGGACGTGACAAAGGACGCATGGAGAACCGGAGGGCGGTAGTAGTGTATAGAGAAGGTATACTACAGATAAAAAATAGAGGGGGCTCGAGACGGTAGATTCTAACATGGTTATTTTTATGCCTCAAATAGTTGGGTCGGATGGGGACCAAGTCAGAGTTGAGAGAAGGGTGCAAAATAGAGGTGCCTTGTGTTTTGTTCTGCTGGTATGTCATAATAAGGTAAGCAGTCTAGAAACGACTGAGACGCCTAAGGCAGGGACATCCCAAGTACCTTTGGTCGAGCCCAACGCTATTTGGTATGCCAAAGTTGAAGCTAAATTGAGGGGTGAAAATATTCGATGGGATGTCATGATGGACTCTCTACTTCCCTTATGGAGAGATTATGTGTCAATAAGG
Organism: Iris pallida; assembly: GCA_029216955.1. Classification (NCBI taxonomy): domain Eukaryota; kingdom Viridiplantae; phylum Streptophyta; class Magnoliopsida; order Asparagales; family Iridaceae; genus Iris; species Iris pallida. The sequence goes on along the minus strand of JANAVB010036420.1, from coordinate 11,986,608 downwards.
AAATCAACCATCATATTTTATGACTATTTCACATGAAATGTGAGGGGTACTAATTTGATAGGTAGATGGAGGGATATTATGGAATATACAAAGAAGCCTAAGAGCTATATTATCAATATTTTGGAGTCGAAAATAAGATTTGCCTCTAAGACCAAGAGGAGAACCCCGTTGCATTAGGATTCGGTCCACAATTTGGACTGTAGAAATATGACTCGTGTGTGGGTCATGTGGGACACCAAAATTTAGCAGGGAGGCATGGTTTGATGTTCGGACCAAATGATCACCATTAAATTTACCAACAGAGGTGGACTTGAAGTTTTGGTACGAGCGGTTTGTAGACATAATGACTGGATGCAATAGATGAGGATGTAGAAAAATATCACCGGGAGTGAGTCTCGATGCCAACCGGAATACAGACAAAAATTAGAGAGGGGCACTAATTTTATTATTTGTTCATTGACAAATTATATGGAAGTTAGTGTCCATCCACGTACATCACGTAATAGTTGTTAGAAATGGATTGTACTTCACTGACCAGTTCTGCGAAGTTGAATGTGTCGTCGAGGCTTGAATCGTGCATTTAGCAGCACTTTCCTTAAAGTGTTTCGGGCACTCCGGTAACGTCTTGGAGTCAGCACGCCAGAACACCCAGGATAAGACAGCCTTTATACCGGAGGTTCACTAGACGCTGTGAGACACCGGCGTAGGGAAGAACACCTTTCTGGAAACTTTGGAAGAGAAAAGAGAGAGGAATGAATACTCAGATTCTGTGTGTTTTGGACTCAGAAATCTGTTGTATTTATAGATGAATTAGTATTGTTTCGTGGAGTCGCGAAAGTGCACAAGTGCGTCTACAATGCGCCACTATCGCCTCTACGCCCGAGCCCGTGCCCGAGCCCGAGCCCGAGCCCGAGCCCGAGCCCGAGCCCAAGCCCGAGCCGGTGTTGCCGGTGGCAACACCGGCTATATTTTCGTGAAGAGGTTAAAACAACAACCATTGGTCACCCACTAGCAACCCTTTGGTTGTTGCACACTCCACATGAGTGCACATTCCTATTTAAGCATTCCCAAAACCTTTCTCTTTTTCGATGTGGGACTAAAGTCATTTTTCTTTCCTTTTCATCTTTTAAGAACAACAAAGGAATTAATTAATTCCAACAATCCCCCACTTGTTCCATAAATGATGGAAAGGAATTCCAGAATACATCACTTAAAGAATGTTAATACAGTTAGGTATCTTTCGATTTGAACCTAACCTTAGTAGATGCAACACAAGATTTTATCGGAATCTCTGGTAGCTGGACTTTGAACCAGTTATTCCTTGTGATAAAATCGGTGTTACTTTACACACATTCTTTTGTAGTTCTTCGCCTACATCTCTCGCTTAGCACTATTAATGGCCATGTGTTGATCCTGTCTCGTGAATTTTTATAAGATAAACTCCAGATCTTACTGAGATGGCACCATCTCTAAATTCACATAGGTGAAGTTCTTTCAGTATCTCTGTTGCTTTACAGATACATGTCAATATTATTGAACTTTATTAAGAGTTTTATAAACTCGACCCTCAAATTGCAACAATCGACATAATCATGTCGTATACATCCAAATCAACAGTTTGTTGTTATCCATTGAATCTAAGGTTAAGGTTTTCTTAACATTAGATTGGGTTGCCACTGTTATTGGAACTCTTACTCAAGGAGTTTCAATTCCATACCTCTCGAGGTAGACTTTACTAAATCCCTAGCTAGTGGTTTAGTAAAGGGATCAGCTAAGTTATAGCTGGTACGCACATACGTAAGAGAAATGATTCCATCTTTGATCAATTTCCTTACGTAGGTATGTCTTAGACTTATATGTCTAGACTTTCCATTATACACTTCGTTGTAGGCTCTTGCTAGAGTAGCTTGACTATCGCAATGTATTGACACTTTTGATACATTCTCTTTAGCCAGCAGAACTTCTAATAGAAGATCCCTCAACCACTCAGCTTCTTGTCCTGCAGAAGCTAGAGCCACAAACTCTGACTCCTTGGTCGAATGGGTAATACACGTTTGTTTCTTGCTCTTCCAAGAAACTGCCCCTCCGGCTAGCGTAAATACCCAACCTATCGTAGATTTGTTATCCCCGACACTTGATATCCAACTAGCGTCAGTATATCCTTCTAATACGGCAGGAAATCTACCATATTGTAATCCAAGATTCTTGGTTTTCAAAAGATAACCAAAAATTCTTCCGATAGCCCTCCAATGCTCATTACTAGGGTTGCTAGTAAATCTACTCATTTTACTAACTGCAAATGCTATATCAGGTCTTGTGCATTGCATTAAATACATAAGACATCCAATAGCACTTGCGTATTCTAATTGAGCGACGGCTCTTCCAGAATTCTTTTCTAGTTTAACACTTGGATCAAATGGAGTGTTCACTTCTTTGAACTTTAGGTGTTTGAACTTGTCTAACACTTTCTCAACATAGTGCGACTGCGTAAGTTCAAAACCCCCACTGTTTTGTATTACTTTGATCCCCAAAATAGTGTCAACTTTTCCAAGATCTTTCATCTTGAATGTGGAAGTTAGAAACCTCTTCGTTTCTGTAATTCCACTCATCTCGTTGCTAATGATCAACATATCATCAACGTAGAGACAAATAAATATCACAATATTTCCATATACTTTAGTGTATAAACACTTATCACAAACATTGTGAACAAAGCCATTAGAAATTATAACTGAGTCAAATTTTTGATGCCACTACTTTGGTGCTTGTTTTAATCCGTACAAGGATTTAACAAGTTTGCATACCTTTTGTTCATTTCTCTGGAGCACGAATCCTTCCGGTTGCTCCATGTAAATCTTCTCATCGAGATCTTCATTTAAGAATGCCGTTTTGACATCCATCTGATGAACATTAAGATGATGCAATGAAGCTAACACAAATAATATTCTAATTGTAGTCGTTCTTGCTACTGGTGCATGTGTCAAAATAATCAATTCCTTCTTTTTGTCGAAATTCTTTGGCTACTAGTCTAGCCTTGTAGGTGTTGAAAGTACCATCACTATGATACTTTTTTCTAAACACCCACTTACATCCAATAGGTTTTGAACCTTTGGGCAGATCGACAATTTCCCAAGTGTGGTTAGACATTATCGAATCCATTTTATCTTGGATAGCATCTTTCCAAAAAGATGAGTCCCGCGAAGCTATTGCTTCCTTAAAGGTTTTAGGATTATCTTCCACCTGAAGAATGATAGGAATCTTTCGAATAAATTTCTCTGTATTTTCTTCCACTGAGTAAAAGGAAATAAGTTGAGAATCTATTTCGTCAGGTCCTAGATCCTTAGCCTTTCGAACTCTCTTGCTGATCCGAAGCTCGGGTTGTTTTTCAACTAACCGTGAAGAGCTCTCCTCACGAGACTCTTCATTAACAGGAATTTCAGGATCCTTATTCTTAGTAATAAGATTCTCGAAAAATTCCACATCTCTAGATTCGACAATAATGTTAGACTCTAAGTTTAAAAGTCTATATGCCTTACTATTAGCAGCATAACCTACAAAAGCACTTTTGATTCCACGAGGACCTAATTTGGTCCTTTTACATTACACCATAATAGGCGATTACCCACGGTTATTACCGTGACAATTATTTTCGTCACGGTAATAACCGTTACTAGTGGGGCGTGGTTAATATTTAGTCATGGTAATAACCGTTACAAATATTTGTTTTGGTCACGGTTATAACCGTGCCAAACAGTTGTTTTGGTAACGGTTATAACCGTGATAGAAGTCCATTTATGTGACGGTTGTAACCGTGACCAATATTCTATTTGTCACAGTTATTAATGTTATAGTTAGTTTGTTTTGTCACAGTTTTTACTGTGACTACATTATTTTTTTTGAGAAAAAAAATATTTTTTGACACGAACATATATTCAACCGGCTATACAAGTAATATAACCGCACTACAACTAACATTATAAGTTCAATACAAACTCAACATATCAACAGTAAGAAATCAAAACTAAGAGGGACTTTAACAAATTCTGACAAATTATCTAAAAATAAGATAAGAAAGGATACCTTTGGAATAGAGAAATGTATGAGAAGTTTCTAACACAAACTTAAATTACAGGAGCTCAAATAAAGAGCTTTAATGATACATTAATATCAGATCATGAGCATGTCAGAGTCTACATGAATTCAAAATACCATAAAAGATTCATGGCATTTGCCAACTAGAGTTTAAGGTGTCAAGTAATGATGGGGAAGAATAGGGGAACCAAGCATAACCCTGTAACCTACATCATAGGAAACAACATGCACTTAGTTTCTGACATCATTTCTTGCACATCAGATGGATAGAAAAAGAACTAGTCTGGTCTACTGCTAGAATAGTCTTTCTTCTTTCATATATCACAGACCACAGCTAAGCTTTTGTCCCTATAGTTGTCTTCTCATTCTGCCCCTTGAACAATTCCTTCTCATACCCTGAAATACAAGTAGCTTTGTCAGCCGCAAGATAAAGAAAAATAGTTGCAAGAGATCTGCTTGTAACCGAATTTACCAAGGATGCAAACAAGGATCAGATTTTTTTTTCTTTATTGATAATATGTAGTCACTGCCACAAAACATATTAACATACAACAGACGTAAAGCCCGTCTAATAAAACTTTGAAAGGGTTTTCAAGTCTTGTTTGCATAAACTGGAAATGTCTATTTGAATAAGAAATAGGAAAGTTACATGAAATCCGAAACTGTGCAACTGGAAAATGATAATATGTAAAAATCTAATTATATGGCACTCAAATAAGATTTTTTTTTATGGATAGTAAAAAGTCTATTCAGATTTTTCACTCAATAATACAAGAGTGCCATATAATTCAAGAAGTTTCGGAGTTTTAGCTAGGATATGGATTGATCGTTATACTAGTTGAATCAGTCCAAGTATCTCTGAGTGTTTGTTTGTCAATGTTTGAATTCTTGCTCTCTTTTTTCTGAAGATATTGTGTTTTTTCTGTGACTCTCGGGAAATTGTAAGTGCTTTCTTTGACGTAAATAAGTTTTCTTTTCGATCCCATGTAAATTTATGTAAGACAATGAATACAGATGTTCAATATTTCTTGAGCAGTAACTTGATTTAGTGGCTGTTGGAGCCTCAACTTTCTTGGATGAGTAGATTTATTGGGTGGAAATTTTGGGTCAAAGTGTGTTTTGATCTATAATTGGTGAGCAAAAATCTAACCCTAGGGTATCCAAACCGATTCATGTTACTAAGAAATTACACTGATGAATATTCAAAATTGCAACATCTTAGTATCTTTGGAAATTCTCCATCTGGACTGGTTGAATATCTTGAGTTAGAAGAATACAGCAAGCATATGCCCAATGTATGTGATAATCAAACTAGTGTCCCTTTTTTAAACATATACCTTTATAATTTTTTGATCTCAACGGTTCTTTTAAGATTATGCTAAATCAAGTTTGTACTATTTATGACTATACAATAGTAGTTCATATAACCTAACAAGAAAGCTCAGTTTTTTTTATACGAATTGGAGGTTCGAATTATGGATAAAATAATTAACCAATCTTGGATATGGATGATTATAGTAGACCTTACAGAACTAACAAGGAATGCTACTTAAATTATGGATAGTAAGACTTGGAATAGTTAGATGTTTACATCGTATTGTTAATTGAATTGTGAAACGATTGAGGCCAAGTAAAGCATAAAAAGTATATAATATGGCACTCAAATAAGATGCAAACAAGGATCAGAATTTTTTTTTCTTTATTGATAATATGTAGTCACTGCCACAAAACATATTAACATACAACAGACGTAAAGTCCGTCTAATAAAACTTTGAAAGGGTTTTCAAGTCTTGTTTGCATAAACTGGAAATGTCTATTTGAATAAGAAATAGGAAAGTTACATGAAATCCGAAACTGTGCAACTGGAAAATGATGGAGCCTCAGAATTTTGCGTAGAGGATTGTTATGAAAGAATTATGGTTTTCTTTTTTCTTTTTCTTTTTTCCTTTAAGTTGGAGACACTCCAAACATATACTCTAAATTATTGAAAATTGTGTAAATTATTACTTTTGGAGTTTCTTCTTGATAATGGCACAAAATGGTACACTTTAAACATATACTCCAAATTAACCTCCATGATACGGACGTGTCCCAACGTATCTTGACATATCTGAAATGGAATAAGTAAGCTAAAAAGGTGTTAAAAATACCTATCATGATCATATCCCACCATATCGATCACGTATTGTGTATCTGATATGCCATGATACGGATTCGTGGCTCCCTTGCATATCCGTGCTTCCTAGCTAGGAAGTACATGTATCTGAAATTAGATGATGTGCTTGTGTCCGACATGCACACAGGCATGGAGACTTTAAGATACATTGTCATTGTGGCATATCAAAATTGTTTGTGTTGTTGTATGGTATTTGTGTCTATGCAGCACATAATATCTTTAGCACAGAGTTGCATAAGAGACGAACTGGAAATCTCTATTTGTGTTGTTTTATGGTATTCAAGCTTGAGACTAGACATCACTATAAAATTCTTATTCAGTAAGAAGAACTGAAGCAATAAAAAGAACAACGATCATCAACAATATTGTCGTGACCATCATCAAGAAAAGATTTTTTATATTAGTCCAAACTTGACATGCCTGTCTAGATGAACTGTTAGCTCAAGTATAACAGGACAAAGCTTGAACAAGTCAGAGAAGCAGTTTTTATGTACGCTTCAAAACACATCACATCCATGTCTATAGGAAACCAGAATAGCTGACAAAATATATGAAATGGCATTTCGAAAGTTCCATAGTCAAAGTACCTGGCAAGCACTAAAACTTCCGCTACTACAGCATGTAGTCGAGAGTTGGTATAAGCAGTACCCGATTTAAGAAGGTTGAGTTTCCACATAAATGTGTCCTTCGGTAAAATATCAGTTAAATCCTGTCAAATTGCATACATCACATTAAAAAAAAGGAAAATGTTAAGCCCTAATAAAGCAGCAGTTTTATCAGTTTTGAAAATAACATAGGTGCATCCTGCCAATACCGCACTTGTCCCACCAGGGACGGATCCAGAAACTATAGCTGTAATATGTTACCAAAAATTTGAATGGACTGAAAATGGATTAATCCATATAAAATAAATAAATAAATAATTATATGGAAAGAAGAAGTAAAAAAAAAAAAATTGGGGTGGGCCAGCTAAGCTTGGATCCACCCCCGTGTCCCACCTACCAGATGCATAATGCTCAGATCTGATACGAGTCCCTTCGCATCCTAGGCTTGAGCTGTATCTAGTTTGGAGGGGCCTAGATCTGCTGGGTCTACGAAAAGGAGTGGGGGCCGAGCCTCAATGCTGAGCCTTTGGTAAACCACTCTGACACAATAAAACGTACTCGAGCAAAATAAATGCCGTTGGCGGTACTTCGCTAAACCAATCTTACAACACTCGAGCTACTCCCAAATAGAACGAATGTTAAAAGAGCAATAATTTTGAGTTAATGTTTTTTTTACTAACCAAGTTTATGCTAAATTTGTTTTGGGCTAACGGAGTAGAGCTTACATCCAAAGATTGTTCAGTTGGACCAAATTAAATTTAATGAATGAAATTCCCTCTAAAAGCTCAATTTTTGAATATTTTATCCTAATTTTCTTCCGACGTTTTGTTTGTGACACCACATTGGCGATAAACACAAATACTTAACTCCATCAAGACCTAAGTCCCCAAATAAAATCTTCATTAACCGTTAAGAAAAAAGTGTCGGTGACCGTCGTTCTTACATACCAAGCAAATATTACAACAATAAAATCTTCATCCCAATTAAACCATGATACCCAAACTGAGACAACAACAGAAGGCTAGGGCAAGGTACATTAGGAAGGTGGGACTAGCTCGACTCGTTTATCCTCTCCTACCCAATATAGTCCCCGCAACATAACTACCATTCTACCAACAAGCATACGCATTAAATCTCACAGAAAAGTGGGTGATCCAGCCGGCACTAACCAAATGCTTATGTGCACCTTAGAAACTGGACTGGACTATTTTGCCCCATCATAGACTCAGAGACACCCCTACACCACCAGTTCCAGGACCAAATGTATTAAATGACTATCAAACTGTGACCAAACCGCAAAATGGAAAATAAATAAATAAATCAAGTCTGCAATTATCTAATCCAAAAGAACTCGAATATTCAATGACTTGATCCAAGAACCGTATCAGAATAATTTTCTCCTTGGAATGTTTCAGTGTGGAGTACTCGAGGAGACCATGCAACTCTTTTATGTCATCCAGCTAACAATTAGTTCATACAAGTAGGCATGGACTTTTTGCAGATTCGCAGAATTACCGTCCAAATCCCCATCTAGGAATATTACCGAGTACAGCAGTACAATATTACCGTCCAAATCCCCATCTAGGAGTTTCTTCTTGATAATGGCACAAAATGGTACACTTTAAACATATACTCCAAATTAACCTCCATGATACGGACGTGTCCCAACGTATCTTGACATATCTGAAATGGAATAAGTAAGCTAAAAAGGTGTTAAAAATACCTATCATGATCATATCCCACCATATCGATCACGTATTGTGTATCTGATACGCCATGATACGGATTCGTGGCTCCCTTGCATATCCGTGCTTCCTAGCTAGGAAGTACATGTATCTGAAATTAGGTGATGTGCTTGTGTCCGACATGCACACAGGCATGGACACTTTAAGATACATTGTCATTGTGGCATATCGAAATTGTTTGTGTTGTTGTATGGTATTTGTGTCTATGCAGCACATAATATCTTTAGCACAGAGTTGCATAAGAGACAAACTGGAAATCTCTATTTGTGTTGTTGTATGGTATTCAAGCTTGAGACTAGACATCACTATAAAATTCTTATTCAGTAAGAAGAACTGAAGCAATAAAAAGAACAACGATCATCAACAATATTGTCATTGTGACCATCATCAAGAAAGGATTTTTTTATATTAGTCCAAACTTGACATGCCTGTCTAGATGAACTGTTAGCTCAAGTATAACAGGACAAAGCTTGAACAAGTCAGAGAAGCAGTTTTTATGTACGCTTCAAAACACATCACATCCATGTCTATAGGAAACCAGAATAGCTGACAAAATATATGAAATGGCATTTCGAAAGTTCCATAGTCAAAGTACCTGGCAAGCACTAAAACTTCAGCTACTACAGCATGTAGTCGAGAGTTGGTATAAGCAGTACCCGATTTAAGAAGGTTGAGTTTCCACATAAATGTGTCCTTTGGTAAAATATCAGTTAAATCCTGTCAAATTGCATAAATCACATTAAAAAAAAAAGGAAAATGTTAAACCCTTCCCTCCCCCCTTTCTCTCCATATGTGAGTTTGCCACCACGAAAGCTCGTCAGCATGGTTGTAGCAGCTCAAGCTTTCATGTGAAAGTTAGTCGGCACAATAATGTCGCGTTCAGAGCTGCAAACTTGCTCAGTTTGAGGCTTTGGGCTAATTGCTGCAGAACTTAAGTTATTATTGGTTGTTAAAAGAAGTTAATTTTATGTTGGAGGTGTCAGATTCAAAACTAAGACCTCTCAATCATTAAAAAAGATCTCTCTCTCTCTCTCTCAAGCCCACTATATACTGTATTATGAGCCTCTACTGACTGATCCTTTATCTGCCCCTGTATGCAAGAGTACACCTTGATGCAAATGTTTAATAGTAAAACGCCATTTTCTGGATGTCACATGACATCCAAAAACCAGATATCATGACCATGGATTTATTTTTGAAGATTTACTAGTACAGGCTTTAGCTTTTTAGGATATAGAAACCTTTCGTTACTTGACATGATAGAACAACAGTGCCTTTATCCCAGTTGCTTGACATGATCTAAACTTTTATAATATTGAAAAGGATACCTCTTACTTCTTTTTTCCTTCAATTTTTTTAGAAATCGAATTAGTTGATGTCCGACCTAGAATGCAACCTAAACCAATATATATATATATATATATATATATATATATATATATATATATATATATATATATATATATATATATATATATATATTCTTTCTCAAAACATAATAAAACTTTGAATTCTTACAATTAAATATTTTAGCTTTTGTAACTAATTTGTTTTATTTATTTGTTCATTTCAGTCAAACAAATTAATTATCGATTTTAGAAAGGAGCATCTGATGGCAAAGTATCCTCCTATAACCACAAGCATCTTACAAAAAAAGATTATTTAGTTTTAATGTCTCACATATATATATGAATGTTAGGGTTTAGGTCTCTATAATGATCGATGTTAGAATTTGGTCTTAAAATTACTGTTTATTATTCTACGTGAACAAAAATTCCGAGACTCAAACTCTAATATCGCTCAATTTCAAGAGCCAAACTCTAATATTCATGTGAGATACTAAAACCATGGTTTAAAGTATCGGCCGATACCGATCCGATACGGCCGATACCAATACGGTTTGGCATGTCCCGATCCGATACCGACCGATACCGACATTGGGGGTCTCTTTTCTGATCAATTTGGCAAAGAAAAGTAAACAAAAAAACAAATCAACAAGGGTTTAAAGCATAATAAGGTTGTAAAAGCATGTAAAAGAAGAAAATTAATCTATTACATGTAAACCAATCGGTAAGGGTGACTACTATTTCATTTAATTTCAAAACTACTAAGAAATAACACTGAAAATACTTAAAATTATGCCTAAATGTATAAAATATATGTTTCTAAATGTAAAAAATCTATTAATAATTATTTGTTTTCCGATACCAAAAAATCCGACACTCTGATCCGAAACCGCCGATACTACCGATATCGCCGATACCAATACTCATAGGAATAGTCCGATACCGATTTGTTGCCTAAAACTAAATATCCTGCTATAAAAACTATATTCTTGAAACAACAAAACATATAGACACCATGAAATATGAAGGGATTTAATCCTCTTATTCCTTTTGGGATGAATTGATGATGATGGATGATCACGACACAATTTTATTAATTTTATGTAGGTGTGGTCGATTGCGAATATGAAATTTCAAGGTTTCTACAGCTCTTGTAGTTATCCATGATATTTTACTTCTCTATTCTATGAAAGACCGTACAAAGTTACTGTAGTTCTACATTCTTAGACTAACTATTGATTTATTTCTATCAAAACTTCTTTCAAAGGATGTTGATACACCATGTTGATTGCAAATTGTGATCACTAGAAAAGGATACCTCTTACTGACCAAATCCTGCTTACTATCAAGGAATTAAGTATTTAAACTTAACACACTCATATAATGTCAGGGAATTATAGCCCGTATGTAGCATGTAAAAACCTAATCCAGTATCAAATCTTTATAGAGGTCAGGTTGCTAGAACACTTACCTACCACATAAGAAGTAGTTGCATCTTGAAATCTCAAAACCATCTAAATAAATACCTATAAACAATTATAATGGAATAAAATAAAGAGTTCACCTTTCTATAGTCCTTCCAGTAAAAATGACAGGAAAGTATTTTTGAGTACTTGCCTACACCAAATCGTTCACCTATATTCTGTATTTTCTGCGAATCAAGAAGGATCAGAGCCTTCCATAGTTGATAGTAGTTCAATATGAACCCCTCATCCAACTCCCTGTAGATTCCATGATCTAAAAGAACTATATTTTTTAAAAGAGGAAAAACATATATATTCAGAAATATGTGCATTAAGAAGGATCCCGCTAATGCAGGTATGGAGAGAAGAAGAGGATGTACCCCTAAAGTATTGGGAGGCTATTTCCATGACTTGTGAGAGAGAATGGGAGAAAAAGAAAATTCTCAAACCCTAATCATATCAAAATCAAATCCTAATCGAACCCTAATCAAATTGAAATCAAACCCTAATCAAATCAAGTTTTTGAGAGAGAAAAAGAGGACGTACTCTTCACCGGTGATGCAGAGGGCATGACGTACTCTTTCATTGGTGATGGAGAGGACAGCAGGTTCGATTTGGGTTTCTCTTGAAAGGGAGGTGTTTTCTCTAGAGAGGGAGGAACTCCATAGAGAGAGAGAGAGAAAGACAACAGAGAAGGAGTTTTCTTAGTAAATTGGAGAGGGAGAGGGAACAATGAAATATGTTGCGGGAAAATTTTTTAGGGAAATTTTCTTCTGTATCTTTTGTCACGGTTTTTAGTATGACAATTAATAGAAAAATAATTAAAATAGAGAATTAGCTTTTTCCTAACGGATGCTTATTTACAGTCACAGTTATAAGTGTTACTTTTCTGCAACGGTAATAACCGTTACTAATGAGAAAACAAATGTGTTACAAATTACATGTTTTGGTATAGGATCCATATTTTTGTAATAAGCTATGCACCCCCACACTCTAAAATAACTGATATTAGGCTTACGGCCTTTCCATATCTCAAATGGTGAAATACCAGTTTCCTTCAAAGGAATTCGGTTCATTATATGACATGCAGTAAGTAAAGCTTCTTCCGACAAACTAAATGATAATTCAGAATGCATTAGCGTTGCATTTATCATTTCATGATATGTTCTATTTTTTTTCTGCTAGTCCGTTCTGTTGAGGTGTCCGTGGTGCAGAACATTCATGAATAATACCGTTTTCTTCACAGAAGGTATTAAATACAAAAGAAAAATATTCACCACCTCTATCACTTCTAAGTATTTTAATCTTTCTACCAAGTTGATTTTCAACCTCTGATTTATATATTTTAAAAGCATTAAAGGCTTCATCTTTATGCTTTAATAAATATACATATGTAAATCTAGAGCAATCATCAATGAAGATAATAAAGTATTTATTACATCCTCGAGATAATGTGCCATTAAATTCACATAAATCAGAGTGAACTAAATCTAGTAGATTGGTATTACGCTCTACACTGTGAAAAGGTTTTTTAATCATTTTGGATTTTGCACAAATTTTACACTTATGTAAATCTTCAGAATTGCATGAAATTAATACAGATTTAATTAACCTTTTCATAGTGCTAATACCTATATGCGCTAATCTACTATGCCATAAAGTAGAAGACTCAATCATGTAAGCAGAAGTAGAAACTTTATTGATATTATTCTCAACGATACAAAGTTTTATCATACCCTCATCGGTATATCCCTTTCCAACAAATACTCTATTACGGGTCAATATTAATTTGCCCGACTCAAAGACAGACTTTATTCCTGGTTTACCCAACAAGACTCCACTGACGAGGTTCCTACTCATATTCGGGACGTGAAGTACGTTAGTCAGAGTTACTTTCTTCCCGGAAGTGAATTGGATTTCCACATCACCTGTTCCGACGACCGTTGAATGTCCTTCATTTTCCATCTGAACTTCTTGTCCATCATTGACTTCAGAATAGGTCTTGAAAGCTGCTTTGTCGTATGAAACATGAACGGTAGCACAAGTATCGTACCACCATCCTGGAGCCTTCCCTTTGACCGTTATGAGTTTGCTCACCGTAGCAATTATGTCATCTATCTCAGTGAGATTTACCTCGCTGTTTTGGGTCTTTCGAACCCGACAGTCTCTGGCATAATGTCCTGCTTTGCCACATACAAAATAGCCGGTCTTGGGTCCTTTAGCGGTGCTGGAATTCTTGAACTTTTGTTGGTCCTTCTTAGGACCGAGAAAGTTCTTCTTTCCTGCAGGTCTCTTGCCTTTCGCGCTCACCGCGTTGGCTTTAGAAACTCCGCTGTTCTCGGATGTGAAACCCATTTCTTGTGTATTAATTATTATTATTAGTATTTCTATTATTATTATTATAATTATTATGATTTTTATTTGAGTGTAAAAGTTTTCAAAAATTAATAACAAGGATCCTTGAGTTCGAACCCAGACCCGAGTCCGAACCCAGACTCATTCCTTTCAAATTCTGTTTTGGTTAATTATTATTAAAAAAATAAAAATAAATAAAAGAATGGTTCTTCTCGTACTGGTCACAAGGACCAGCACAAACATCCCCATCCACGTTCTACTTCTTCTCCCCATTTCTTCTCCCCTCCACACAGATCACCCCCACCATCTCCTTATTTACTCACCACTCTCTTTCTCTCTCAAAAAAAACCAACAGAACAAATCTCTCCCCTTACTCTCAACTTTCAACTCCCTCACAACTCCCCTTTCTGCAGATCAGAACCCCCACTCCCTTCACCCCTCACAGCCCCTCTCATCCGACCCTTCCCGACGCCGTGCGGCCCCTCTCCCCGGCCAACCGCCGTCGCCGTCGACCCTCCCGCCGGACTCCCCGCGCGGAGCCCCTGGTCGAGCTCCCTCGCGCCCGAGCCCCCTTTTTCCTCGCGCGTCCCAGCGCCCGACCCTTTGGCCGCTGCCCCGGCCGACCCTCGCCGGATCCCGCAGCCGCGCCCAGCCACCCCGCTGACCTAGGCGGTGTGTCCTAGCTCTGACGTCCTTTCTCCGACGCCTCCAGCGTCTTTTGTCGGCGTTCTTCGTCGACGCAGCCCTGTGCATCGTTTCCAGCGCTGTCCCAGCGCCCCGATCCGTATTCGGGGACTTTCGGTTCCCGACCAGGAGCTGGATTTCAGTGTTGACGCTGTTCCGGGATTATTTTGCTGTCCGAATCTCTATTTTCTTTCTATTATTTTCATCTGAGAGCTCTAGCCGAGCAACCTGAGGTATAACCCCTGTCCCGCCCATTTTTATTCTAGTATATGATGAGAAATGGTCCCCGGTTCCCTTTGGGAATTCGGTTTTAGCGACGTCGTATTTTTTCGGAACCTTCGGAAAGGTTCTGTGGATTATTTTGGATTTTCGGAATACTTTGGGAATTGGTTTTTGGTATGTTTTGGCTTTCCAGATTTTTCCGGTAACGTTCTGTGAGTTTTTGGGTTGGAATCGGACTTCCGAAAATTATTCAGGTCGTTCCGATTATTATGTGGATTGGTTGTGGATTATTATATATATACATATTGGGTTTCCCTGGTTTGGGATTTGCAGGAAAATTATCGGCACTATTTTCCAGTTTTTGGGTTGACCAAAAACAGAGGAGATGCTGTCGAATTTTTTCGTAAATTCTAGATTATTTTAAAAATGAATTTAAAACGGATTTTGAAATTTTATTTAATATTTGGATTTGGGTGACGACCGTATCGGTCAATGGACCCGGCTAAGTGCAAACGAAATCGGCTTCGCCCAGACGTTGAGGCATTAGCCCAGTTGAGGATTGGACCATATCTGAGACTCTATATTTTATCTTTATTATTACTTTTTATTTCTGATTATATTTTATTTATATTTAAAGTTTAGGACTAACGGCAGTTTTGTCTTATTTTAATTTATGTAAATAAATTGTAATGGGCATAAGCCCTGCTGGCTGTGGTCTGTAACTGTATTTGGTAGCTTAGATTTTTGTTATTTCTGGTTTTGCGAGTTTTTGGTATTAAACGAGTAAAATTGAATAAAAAGTATTTTCGTATAAAAATAATTAAGATTTTCTCACCTAAAATCTATCAGTTTTTATTTAATTAAAAATCATGTATTTCTCACTAAATAAGAAAATTAGCTTTATATTTATGAACTATGAAAATACCAAGTTTTAATAATTAATCTGGTATCGACGAAGTTTTCCGAATTCAAAAGTTTAAAACGATCTTTTTTCCTTGTACTAAATCAACGCACAAATAATCGTGTTTTCGTGTTTTGTTAATTAAAAGATTAAAATAGGACTAGGACACAAATAGAGATTTCAACTAGCGTAGCTACATTGGTAAACCTGAAATCTGAGTCAATTTCTCGAATGTAGGAATTCGAGGACGATTCTGATTTCCTGTCTCGAAGTCTTCTACCTCTCCAGTCAATTCCTTTGAGACAAGTATAGTTTGTGTTAGTTTACAGTTATTTAATTAATCGCTTTACTGCAAGTTTAAACTACGATGCAAACACGAAACTCTCTCTGAGAGCACTGTAACTACTGGGGACTGGGGGAATAGTGTAATGAGTATGACCATACTGTAACTTTACTGTAACAAATCCCATATCCTTTACTGTAACAAACCCAAGCCGGTCATATTTCATTGCCTGTTCAAATCACACTATTTTACTGCTGAAAACTGTTCATGTTTAAACTGTTTAGAACTGCATGATTCTATTATTTAATTTAACTGTTAAAATTAGCATGAATTGTACTTTGCTCCCTCCTGACTGGAGATACATTTTTAGGGGACATTAAGGATGCTGAGCTGTTAATCAGCAGCTACTACGACCCTGTCCTGTACCCTGTAGTGCTGCTAGAGTCCCCATTGGAGGACGTTGGGACTGAGGCCGATGATCCGGCTGATAGATAGATTTTCTTTTTCTGCATTGTTGTTATTTTCATTTCTGTTATTTCATTTCAGAACATTTTCCCATTTGTATTTAAATTTCAAGTTTAATAAAATTTTATTTTTCGAATTTTGAGTTGTGACAAATTTAGATGTTGTTGTGGATTACCTGCTAATGGAACAGCTTACTGCCGCCATCTCAACAACGGTACAGGCTGGGCATGATCCGGTTCGACCCAATTATTTGGGATCGGATCGTGACATGTTTTTAGTGGTGGCCCATGCAGGTCATACAACAACTTAGGAAAACATACCTAGAAACAATTAGAACACTAAAATATTGATTTGTCATGACATAGGACCGAATTATATATACATAAATATTTTTGTTTGATTATAGACTGGTAGGATACCTTACTTATGTTTGTACCCTAAACCTTCCAGAATCTAACCAAGGATAAGACCAATCCTGTTGGCGATGAGGTGTCATCTACGGATCATACCCCATCTCCTTAACCAAGTCCAGGGTTTATTCCCTCGCGGCTGATTGACCGTCCCCATGATGCATCCAGTGAAGTTTTCACTACACTGGAAAATCCTATCTCTTCTCAAACTGAGTTGTAATTCCTTGGTGGAGTATCCATTCATGTTGCTCCACCAGTACCAGCAAATACCTCCCAAATGGTTGCCCTATTCCAAGAAATCCTGGAGTTCCAGAAAGCTCAAGTTGAAGCCCAGTAGGAACAGATGAATATCACGAGAGAAGATATGATGAACGTCAATGATGTAGCCTTAGCTATCTTAAACCAAGTTGGAGCGGAACCTCGTCCTAGGAGGGATACCCCTGAACCTAGAAGATATTTGAGCCCTATCCGGCAGTCATATCGTAAGAAGCTATTGGTTTGTGACTACTGTAAAAGGCTTGGTCACCAAGCCAATATTTGTCGTAAAGATTAGGGAAATGTTTGGCATATGGATCTGCTGAACATCGGGTAAAGGACTGCCTCTTATCTTTCCATCAAACCAGAGCACATATCCCAGCAACACCTGTTAGGCCACAACCTAGGGGCTTTTCCTATCCAGCCGACCTTGCCTCCTACTATAAGGCATGATGCAGACTCGAGGTTCATAGAAGAGGAAGCATTTGGAGACTGCTCATGCAAGAGCCAGAGCCATGAGGATTAATACCTAGGACTGCTGAATAGCATTGTCTATTGTTATAAGAAGTTATAACAGGATGTCCTTAGATCAATCATAAGAGTTTTTATTGTAATTCTTCACATGAATAAACTTCTTAGTTACACCTTTATGGTAGATGTTTTCCCTGATAGTTTTCCCGGACTACCCCAGATCTAGACATAGAGTTCACTACTGATCTAGTCCCCGGCTCTTCCCTATTTCTAAGGGATGCTATAGAGTCAACCCGAAGGAGGCCAAGAAGATGAAGGACCAGATCAATGAAGGCTCTAGGATGGAACTTCATTCTTGGGAACGTCTGCCTTGTTAGTGCACAAGAAGGACGAAACTGTACGGATATGCATCGACTACCGGGCGCTGAACAATATCACCATCAAGAACAAGTACCCTTTACCCTGGATCGATGACCTATATGATCATTTTAGCAGAGCCAATGTGTTTTCGAAGATTGATCTTAGATCTGGCTACCATCAGATCAGGGTTAGGAAGGAAAATATTCCCAAGACGGCATTCAATACCAAGTATGGGCAGTTTGAATTCTTGGTCATGCCGTTTGGACTAACGAATGCTCCTGCAGTGTTCATGAACCTTATGAACAAGGTTTTTCATGAATATCTAGATCAAATTGTCGTTGTCTTCATCGATGACATTCTGATCTATTCAAAGATGGAAGAGGAGCACGAAGAGCACCTCAGGAAAGTTCTGGAAACTTTGAGGAAGGGGAAGCTGTTTAGTAAGCCTTCCAAGTGTGAATTCTTTCTAGACAAGATGGAATTTTTGGCCATGTTGTCACAGAAGAAGGAATTTCGGTGGATCCGAAGAAGATAGCCGCTGTTGAGAAGTGGTCTACCCCAAGCTCAGTTGCTGAAATCAGGAGTTTCTTGGGCTTGGCTGGCTACTACCGGAAGTTCATGAAGGATTTTGCCAGAATTGCTGAGCCGGTGACGAAGCTCACTCGGAAGAATAAAGAGTTCATCTGGACGGAAGATTGCCAGGTATCATTCGAGGAGCTGAAGAAGAGACTTACCACTGCACCAATCCTTGCGCTACCCGCAGGAACTGGTGGTTTCTCAATCTACAGTGATGCCTCAGGTAAAGGACTGGATTGCGTTCTTGAACAACATGAAAAAGTGATTGCATATGCAACTAGGCAATTACGGACTCATGAGAAGAACTATCCCACACATGATTTGGAGCTTGCAGCGAAGATATTTGTATTGAAGTTTTGGAAGTATTATCTATATGGAGAGAGAGTGGAAATATATACAGACCATAAAAGTCTGAAGTATGATTTCACTTAGAAGGAGCTGAACATGAGGCAAAGAAGATGGCTGGAGCTGATGAAGAATTTTGACATCGATGTACAGTACCACCCGGGTAAGGCTAATGAGGTCGCAGATGCACTTAGTCGATACCCTATGGCGATATTTTGACCAAGGAGCGGCATCTGCTAGAGGACATCGAGAAGCTTGGACTGGAGATTATACCGCCTGGAAGGAAGGAGCTGGATGGTGATCCATTGTTGAAGAAGTTGCAAGTGAGCTCGAGTCTGATGGACCAAATCAAGGAGACGCAGTTTTAAGACGAGACACTTTGCAAACTTAGAGATCAAGTGCTGGCAGGAACACTTGAAGGATTCTAAAACGCCAGTGACGGAGCGCTGAAGAATGGTACGAGGCTTTGCATACCAACTGGCGAACTGAGGAACGAGCTGATGCAAGAAGCGCACCAGTCGCAGTATTTCATACATCCAGGAGCCAAAAAAATGTATCGGAATATGCGTACTATAGTATGGTGGTATGGAATGAAGAAGGACGTATCCAGGTATGTGGCTAGATGTTTAATTTGTCAACAAGTAAAAGCTAGCAGACAGAGACCAGCGGGACTATTGCAGCCGCTTGGCATTCCGGAGTGGAAATGGGAGCACATAACAATATTGGATTTTGTGTCGGGACTGCCTCGATCATAAGGAGGGAAGGATGCCATTTGGGTTATCATGGACTGACTGACGAAGTCAGCTCACTTTATCCCCCTTCAAGGTTGGTCTATCCACCCAAAAGTTGGCAGCACTGTACATGCGGCACATCTACCGGATTCATGGAGTACCGATGGACAATCAGAGAGGACAATCCAGACGCCTGAAGACATGTCGAGATTTTGCGTCTTGAAGTTTAGAGGGTCTTGGGAAGATCATTTGCACTTGGTAGAGTTCTCTTACAACAACAATTACCAAGCCAGCATTAGTATGATCCTATTTGAAGCTCTCTATGGACGTTGTTGCCGTACACCACTTGTATGGGACGACATAGGAGAAAGAGTACTGCTGGGTCCAGAGATGATAACTGACACAGTAGAGAAGGTGAATGCAAGTTCAGGATTGCCCAAGACAGACAGGAGCATTGGGTTTGATGGTAGTAGTCGACCGGTGAAGTTGGAAGAAGGAGATAGCATTTCTGTGAAGTTTCTTCTTCCAGAGGAACAAACAGTTTTGACGGAGCTGGGAATTGAGGCCAGGTACATCAGGCCATTTGAAGTTTTAAGACGAGTTGGAAGTAGCGTACCGGTTAGCTCTACCAGCTAATCTTGAGAGTGTGCAACGTCTTCTACGTATCACAGCTCAGACGCTACATTTCGGATCCGAGTCACATATTAGATAATTTACAGCTGAAGATTTGACTCAACCTTTCAGAGCCAGAGAAACCAGTTGCAAGTGTAGTCAGAGGTGAGAAGAAGATCAGAATTTGAGCCATCACGTAAACTCCTATTCCTTATCTTTTCGTTCTAAACTTGACTGATGCTGCTAAATTAGCCTAGTTTTGCAAGCTATCTTTTTATCAAGCTTGATCATGATGGTATTTTATTGGGTGCACCCACTAAAATATTGTCTAATCAGGACCGGTGCATGATGGTCTGATCAACCTCGTGTACTTTGGTTCGCTTTTATATTTTCTACATGGATGATATCATAAATAAAACTTGTCCCTAAACCGTCTCATCCACGACTGTCTTGAAAATTCTTATTGTTGGACCTGAGTTACGGGTGTAGTACCCGTACCTGTTTGATTCTCCTACCTTGCCTTTAATTTCGAGGACGAAATTTTCTAAGGAGGAAAGATTGTGAAACCCATTTCTTGTGTATTAATTATTATTATTAGTATTTCTATTATTATTATTATAATTATCATGATTTTTATTTGAGTGTAAAAGTTTTCAAAAATTAATAACAAGGATCCTTGAGTTCGAACCCAGACCCGAGTCCGAACCCAGACTCATTCCTTTCAAATTCTGTTTTGGTTAATTATTATTAAAAAAATAATAAATAAATAAAAGAATAGATCTTCTCGTGCTGGTCACAAGGACCAGCACAAATACCTCCATCCACGTTCTACTTCTTCTCCCCATTTCTTCTCTCCTCCACACAGATCACCCCCACCATCTCCTTATTTACTCACCACTCTCTTTCTCTCTAAAAAAAAACCAGCAGAACAAATCTATCCCCTTACTCTCAACTTTCAACTCCCTCACAACTCCCCTCTCTGCAGATCAGAACCCCCACTCCCTTCACCCCTCACAGCCCCTCTCTTTCGACCCTTCCCGACGCCGTGCGGCCCCTCTCCCCGGCCAACCGCCGTCGCCGCCGACCCTCCGGCGGGCCCGACGCCCCGCGCTCCGACCCGAAGCCCGTCGGACTCCCCGCGCGGAGCCCCTGGCCGAGCTCCCTCGCGCCCGAGCCCCCTTTTTCCTCGCGCGTCCCAGCGCCCGACCCTCTGGCCGCTGCCCCGGCCGACCCTCGCCGGATCCCGCAGCCGCGCCCGGCCACCCCGCTGACCTAGGCGCCGTGCCCTAGCTCCGGCGTCCTTTCTCCGACGCCTCCAGCATCTTTTATCGGTGTTCTTCGTCGACGCAGCCCTCTGCATCGTTCCCAGCGCTGTCCCAGCGCCCCGATCCGTGTTCTGGGACTTTCGGTTCCCGACCAGGAGCTGGATTTCAGTGTTGACGCTGTTCCGGGATTATTTTGCTGTCCGAATCTCTATTTTCTTCCTATTATTTTCATCTGAGAGCTCTAGCCGAGCAACCTGAGGTATAACCCCTGTTCTGCCCATTTTTATTCTAGTGTATGATGAGAAATGGTCCCCGATTCCCTTTGGGAATTCGGTTTTAGCGACGTCGTATTTTTCTGGAACCTTCGGAAAGGTTCTGTGGATTATTTTGGATTTCCGGAATATTTCGGGAATTGGTTTTTGGTATATTTTGGCTTTCCGGATTTTTTCGGTAGCGTTCTGTGAGTTTTTGGGTTGGAATCGGACTTCCGAAAATTATTCGGGTCGTTCCGATTATTTTGTGGATTGGTTGTGGATTATTATATATATAAATATTGGGTTTTCCTGGTTTGGGATTTGTAGGAAAATTATCGGCACTATTTCCCAGTTTTTGGGTTGACCAAAAACAGAGGAGATGCTGCCGGATTTTTTCGTAAATTCTAGATTATTTTAAAAATAAATTTAAAACGGATTTCGGAATTTTATTTAATATTTGGATTTGGGTGACGACCGTATCGGTCAATGGACCCGACTAAGTGCAAACGAAACCGGCTTCGCCCGGACGTTGAGGCATTAGCCCAGTTGATGATTGGACCATATCTGAGACTCTATATTTTATCGTTATTATTACTATTTAATTCTGATTATATTTTATTTATATTTAAAGTTTAGGACTAACGGCAGTTTTTTATTATTTCAATTTATGTAAATAAATTGTAATGGACATAAGCCCAGCTGGCTGTGGTCTGTAACTGTATTTGGTAGCTTAGATTTTTGTTATTTCTGGTTTTCGAGTTTTTGGTATTAAACGAGTAAAATTGAATAAAAAGTATTTTCGTATAAAAATAATTAAGATTTTCTCACCTAAAATCGATCAGTTTTTATTTAATTAAAAATCATGTATTTCTCACTAAATAAGAAAATTAGCTTTATATTTATGAACTATGAAACTACCAAGTTTTAATAATTAATCTGGTATCGACGAAGTTTTCCGAATTCAAAAGTTTAAAACGATCTTTTTCCCTTGTACTAAATCAACGCACAAATAATCGTGTTTTCGTGTTTTGTTAATTAAAAGATTAAAATTGGACTAGGACACAAATAGAGATTTCAACTAGCGTAGCTAGATTGGTATACCTGAAATCTGAGTCAATTTCTCGAATGTAGGAATTCGAGGACGATTCTGATTTCCTGTCTCGAAGTCTTCTACCTCTCCAGTCAATTCCTTTGAGGCAAGTATAGTTTGTGTTAGTTTACAGTTATTTAATTAATCGCTTTACTGCAAGTTTAAACCACGATGCAAATACGAAACTCTCTCTGAGAGCACTGTAACTACTGGGAACTGGGGGAATAGTGTAATGAGTATGACCATACTGTAACTTTACTGTAACAAATCCCATATCCTTTACTGTAACAAACCCAAGCCGGTCATATTTCATTGCCTGTTCAAATCACACTGTTTTACTGCTGAAAACTGTTCATGTTTAAACTGTTTAGAACTGCATGATTCTATTATTTAATTTAACTGTTAAAATTAGCATGAATTGTACTTTGCTCCCTCCTGACTGGAGATACATTTTTAGGGGACATTGAAGATGCTGAGCTGTTAATCAGCAGCTACTACGACCCTGTCCTGTACCCTATAGTGCTGCCAGAGTCCCCATTGGAGGACGTTGGGACTGAGGCCGATGATCGGCTGATAGATAGATTTTCTTTTTCTGCATTGTTGTTATTTTTATTTCTGTTATTTTATTTCAGAACATTTTCCCATTTGTATTTAAATTTCAAGTTTAATAAAATTTCATTTGTCAAATTTTGAGTTGTGACAAATTTAGATGTTGTTGTGGATTACCTGCTAATGGAACAGCTTACTGCCGCCGTCTCAACAACGGTGCAGGCTGGGCATGATCCGGTTCGACCCAATTATTTGGGATCGGGTCGTGACAATTTCTGTCTTTCCTTCGATTCCTCTTCGATTCGAAGGTGTTTTTGAATCTGTTCCAGTGAGAAATCCTCAGCGTGTTCTGCCTTGACCGCATCAGAATCTGCTGCAGTGGGTTCTGGAATGGGTGACAGATCTGGATTGAGGACGTAGTAGATCTTCAGTGCTGTCAGGAGGAAGATCATCTTGTCCGGCCAGCGTGTGAAGTTTGTCCCGTCGAAGCGATCTAGTTTTACTAGATCCTGGTTCATGACCTTGATGCTCGAAATCGCAGCCTCGGACGCCATTATTTGAAACACTTTAAGATTGTTAGAAATGGATTATACTTCACTGACCAGTTCTGGGAAGTTGAATGTGTCGTCGAGGCTTGAATCGTGCATTTAGCAGCACTTTCCTTAAAGTGTTTCGGGCACTCCGGTAACGTCTTGGAGTCAGCACGCAGAACACCCAGGATAAGACAGCCTTTATGCCGGAGGTTCACTAGACGCTGTGAGACACCGGCGTAGGAAAGAACACCTTTATGGAAACTTTGGAAGAGAAAAGAGAGAGGAATGAATACTCAGATTCTGTGTGTTTTAGACTCAGAAATCTGTTGTATTTATAGATGAATTAGTGTTGTTTCGTGAAGTCGCGACCCTTCCGAAACAACATTCATTCACCTGTTCGCAGATTCATTCACCCTTTCGTTGTGTGGGCTGCTACAAAAAATAGGAATTCTCGGGGCGAGAATCGCCACGAGGAGCCCGAGTGCGTCTACAATGCGCCACTATCGCCTCTACGCCCGTGCCCGTGCCCGATCCCGAGCCGGAGCCGGAGCCGGTGTTGCCGGTGGCAACACCGGCTACATTTTCATGAAGAGGTTAAAACAACAACCATTGGTCACCCACTAGCAACCCTTTGGTTGTTGCACACTCCACATGAGTGCACATTCCTATTTAAGCATTCCCAAAACCTTTCTCTTTTCCGATGTGGGACTAAAGTCATTTTTCTTTCCTTTTCATCTTTTAAGAACAACAAAGGAATTAATTAATTCCAACAATAGTTTCTGTGTCTTTAGAAAAAAAAACATGGGTTCGAATGTTTATATCTTTGTTGTGACATCCCTTTCAACCTTTATTTCAGAGTATAAGAAATATGCAATTGATCTTCACTGATTCATCACTACTGATTATCAGATTGTGCATTGGGGTTCAGGGCATAAAGATGCATGTTGTAAGTTTATTAGAAGCTTCTATGTCTGATTTCGTTGGTAAAACATTGCCAGCTAAAGGGATAGGTAAGATATGTTATATGTATTCCATTAATATTCTTTTTTGTTTGTGCCAATAAAAGTTGTGTTAAGTACTAAGCAGTTCTTGATCCTTTCAGTTGCCTCCAAAAGTATGTATCCTAAATTTTGGTGGCAATTATTGTCGGACAAGTTGGAGGTGTGCCTTGGTCACTAACCTCAATTTGTACCTATATACGGATTAACCATATGCATTTTATTGTTCTATCTTATTTTCTCCATACAAGGTGACAGACTGACAGTGATAAAAAGAGTTGGATATCTTTTGAAGTGCACATTTCTAAAGGTGAGTGCAACTCCATCACAATTTACTTGATAATGGAACTTTTAATACTTGTTTAGCCTATCCCCCATTTTAATTAAATAATAGCTCCGCCACCGTTATCTAAACTCTTGGACCAAGAAGTTGCCAATGTAAATACTGTTGCTAATCAAGAAAATTTATCCTAAAAATTTGATGATATTTAATTTCACTCGAAGGTGGAACACAAAAATATAATAAAGATGTGCTTCTGGTTGTGTGCCTGCGTGCAATCACCAAAGAAGTGCCATGGCGCGTGCCTGTATACATGTGCGTTGCGGCCCTCCCCTCCTCCTCCTCCTCCTCCTCCTCCTCCTCCACCCCCCCAACACTCTTTCTCTGTGGCCAGCTGCACCCTGCCGCACGGGGGATCCGCCCCTTCCCCCTACCCTCCCCACACTCCTGCTCCGCGTCCGGTTGGGCCACCGCCGGCCTGACCGTCGCGTGCGTGCACAGTGCACGCCAAGAAGCACGATTGTGCATGTGCAACATTCTGTGTGCAAGCTGTGTTGTCTGATAGTGTGAGAGCGTGTATATAAGAGATTTAACATTAAATATACTAGTATATATTTACATACCTTGCACTTATTTCATACTACTTGGGAAAACCAAACAATAAGTTCTCCATTTTTTACAACTTGAGAAGAGCAAAATTTATTAATTATTTTCATGGGAAGAGCAAACAACAATCTTCTTCTTCTTTTTCCACACGTAATTCCCTAACTACCCATATTAAATTTAATGAGTAATTTTAAGTAGTAAACATAGATAACAGTATTTTAGGAACAAATACTTTTATGGTGATCCACTTTCCTTCTTATATAGCAGTATAGATATAGACTATAATCACTACAAAAATAACCCATTTTAGCGACGTCAAAAGACGTCGCTAAATAAGGAAAATTCGTCGCTAAAATAAATTTGCGACGTATTTAGCGACGAAAATTGGGTGTCGCGTATAGGCATGTCGCAGATGACAATTTCGTCGCAGAACGTCGCTGTTTGCGACGGCATGATTAGTGTCGCAAGACGTCGCAAAATTAGCGACAGATGGCAACGTAAGGTTACGTCGCCAAAATAGCGACGTAGAGCGACCACGTTGCGATGCCATAAACTTTATATATGATGACATGGCATGGCAGCCACGTGTGCATTTTAGCGACGCCTAGTGACAAATTTAGCGACGTCCGCTGACAGGTTGTCATTTTCCACGTCAGCAGTTTAGCGACGTCTAGCGACGTTACGTCACCAGTTAGCGACGTGTACGTTCCGTCGCTGTCCGTCGCGGAACGTCGCTATACGTCGCAGATATTATAAAAAAAAATTAAAAAAATATAATTGGTATTTTTGTTATGCTGTGTGTCTATGTTTACAGTGTGTGTGAAGTGCAGTGTTCGAACCATCGACAATTTCGCTTACTGTTCTATGTTTTATCTTAGATAGAAAGAGCAACAGTTCAGGGTGCACTTCTCAGAGCTTCCTCTTCACGTCCTTCACCTTCTTCACCTTCTCGGGAACCTTTACGACGTCCGGAAAAAGTAAAGGACGTGAAAATGAAGCTCTCAGAAGTACACCCTGAACTGTTGCTCTTTCTATCCAAGATAAAACATACAACAGTAATCGAAACTGTCGATGGTTCCGAACACTGCATTTCACATTCAATATAAACACAGACACACATCATCAATAAAATACACATTATATTTTTTTAAGATTTCAGCAGCACCTCCTTTGTATATCAGATCATCGCTTATAACCCAGCGTAGGTATATTTGTCATCCCCGTCGCAGATATCACAAAGTAAATATTATAATAAAAATAGGAGGCAGTGCAAAGTAAATATCACAGACACACATCTCACAAACATCCAATAGAGTCAAATAAAAATGGAAGATGATAAAAAGTTTCCCACCAAGTGTATAAACGAAAGTGTACCAATAAACAATTTGCCCATAGGGCCAATACATACGAGTCATAAAAAATAATAAAATCACTGTGGACCCCTGCCGCGCAACTGGGATAGAATGTAGTCATACTGCTCCTGTGTGAGCTGCACCGTAGGGACAGTAGGAGGCAGTGCAATGTCTGGAGTCGGCGCCGTCGATGGACCGGAAGGACGTATCTGCTCCATCTTTCGCAGTCGCTCACCATAAACAGCAAGGGTACTTACCACCCTCTCAGTACTCGCCTCAAGCGAAGTCGAAACCTGAGTGAGTGAGGCAGACATGCTCCTCTGCGATCCCTTCAGCTCGACCAGTCTACGCTCTGTGCGCTACGTAGACTCGTTGAGCGTGTGCAAGCTGGCAGCTGTAGCCTGATATAGACTCATCAGTTCCTGTATACTGCGCTCGACCGCATCAAATCGTCCGGTGACGATCGGAGGGTCGGATCATCGCTCGACCGCATCCGAAATCTGCTGCTGCAACTCGCGATGCAGCTCCTCGATCTGACGACGAACATCCTCAGCTCGTGACGACGCCTGCGAAGCCGGAGACTGCGCACTGACAGAGGGGGCCCGGGATGACTCCGAAGCCAAATACGCGTCGTAGGATCCCGTACCGTAGTACGTACCCTTCTGAAGACCGCCAACTGCGATCATCCAGAGCTCGTCCGGCGATGGAGCTGTAGGCGGCTGGAAGGAAGTACCAGCCCCTCCCTCTACTTGCGCACTAGCAGCAGCAGCAGCAGCCGCCTCCTTCTGTAGCCGAACAAACTCGGCCTAGAACATGTTTGCTAACGTGTAAGTGTTTGCTAAAGTCTATATTGATATCTATTTTTCTGTTTTCTAAATTATAGTAAATTAATATAAAGAATAGAACGTACATATGCCTGCGTCACCCTCTCGTCAATGAACTCCCCAGCCCTCCGATGGGTGACCAGGAAGACGGTCACCATGTTCGGATCCTCACCCTTTTTTACCTGTTAAAATATATTATCTATTATTAGTATTAAACATTCTATCGAACTATATATAAATTAATGTTCGTCATAGGAAACGTACCAGACGACAAAAATGCTCCGTCATTGGAATGGATCCACCATACCACTTACCGGTGCTCGACCGCGCCACCTTGGCCTTGTCAGGCCGCTCCTGGTACTTGGGCTCGCGGAATCTAGCTTTCATCGCATCCCACTGATCTGGCGTGATCCAACCATGGATCGGCTCTCCGAAGCGATCACGACACTTCTGGTCGTAGATTGCATCACGGATGAGCTTAGCTGCGACGGCAGAAAATTGGCCCTCGATCCTCGCCGTCCGGTGTGGTGGATAGAAATAGGTCCTCTACAAGAAGTAAAATACAAAAGTTGTATAATATACACAAATGATTATTAAAATTTAAAAATAAACAAATTTTTTACCTTGAAGTGGGCGAACCAAAAGGCCTTCCTATCTGCGGGAGCATCTGAGTAGTTAATCCAAGGCCCACCATAGTTCTGCCTCAGAAATACCCTCAGCTGTCTCTGTACTGCAGAAGGCCGATATCTATACAATAATAATTTTTCATGAATATATATGTACATATAATCATTTGAGAAATATATATTAATTAATTAACTTACTTCATAGGCCCGTCCGTCCAAATCTCCATACGCATCTCGTCCGGGGGAGCGCATGGAGGGTCGCTCTCACCTCCTGCCTGGGCAGGATCAGTCTGATCTCCGTCCTCCATATGCTCGGCATCGGCTCCCCCCATAGAGCCGTCGACAGAAGGAATGCTGGACGGAGGATCAGGAATGCTAGACGTGGGATCAGGAAGGCTGGACGACGAGGGAGGAGTCGCCAACCTGCTGGAACTGCCCTGTCCCGGTAATGGACCGGGAATAGAACGGTACACTGGCGTACTCGGAGATGAGGATGAGGGTACAGAACTGCCCTCTCCATCCCCAGGCCGAGGCTGACGGGACTGCCTAATGTAAAATCCTCCGCATCGTCCTCCTGGTCTAGTCATACCTGATAATAACATATGACAATAAAATAAAAATACATATTTATATGATAGACATCACAGATTTTTGAAAAATATCATGGTCACAGATAAAAGTGTCACTAAAGTGTCACAGATATTATTACAAAAATACATATTTATATGATAGACATCACAGATTTTAATCCTCTTCTGAAAATTCATCTAGTTCGTTTAGCTCATCTTCTTCTTCTTCCTCCTCTACATCTTCACTTTTATCTGCATCTTCCTCTTCAGATAACTCTACTTCTTCTACACAATTAGATATGTAATGAGGAACTTCCGTCGTGTCCACTTCTATAATATTTGTTACAAGAGGTAGTTCATCCTGTTGATAAGCTATATCGTCAACCTCAAAGGTATTTCTAGCTTTGGTCTTGCATACTGCCCACCAGTCCGACCTTGTTGTTCCCCGTTTAGGATAACTTGTGAAGTACACGAGTTGAGCCTGACTTGATAGGACAAATGGTTCATAGGCTTGATATCGACGCCGATAGTTTATATCAACAAGACCGTGCTTGTCTACTTTCCAACCTTAACCTTCAATCGGATCGAACCAATCACACCTGAATAACACAATCTTAGCAGGCTCTATTCTATAACTATATGTCAGCTCCACGATCTCCCGTAGCACGCCATAGAAATCGTTGCCCGCATCAACATCTTTGTAGTTCGAAGATCTGATACACAAACAGCTGTTTTTGGTGGCGTCGAGATCCACAAAGTTGTCTCTGATCGGGCAAGTTGTTGACTTGAACCTAAACCCATTAACACAGTAGCTTGGCCATATTTTTGCAGCATAAATTGGTCCCTTGGCTAGCGTTCTAATAGACTCATTCTCAAGTCTTGCGTATGGACGATCGACCTAAATACCACGAAAGAAGCAATTAAGCTCATTCTCAATCAAGTACATATACAGAAAGGTAATTACAGAGTTCTGAAGTCTTATATATGCACTCAACCATGATGGAAAATAATGCCTCATTTCTTGTTCTAGTTCTTCTTCTGTTATGTGTGGCCTACCTGACCTCACATCATCATTAAATATGCTGAAAATAACATCGTACAATTAATGTAATAGTATAATAATCAACACTATTAAATAATGTAGACGTATTATTTACTTACCCCTCCAGTTTCTCTACTTCCTCCTCGTCGCAGTTGAGTAATACATACACCTGAGCAGCCCTTAGCTCATCATCGTTCAGATATCTCTTCTTCATTTTACCCGATGGCTTTCCTGGAGCATTGAATACCTTCAGTATTGTATCATTACTTTCATGATCTCCGTCGTCGTTTCTGGAAGCTCTCGTTCTATTAGTTGCAACATGAGGCTTAAAATACATCAAACATAAGTTTGTAATCTCCTCGAGAACATAGGCTTCACAAATAGAACCCTCGACCCGTGCCTTATTTTTTTACCTTTTTTTAGGTGATTCAAATGTCGCTCGAACGGGTACATCCATCGATATTCGACGGGTCCACCAACACGTGCCTCATAGGATAGATGAATCGGCAAATGCTTCATAGAGTCGAAGAATCCAGGAGGAAACACCCTCTCTAGCTTGCATAGTATTACCGTAATGTCCTTCTCTTGCTTTTTTAGACGATCAACGAGCAATTTCTTAGAACAAAGATCCCTGAAGAATATGCTAAGCTCCGTTAAAGGATCCCAAACTGCCTGTGGTAAGAATTCCCGAAATACAATCGAAATTAACCACTCCATGAATACGTGACAATCGTGGCTCTTCATACCCGTCAATTTGTTTTCCTTCGGATCGACACATCTTCTCAGATTTGACACATATTCGTCTGGAAATTTTTGGCCCTGGATCCACCGACAAAGTCTCACTTTATCCTCCTTGTCCAGCGAGAAAATTGACTTCGGCAGGTACTGTTTTCCATTCTGCTGTATCAAATGCAACACAGGGCGTTTGCATATTTCTTCTAAGTCCAACCTGGCCTTGGGATTGTCTTTCGTTTTTCCCTTTACGTCCATCACAGTATTAATTATGTTATCAAATACATTCTTCTCAATATGCATGACATCAAGATTATGTCTGATCAGATTGGTACTCCAGTATGGCAGATCCCAGAATATCCTCCTCTTTGTCCAGTTATGATCTCTACCAAATCCATCGCACTTGTACCCAGTTATAGGATCTTCGATAGCACTTGGAAAATCTTTAACCTCCTCCCATATCGTGGCTCCGCACCACCTTGGCGGTGGATCACCCTTCTCTACAACGCCGGTACGGAATGTATTCCTGTTCCTTCTGAACGGATGATCTTTTGGCAGAAATTGCCGATAACAATCAAAGAAGCACGGTTTTTCTCCGTGTTTCAAGCGGAAAGCCTTACTACGGTCCATGTAATACGGACATGAGAGACAGCCATGAGTGCTCCATCCAGATAACATTCCATAGGACGGAAAGTCGTTGATGGTCCACATAAGGGTTGCCTTCATCTGAAAATTCTACTTCCTGGAAACATCGTACGTGTTAGCGCCTACTTTCCATAACTGATTCAACTCATCTATCAAAGGCTGTAAGTACACGTCAATGTTCCTCTTGGGATTGTTCGGACCAGGAATTATAACGGTTAGAAACATGTACTGAGTCTTCATGCACATCCAAGGCGGTAGGTTATACGGAGTGACAATCACAGGCCCGCACGAATACTGGGATCCCGAAAGACCAAAAGGAGTAAAACCGTCAGAAGATAGTCCCAATCTGACATTACGCGGATCTGAAGCAAAATTAGGATACACTCGATCAAAGTGCTTCCATGCTTCTCCATCGGATGGGTGATCCAACATTTCAATCTGTTCTTGCATGTGCCAACTCATATTTTCGGCCGTCTCTTTCACCATAAATAATCTTTGCAACCGCGGCGTTAAAGGCAAGTAGTACATTGAATCGGTCGGTCTTCTTGCACCGGTAGACCTTCCTGTACTAGTTGTCTTATAACGATCAATACCACAAAATTTGCACACATCTGCGTCCTTGTCGTCTTTGTAGTACAGCATGCACCCATTGCGACAGGAATCGATTTTCTCATATCCCATCCAGAGCGATCTCACTATCCTCTTAGACCGGTAGAAGTCTTTAGGCAACTTAGCACCCGCCGACAAGATCTCTATAATCAACTCCAACACTCGGTTGTAGCATTCTTGCGATATGTTAAAATCTGACTTAATGCTCAACAGTCTTGTAACCACCTCCAAAGGTGAATGATCCTCACAACTAGGATACAATGGAGTCCTTGTATTCTCCAGCAACTCTATGAACTGTGCAGCATCGGCGTTCGGTGCCTCCTCAGGTGAGGCGCCGCAGCGTCGAAAACCATGTTCACGCACCTATCGTCGTATGTATGATTATCTGAAACAAAATTAGGTCCCGCATGCATATACGGCTCAACATAAGGCTCCGGCTTTGATGCTAAAGACACAAGTTCTCTGTGTGCGGTCCACTGATAGTAATTAGGCGTGAAACCCCTCGAGTACAAATGATATGTCACTTCCACTTCTGGATAATATTTTACGTTATGACATTTCACACACGGACACTTAATTTTGGTTCCGTCCATGTACTGAGGGAACGCCTTAGCAAACTGCAGGAACTGCTCTACTCCCGCTATGTATTCATCCCGCACACCACACATATCATCAGAACGACGATTGTACATCCATGAACGATTCCGCAAGTAGTAATTCATATCTATTTGGAAATAATTCTGCAAAGATGGACACACATTATCCAATAGGCACAAATTCGTATATTATGTCTTATTATGGGACACACATTAGTAGCGGACAGTTACTAATAACAATGATATGCAATCTAGGTCAAACTAGGTTGTACTAAGTCAAACAAGGTCAAGCTAAGTCAAACAAAGTCAAACAAGGTCAAACAAGGTCAAAGTAGGTCAAGGGTTGACCTATAGTCGACTTTGTCAACTCTTCATCCAATCTAGGTCAGATGTTGACTCTACTTTGACTTTCAGTCAAAATAGTCAACCTTAGTCAAACAAGGTCAAATCTAAGTCAAATATCCTATTTCTAGTCATTACCTACCAAGTTACCATTTACCTTATCGCTATTGGTATCCCAATACCAATACCTTATAATTTATATCTTACTAGGCCCTAACTAGCCCATACTAGCTAGCACACACCATTCAAGGCTATACAAGCCTAACCTATAATTCAAGTACCAATAATGACCAAAGTCAACTCAAGCTATCTCATACACACAAGTAATATCTTGGTGTCATTTGTTTAGTCTTAAAAAAACACAATCAACTAAAACTAGTACCATGTAATGAGCAATAGTGAGTTACCAAAGCAAACTGATCAGACTAAAGAATGCCAATCAACTTGGAAAGATGGATACACTGTTGACCATTTAACAAACATGAAGACAACAACAAAAAAAACATTGTTAAACAACAATCATTAATAATGAAACTAGAACACATTCTCTATATTCATCACAATCAAGAAACCCTTACACTACAAACCTCCATAGTTGTTCAGAGATCAAAGGATGGATCAGTATCAATCTAGACAGTCAAATCTCGAAAATGAAGATGGCAAACCTCGGATATATGCACTCAAAAGTATTGGCAAACCTAATGAACTAATTATACCAAGAATTATGGATCGAAATAAGGTTTACAATATAATTGTGCATGCAAACCAAGATTTCCTCTATTATTCAAAACAAAGTGTCATTTTTTTTTTCTAGATCAAACATTATGTTTATCAATGGTGTTAACCTGTGTGTGGGTATGGGTGTATGGTACATGGCAGTTCAACAAATAGGTGTGGACAAGTATAGGCTAGTGTGTCAAGTGTGTGTGTTTGGATGTGATACCATTTTGTGTCGATGGGGCAATGTGTGTGTGTAGAGTACATGGTGCATATAGATAGGGTGTATGTGATAGGTTTGCATATGTGTGTAATGTATATGAGACTGTTCTCATTTTGTGTATGTGTCAAAAATGGTTTAGACATAGGTGTGTGTCAAAAATGGCAGTTAGCTACTAGGGTGTTGTGTGGTGGTATATATATGTGTGTGTGTGTTTGTAACCTGGAAAACAGTGTGTCAAATGAGGGTGTGTGTGTGTAGAGAGTGGACATGTAACAGGGAAAACAATGTGTTAACAGGGAAAAGCAGCTAGTGTAATGTATGTAATGAAATTCAGTGTTCATGTGGATGTGTATGGTACATGTGAACTCAGTGGTGTGAGCCATTCTCAGAAAAATGGTTCCCAGGTTTGTGACAGTTCATTAACTCCAAACCAATCCAAAATTTATTTCGAAATCCCTATTTGTCCAATGCAAATCCTAACCATAGTAGCTAACACATAGGTGAAAGTATTTAACATAAAATTTAATCATCAAAATTAGTTTGAGAACAAGGAATTAAAATCAGAATTTAAACTAATAGGACTATTCAGTCTAAACAGCCCATTCCTATATTCGAATCCAATATAGGAGGAGGAGTATGTGTGTGTGTCTGTGTCTGTGTGTGTGTGTGTCCATGTCCGTGTGTGTCCGTGTGTGTATGTGTGTGTGTCTGTGTGTGTATGTGTGTCCGTATCCGTGTGTGTCTGTGTGTGTGTGTGTGTGTCCGTGGGAGAGGAGGAGGAGGAGGAGGAGTTATGTTAGGGTTTACCTGACGAAGAGGAGGAGGAGCTCGAGGAGGAGGAGCACGACGGGGTAGGGGTCGCCGGAGAAAATCGCGGGGGGGGGGGGGGGGAGGGGGGTCGCCGGAGGAGCTCGAGGAGGGAGAGAAAATTTGGAGAGGGGGGGGGGGGAAATTTCGAGTGGGGGGGAAAAAGAGCACAGCGTGCCCTAAGTAAAATAGTTAGCGACGTCACCAGTCGACGTCGCTAACCGTCGCAAATTTTTTAATATAGGCGACATATTTTAATAATATATCGCTGGACGTCGCTATTCAGCGACGTAGTGTATATAGTGTCGCTGAACGTCGCTATTCAGCGATGGTTTGCGACATCAATAGAAGGGAGTCGCTATATTATATGTTTAGCGACGGAATTTTATTCCGTCGCTAAATAACGTCGCTAATAGAGCATATTTTAGTAGTGAATTAAATGATTAAAGCAATAGGTGACATGCGAACAACTTAGAAAAGCTTGATAATTAATAAGTTAGTTAATCTAGTAACATAAGGTAATGATGTGTATCTCAGACATATACGTGTTTGTGTAAGCATTTTGTGTGTGCATGTATGTGTGAGAGACAGAGAGAGATTGAATGATGTTATGTTACATAAATTTATAGCTCTATACAGGGCCAATCCTGAGATTCAGAGGGTCCTGTTAAGAAAACTGAATACAAGATCCTATTTTATGTTAAAAAAATCGATTGTATATATTAATGGCGCTAATTTTAATTTAATTCTTCATAAAAAACGACCAACGTATATTAGTAAAAATTAATAAGAAAATATTGTAACTTTCATGTATTGAGAAGAATTGTATTGATCGAACGACTATAGTATCAAAATATTTGAAAATTACTACTCAAATCTACATAAATTTATTTGCAGAAGAAGCTTGTTTGCAAAGAGAAGACGAAGCATGTTAATCAAAATGTTCAATATACATACTAGCAAGAATTATTTTTTGATTCGAATGCATTTTGGTTTGAATCATCTTTTATTTTTCAAAAAATCGTGTTCTACTTGTTATGATTATGTTCAAAAGATATCATGTTATTTTTTTCAAGTTCCAACCTTATAATTATTTTCCGCAAAAGCTACATGTTTCTGGCATGTAAAAGCTTTTTTAACAAAAAAATTAAATAATACACATCGAAAAAAAATTAGAACCACATTTATCCTCCAAAACTTGTGCTTTACTTGCTAATTAAATTTTTTTTTCAACAATATATCAAATTATTTCTTGAAACATGTATTATTTTCTAATAGAAGCTAGAGATTTTTGGATATAAAAGCTATTTCCAATATATATATATATATATATATATATATATATATATATATATATATATATATATATATATATAAAATATATATATATATATATATATATATATATATATATATATATATATATATATATATATATATATATAGAGAGAGAGAGAGAGAGAGGAAGGATCAGGATCCCCATACTTTTTGTATCCCCAAGCATCCCCCCTATTTACACCGTTGGATGGTGCTTTAAGTAATCTAATCTTAACCGTTGATTTACCAATGGTTAAGATTAGATGACTTAAAGCACATCCGACGGATGTGAACATGGGGATACAAAAAGTGTGGGGATGCCTATACTTCCTCATATATATATATATATATATATATATATATATATATATATATATATATATATATATATATATATGCGGATAGCATCTCCAATATTACCTCTTTCTCCATTGAACATCCTCCATTCCAATACCTCGGATGTCCCCTTGTGTACGAAAAATCTAACGCTGACATTTTTGATGGGCTGATTAACAAAATCAGGAGAAAACTGAAGGGGTAGCACAATGCAACCTTATCCCCAGGCGGAAAGATGATCCTCATCAAACATGTCCTTACATCCATACCCATATATACTTTGGCCGTATGCTCTCCTCCCAAGAAGGTGCTCTCCATGATTGAGAGCATCCCTAGCAACTTCTTTTGGGGGCACAGCGATGGCCACATCAAGCATCATTGGACGAGTTGGGACACCATGGCTAGGCCCACCGAGGAAGGGGACATGGGATTCGTAAAACTCTCTCACATTGTTGATGCATTCTCGATGAAGCTGTGGTGGAAGCTTAGTACGAGTCAGAATTTATGGGTTAGACTCATGAAGGCCAGATACTTCAAGCACATTCACCCGTCACAGGCCATCTCCAACAGCATATCCTCTTCGGCTTGGTGGCGCATACTCATCGGGCGTACCATAGCCGAACTAGTGAGTCGCATTCATTTGGGAGACAAAGAATCCCCGACCTTCCTCGAACGTTGGGCTGGAGAAACCTTACTCCCCAGCCTTCCGGCGGCCCGGGGGAACAGCAGGATCAAGGACTTGTGGGATCCCTCTGGAAACGACTGGGATTGGGGAAAGATCCCTGATTGGGCCGGAGTTGAGGTTGAAGATTGCATCCGTTGTGGTCTGAAGATCGGTAATGAAACAGATGAGCTGCGGTAGTCGGCCGACCCCTCGGGCGACTTCTCAGTGTGCTCGGCCAGACAAGTGGCCCATGGTCGCGGGATGCCTTCCCCGATCATCGATGCCTTCTGGCAGACTTGCATCCCCAAGAAGTGGTCCATCCTTATTTGGAGAGCCTTTCGAAAGAAGTTACCCACTGATGACAATCTACACACTATTGGTTTCAGTTTAGCCTCTACTTGCAACTGCTGTTCAGAGTGTCAGACGAAAACAGTTGACCATATCCTCTGTCAGGGGGAATTACGTGTAAAGGTATGGAAAGCTCTGTCCCAGCGTTGCAAACAGGATCAGGGAGGCAGGTGCTTCTACGATCTCTTGGCTGGATGGGCCTCCACTTCTCACGGACACCAGATCGTAGCGGCAGCAGCTACGTGGGTCATATGAAAGAATCGTAAAAAGGCGAGATATGAGGGCCACCAGTACAACGCCGACAAGATCATTTGGGAGGTCATCAGGCAGTGCCGTAAGATCAGAGACATCTGTTCGCATGGCCAGATAGACTTTTGGGTTTCTCTTCTCTCCTAACCTACTACTTTTGGGTTTTGTGGGTATACTTGTATAGGCGTCGGCATTTTGTGCCTAGGGGGTATACATGTACAGGCTTCGGCATTTTGAGCCTTTATGGAATAAATCGGGGGTTTTTCAAAAAAAAAAAAAAAATATATATATATATATATATATATATATATATATATATATATATATATATATATATATATATATATATATATATAACATAAAATTTCATCCAACCGGAGGAAGTTCTTAAAATGGCTCAAAACAGATGATGTTTGAGAAAATTACAAAAAAATGGATCCAGCGCTAGCGCTAAACATAACTGACGCCATATTCATTTTTAAAAAAACAAATAATAAACAGATCTCGGCGCCCGTGACACTGGCGCCAAAAAAATAAAAAAATAAAAAATAAATTGGGCACCAGTGTGACTGGCTCCAGGTTTTGTTTTGTTTTCACCTAGTATTTTTTTTTGCTTTCTTTGTTTGTTTGGTTTTGTTTAGTTTTGTTTGGTTCATCTTTTAGTTTCCTTTAATCTACTAATTAATTTGATAATATCTATACTATACTATGGATAATAACAAAATATATTTCGTTAATATATTTATTTTTATATATTATTTTTATATTAACTAATAGATTTTTTTATTATCCATATTATTTTATATATATATAAGCAAATGACCTCTACACTAGTGGTTAAGAGAGTTGCATGCGACCTGAGTAGTGAGGAGATCGATTCCCGGTGGGAGCCTTCGTCACAGTTACCTTCTTTCAAATATATATATATATAAGGACATCAATGGCTTCTCTCTTTAGGGTCGGCTGCTCTGGTGTTCCCCCTCCGCACCTGACCCTCTCCTGAGTGGTCGGGCCTCCACCCCCTCCTTCCGGTGCCTCCATTCCTCACCCTCCTCTTCTGGCCCCCTTTTCGACCCCTTCAACCCCCTCCTTTCCTCTTTTCCCCATTTCCCTTCCAAGCTGGATTGACCTCGCCCTCCCCTCCGTTGCTCTGGCGGCTGCTTCCAGCGGACCGAAGCTTTACTTCGCTCAGGTTGTAGCGGGTCATGTTGCCCCGGTTGCCTCCGAGCTTTCCATTCCAGAGCGCCTTTCCTCTCGTTTCCATGGGCCCCCCGGAGGTCATTTTTGATGTCGCCGATGAAGCGGTGCTTCTCTCCCTATACGCTTTGCGATTGTGGGGAAATTTTCCCATGCCTGGCCACTGGTGGAGCTGATCCGCCAGGCTTTCGGGAGCTGTGGGCTTGGGGTCCTGTGGAGGTCGGTGTCATTGATGGTCGTCACATTCTCATCCGTCCGACGCTGGAAGCTAATTTTCTCCGTCTGTGCTCTAAACCCCTTTAGTTTATTGTAAAATCTCTGATGCGTGTCTTCTGTTAGTCACCGTTGTCGGCCCGAGAATCTGCCATCGCTCCAATCTGGGTATCACTGTCGGGCCTCCCCCTCCACCTATTTGCCAAAGCCTCTCTATTTCATCTCGCTCGCAGTTTTGGCACCCCTCTCATACTCGACAAACCAACCATATCTAGATCACGGCCGAGTCGTACGCGTCTACTTGTCGAGGTGGACGTGAGTATTCCCCTGCCATCTAAAGTGTGCCTCTCTCCCCCTGGTGACTGGAGCAGCTAGCAACCTCTCGAATTTGAATCGCTCCCCCTTTACTGTTCGGTGTATTGGCATCAGGGTCATGTTAGCTCGTCGTGTAAAAGAGCTACGCCGCCTGTGCGGATTTCTCTGCCTACAGACAAGGCTGAGTCCGTTGTGAAGCCCGCAAGTGCCCCCAAGGACATGGATTTGAACAGGTCGTCTACCGCCTCTTCCCCTTCCATTCCATAATTGTGGCCTAGGATAGGGTGCCTATCGAACTAGGGAAGCTTCCCTTGGTAATTTTCGTCCAAGAGAGGGATCAGTATTTCACTCTTGGGGTAGGAGACCCTGCGCCTTCTTCACCAAAATATCCCACCACCCATCTGACCTCTCCAATCCCCCATCAACCATCCCCGGTTGCCCCAGTCCCCTCTGAGCTGTGCAGCTCGCCAGAGGAAAGGCCGGGATCCCCCTCCCGCCCCTGCCTACGCGAGGCCTAGCCCACCTCCATCGGTTCCAGTCTTCTTGCCTCCCCAGAGTTGGTACTTCTGTGCTGGTCTTCGGTATCCACATTGATCTTGTTGGGATCCATTTTGAGGGAGGTTGCTCTTCGTCGTCGACTGCAGCTAACCCTGAAGGGACTGTTGCAGGAGTCTCAACGGCTCTCAGAGATATCGACGGGATTACGACACGATCAAAAAAAGGGGAATCCATCAAGAAATCAGAGTCGACCAACAATCAGCAACTTATAACAGAGAAGGATACTGGCAAAAAGATAAGAAACAAACAACTCTCCTTGCGCTCGCCGGTGAGGCTGCCATCCACGCTCAATGATTAAGTACCTTAAGTGGAATGTGAGGGGGATTGGGTGTGCATCCACCTTGTCCAGGGTCAAGGCGATTTGCGCCATGCACAATATTTCTCTATTAGCGATCATCGAGCCCGAAGTGGCGCCGGCTAAACTTTTGTCCTATCAACTCAAACTGGGATTTTAATTCTCCATCACCAACGTCAAAGGCAACATTTGGGTCATGGCCAAATAGGGCCACTCCATCTAGATGGTGGATTCTTTCAACCAGGCTCTGTCATGTGTTTATCGTACGGGCGCCTTGGGGACCGACGTGCTCGTCTCCTTTGTGTACGACAATAACCTCAAAAATGTTCGTACTTTTTTGTGGGATCGACTTATTCTCGTCCAAGCGCAATGGCCTCTTCCTTGGCTATGTGGCGGGATATTTAACTCCATTATAGTGGTTGCGGAGCGTAGAGGCAGCTGCTCGTCGGATTCATCGCCCATATACGATTTCCTAAATTTCCAACTTGCAGTGGGTGTCGAATCGCTCCCTTTCACCGGCAACCAATTCACTTGGTTCAACTCACATAAGGGCGACCGTCGCCAACAGTCGAGACTCGGCCTTTTCTTGGTAGATGACCGTTGGATTGCCTTCGCCCCGAATTTGGCCTACGTCAATCTCAATAGGACAGAATCGGACCGTGCCCCCTTCTATTATCATTTAGCACCATGCCCGTCAAAGGCCACAAATTCTTCCGATTTCTTGACTTCTGGACTGGGCACGAGGATTTCCTGGCGGTCGTGGGTGCTGTATGGGTGTTCATCTCGTATCCGAACTCTCTGACCAAACTAGGGCTGTGCATTGCTGCTACCAGGAAGGCACTAGCTCGATGGAGTTTTTGCATGTTTGGCGACATCTTCAAAGAGGCGAGAACTGCCGAAGAGGCCATTTTTAAGGCGGAGAAGGAATTTGATGGTTCCGATGACCCAATTCTCTGGGCCAATTTGCACGCCGCCAATGCGAGACTCAAGCAGAGGTTGCTATACGAAGCAGCCTTTTGGAAGCAAAAGGCTGGAAGAAAATGGACTAGTGATGGGGACCACAACACGGCATTCTTCCACGCGTGTGTCAGTAGTAAACATCACAAGTTGGCTATCTACAAGATCCGTAAGGCGGAAGGGAGCCTCGCGGTTTCCGTACCTAACATCTTTACGGAATCCCTTGCTTACTTCGAGCAGCTTTTCCAAAAATACGCCATGAGAATGGACGCCCAACTCTTGGAGGTGATTCCGCGTCTGATATCCGAGACTGATAATGCCAAGCTTATGACCCAAGCGATAATTGAGAAGCTACATGGAGTGATCAGCGCCTTGGACGCGGGTAGTACGTCGGGACCGGACAGCTTCACTGGTCATTTCTTCGTTCACTGCTGGGATATCATTAAGAGTGACGTGTGGGAGGTGTCGAAACTCATGTTTGCGGGATTTCTGCTGTCGGCGTCTATTACGAGTACCGACTGATTCTCATCCCCAAGACCACCGTCCCAGAGACCTTTGTAGACTATCAGCCCATCAGACTATGTAACCCCTATTCCCAAAATTTTAAAATATATTTTTTATTTGAATTGAATGGTAGATTTTTAAAATTTTATAAATATTTAATTAAATAGTTATTACGATAGAATGCTTTAGTCATGGTTAGGTTTTAGAGTACAAGATGATCAAGAATTTTGGCGCGGATAGTGTAGTCGTGTGCTTTGACTAGTGTTTTAGCTATAGTAGGGAAGGCCGAGCCATAAGTGTGTTCTAACTAGAAAAACCAGTCAAAGTTGCAACTTGACCCTATAAATAATTAATTAGTTATTTATTAATATTATGACTTTTAGGAAATCTGGTTGTACTAAACTAGTCCAGACTGGACCCGAACCGAACCAAACCCAAGCCCATGTAATCGGGTAGTACATCTACGGACGTTCATGTAGATGTATATGCTACATATGTAGTGGTAGTTTATTTTAATGGTCTATTATTTATTTTCCTGAATAATTGTTATAAATATTATATACATGTTATTGATATTTTATAGGTAACATTTCCTCTTAGAATATTGGTTACATTTTTCGTGGAGTAGTAAACTTAGGAGTATACATATATTTATTTTTCTTCTTTAAAAAAAGGTATACATAAAGTAAGTATAAAAATAGAAAATAGATATTTTATTATTGAAACACTATTTATAAAATTTAGGATTATATATTCTTATTTATATAAAACTTGGTCTATGGAATTAATACTATTTATAAAATTTAGCAGCCGCGGCAGTGGTTACAGCAGCAGTGCATCTGCGGAGCCGACTTCACAGCGGCCTTTCGCTGCGCTCGGTCGGTCATTGGTCGATCCGTCTTTTCTAGTATGTTGACTACATATACGCCTTTATTTCCCTCCAAATAGATTTAATTGCCATGCGCTAGGTTTCCCAAGAAATTGATTCAAAGTTGATGAAAAAAGTCCAACACCCCTGTTTGGAGAGTGATTCAAATCAACTTTTTAATATTTTAGAAAAACTAATTGAACACCCTCATAAAAAACCTATAGGGCTTCAAAACCCTTTTCATAGTTTCCGATTTCATCTAATATGTGTCGAGAAAATAGTTTCTAAAAATCAAGAAAAACAGTTTTCGAAAATAGAGAATTTTGTAAAAATTATCCCGATACGGGG
Source organism: Iris pallida (assembly GCA_029216955.1). Taxonomy (NCBI): domain Eukaryota; kingdom Viridiplantae; phylum Streptophyta; class Magnoliopsida; order Asparagales; family Iridaceae; genus Iris; species Iris pallida. The sequence goes on along the minus strand of JANAVB010036420.1, from coordinate 11,943,682 downwards.
TCCGTCCCGACAATCCGGGCGACTTGGTCACAACCCATGAGCATCGAAAGACGCATATGGATGTTGTCGACGTGTGGGATTCGACGAAACTCAATTTCGTTGTGCGTGCGCGACGAAATCGAGGCATATCCGTCGAGATACCCCATATCGGCCCTTTTGTAAACTAGCCCATAACTTTGTGCACATTTGTCATCTCGAGACAAAACTTATGCCAGCAGGACCGTGTCATATTTCTGCTATTGTATGCCAAGTTTGGTCCGATTCTGAGAAGGTTGACTGGAACGTTGTTTTGGCGGGCCCGCGACCCGATCTAACGGGCAAATTTATACATGGCCCGCCGGGATCCAACTTTGGACATACGGTTGGGTTCGTATCGTCAAACCAAATCCGTAGACATATAGTTTGATGACTTTAGAGACCGTAGGTACTGGCACTCTTTTCGGTGCAAAACGGGTTCAACGGCAGATATCGTTTTGATCCAAAATTACAATTTTGCCCGTGTGTCTGGAATTAGACATTTGGGCATGCATTCTTAGAAATTTCTTATATACCAAATGCATTGGTGATGTTTGCTTCAGCATCCGGGGACTGTTGCACGAGTTTGACTGTTGTGGCCCACTGAGTGGTATAGTATTATCGGTTTCACCAGCAAAGGACCCAGGCAACTACATATACTGATTGCTTTCGATTCCTGATAGTTTTTTTTTCCATTTCATGTTTATACATATGCTCTCTCTTGCTTGTTGACACATTGTTACACGGATTAGTATCATGGATCTCTACATACTATATTTCTTGATTATCATGCTTTCGTGTTTCGTGACTTGTTCGAGTCCATGAGTACTAGTCGGAAGGAAAAATATCTTAGTATACATGTGAACCACCCAGAACTATCTCCCATGTCTTTCGTGGAGAATAGCAGTCTCATAATACACGTGCGAGGTGCCGGATTTACCCCTTGTCGTTTACATGTCGAATTCGATATTTTAAAACATGTAGATAGTTGTCATTTACTTGATTCTCCTTGTTTCTTCACCATATCTCATGTCACTCTATTTACATGTTACTCTAGTTTATATATTCTGTTGTAGAGTTTTCTACTTTTTTCTTGATTTGCCATGCTATCGGTTTTATTTACCAGATTATTTCACATATGCATTTTCATGTCTTGCAAATTCTATTATTTTTGAATAGCCTATCGGTCTGTTTGCTTGTTCTATTCCTGACTGGAAACCAACATTTTTCAGGTTAACTGTGTGTCATAGCTGTAAGCAATAATACGGTGTTATTCGATTTATTTTAATTATTTCTACTTAAAAAAATATTTAATAATATAGTTTGATGAAGTTTTTTTTTCATAAATATTAATAATTGCATAAAAGCCATGGGTTAAATTTTGTAATTTCAAAATTAGGTATGGACACCTTATGGGATAGGTGTCAAAACCGAACACCTTCAAGGCCACATGGCTTTTCCTAACAATTCTTAGTCACCACATCATAATAGTTAATAATTATAATATAACCATAAAGGAAAGAGAGAGAGAGAGAGAGAGAGAGAGAGAGAGAGAGAGAGAGAGACCCATAACTTACTCCATCCCTCTCCCTCTCCCTCTCCCTCTCCCTCTACCTTACGTTTCCTTCTCCCCCTCCCAACCGAACACTCCCCCTCCCTCTCCCTCTCGGCACCCCCTCTCTCCCGCAGACCCACTCTCACTCTCTCTCTCTCGGCTCACTCTTACTCTCTCTCGGTCTCTCCCTCTCACTCCTTTCACTCGCACAAGCGCCCGACCACCCACCACCACCCGCTAACCGCCGACCTCCCCTCCTGGCCGCCGACCACACCACCTCCAACGCCACCATCTTCATCTTCATTTCAATCATCACCACCATTATCAAAAAACTAATTCTCCTTCTTCAAAAAAATAAGAAGAAGAAGAAGAAGAAGATTGAGCAAAGGAGGAGAAGAAATTGGAGAAGATGGAGCAAAACCTAAATTCCCAAATTCCCAAGGCAAGCCCTCTCCTTGTTATCTTATTTTATTTTATTTTTTTACTCTTCAAATTATGCTCATAACATGTTCGTTATAAAGTCTTTTTCAATTTTATGATATGTTATAAATTATGTTTTGAGTTTAGTAAAATTGGTGGTATGTTCAAATAGACATGGTAACTCTTGTTTGTCTAAGGTATCAATGAAAAACCCATTGCAAACTTAGTTTAGATTTATTTTGGTACGTTAGTTATTTTAAATTTGATAGAATTGGTATTGTTGTATGTTGCATTGTCTTTTCATTACTACCAAGATTAAATTTCATACTTAGAAATATGTTTTCATCTACTATTCTAGAGGAAATATATGCTACTACTTTAACATGTTAAAAATCTAGTTAGAAGTGGAGTGCTAGTTATTCTCCAATGTAACCTTGAATAATACACATGCTGTCCAAATTTATTTTTGGAATTTAAGTTGTGTTTTATGGGTGGAAATGAGGTTTATTTATTGAAGATTAGTACCACAAGTACCCGAGGTAGGTCCAATTTTATTTCGAACGTATTTCGAGGCCGTATCGGACCTCAAAAAGCTAGATAATCCACTTTTAACTACTAGGACAACGCTTATGCGAGTTGTACATGTTCCGGAGGTTATCATAAAGTGATACAAGCATATTGAAAACTTTTAGTAACAATAAATGCGAAGTGTAGGCTGAATCTTAGTCTAAACTCTTAGCCTCCGGATACTACGATATATATATATATATATATATATATATATATATATATATATATATATATATATATATATATATATATATATATATATATTTAATATATATATATATATATATATATATATATATATATATATACATGAAACTTGAGTAATGGGATGACGGTAGAGACTCATTTATTTTTCGGTATTTATGACTCTGGGCAATACCAAAATTCGATATCTTGAGTGTATAAGTATGTGTGTTGTGCCTAAAGAATGAACTTTAACCCATTAGGTTCAAAGTATGTTTTATTTTCAATTTTTTTTCCAAATATTAACTTAGAAAGTTCCTCCCCTTAATCTACAATTTATTTTGTTCATACCTATACGTGGTTGTCGAAAGGTTCCTTCCTAATCTTTTATTCATATCTTTTATGCTTAAATGATTCTTTTTTTCAAAAAACTTTGATATATATATAAATATATATATATATATATATATATATATATATATATATATATATATATATATATATATATATATATATATATATATATATAAACATATTTACTAATCCATGACATTGGTGTGGAAGTAGGACACGACTTGGACACTTATATGTTATATATGATTGATAAATATGGTATGTGTGAATATGTTGATTTTTAATCTTATTATGTAATGTATAGAAATCTGGACATAAAGATAATTAGGCTAAAATTAGTATCATTGGTCTAATTTGGTGGCCCTTTTAGAAAATCATACTCTACGGAGGTGTTGGTAAACTTAGTTTTGATTTTGGATATGAAATTGCCGCATGAAATCATGTTTAGAACCTTCGAGTTGAAATGTTTACAATTAGCAATGGAATAATATAGTTATATATATATATATATATATTATGTATGATACTCTTCGTAAATAAAATGCTATGGAATTTTAGGATTGTATTACGGATCAAATTTAGGCAAACCAAGTTCCAATTGCATTTGGAAGTTTAGAAAACCTAGTCCTATACGTAAATCTAGTATATGGATGAGTTAGAATTATTTTCTACAATTGGATAAATGAAAATTTGAGTTTTATTTGATAATGTTTTCTATGTGTAAATTCTGTACAAAGATTTTAAAATGTTAATATATGAAAAATTCACTTTCTTTTGGTTACATTAGTATACTTTTGGGACACCGAGTACATATAAGCCAATTATATCAACTTTTAGAAGCACTATAGTTTTAATTGAATTTTTGGACAACCTCGTTATGATACAATCTTTTTGTTTTCATATTTGACCAATTTGGAAATGCTAGGATTGAATTTTGCCTTGAATGCATGTGTTTGCTATATATTTATATATATACATTGCGTGGTTACCAGTGTGGAGGGTTGCTCCACCGAAGGGGTCGGCGTATCCGGGATATACATTGCGTGGTACCGGTGTTGAGGGTTGCTCCACCGAAGGGGTCGACGAACCCAGGGTTTTATTATTTCATATTTTGCTTCTTATAAATTTTTTGGATCAGTAAATACAAAGGAGACTCTTCTAAAATTTTTAATAATTTCGGGAGTTAGCCAAGTTAGAGAATTCCTGGATTAGAAAAATCTAATTTCGGACAGGCCATCCAGATTGGCGAGGCACATATTCTCGAAACATGATTCAGGAATTTAATAAAATTTTGGGGATCAAGACATAATTTTTTCGTGATGGATTCCGAAATTTGATATTCAGATTTGGATTGTGTTTTGCTATCGTTTGGATTTAAAAACCAGTGTCCTAAATAATTTAAAATGACATATAGTGCTTTTGATTATATAGATTTATGAGTTTATCTTATGTTATAATATTATCTATTTGTTTGATACCATGATAAAGTAACGTTGATGATATTTGGAGAACTTGAAAAATTAAGTATTGCTTTTGAATATATTTTGGATTACTAAGAATATCATGACCTGTAAAGCTACTTCACAATCATAATTCCTACTCATTCTATGGATATCAAGGAAGAGGTAGCAAACCTTGATAGTGAAATGGTATCTTTGTTGCAGCCATATGCGCAATGGCGAGGCATAAGATTATGATATCACGCCAGAAAATGAGAATAAGGAATATGATTTTGAATTCAAAGATCAGACATGGTTATGGGTTGAAACAACATGGTAACTGACTATTTTGTTTGATTATATGGAATTTTAAGAACATTGATGATTTCTAATATTTTCGATTTGTCTCTATTTTCGTGAAACTTTTGTAAAATAAGTTACAAGATATTTTATTTAATAGTTTAATAAATTACTACTTCACCTCTGCTTGGTGGGTAGTATATTTTATTTTTCTCTACAATTATTTTTGAAAAGCTTTTCTTTAAATTTAAATTTCGAAGACGAAATTTTCGTAAGGTGGTTAGAGTGTCATAGCTGTAACCAATAATACAGTGTTATTTGATTTATTTTAATTATTTCTACTTAAAAAATATTTAATAATGTAGTTTGATGAAGTTTTTCTTTCATAAATATTAATAATTGCATAAAAGCCATGGGTTAAATTTTATAATTTTCAAATTAGGTATGGACACCTTATGGGATAGGTGTCAAAACCTAACACCTTCAAAGCCACATGGCTTTTCCTAACAATTCTTAGTCACCACATCATAATAGTTAATAATAATAAAGGAAAGGGAGAGAGAGAGAGAGAGAGAGAGAGACCCATAACTTACTCCATCCCTCTCCCTCTCCCTTACGTTTCCTTCTCCCCCTCCCAACCGAACTCTCCCCCTCCCTCTCCCTCTCGGCACCCCCTCTCTTCCGCAGACCCACTCTCACTCTTTCTCTCTCTCTCGGCTCACTCTCACTCTCGCTCGGTCTCTCCCTCTCACTCCTCTCACTCGCACATGCGCCCGACCACCCGCCGCCACCGGCTAACCGTCGGCCTCCCCACCTGGCCGTCGACCACACCAACTCCAATGCCACCATCTTCATCTTCATCTCAATCATCACCACCATTATCAAAAATCTAATTCCCCTTCTTCAAAAAGAAGAAGAAGAAGAAGAAGAAGAAGATTGAGCAAAGGAGGAGGAGAAATTGGAGAAGATGGAGCAAAACCTAAATTCCCAAATTCCCAAGACAAGCCCTCTCCTTGTTATCTTATTTTTATTTTATTTTTTTTACTCTTCAAATTTTGCTCATAACTTGTTCGTTATAAAGTCTTTTCCAATTTTATGATATGTTATAAATTATGTTTTGAGTTTAGTAAAATTGGTGGTATGTTCAAATAGACATGGTAACTCTTGTTTGTCTAAGGTATCAATGAAAAACCTATTGCAAACTTAAATTTAGATTTATTTTGGTATGTTAGTTATTTTAAATTTGATAGAATTAGTATTTTTGTATGTTGCATTGTCTTTTCATTACTACGAAGATTAAATTTTATACTTAGAAATATGTTTTCATCTACTATTCTAGAAGAAATATATGCTACTACTTTAACATGTTAAAAATCTAGTTAGAAGTGGAGTGCTAGTTATTCTCCAATATATTTTTGAACAATATATATGTTGTCCAGATTTATTTTTGGAAGTTAAGTTGTGTTTTATGGGTGGAAATGAGGTTTATTTATTGAAGATTAGTACCACAAGTACCGGAGGTAGGTCTAATTTTATTTTGAACGTATTTCGAGGCCGTATCGGACCTCAAAAAGCTAGATAAACCACTTTTAACTAATAGGACAATGCTTATGTGAGTTGTACATGTTCCGGAGGTTATCATAAAGTGATACAAGCATATTGAAAACTTTTAGTAACTATAAAAGCGAAGTGTATGCCGAATGTTAGTCTAAACTCTTAGCCTCCGGATACTACTATATATATATATATACATGAAACTTGAGTAATGGGATGATGGTTGAGACTCATTTATTTTTCGGTATTTATGACTTTGGGCAATACCAAAATTCGATATCTTGAGTGTATAAGTATGTGTGTTGCACCTAAAGAATGAACTTTAACCCATTTGGTTTAAAGTATGTTTTATTTTCAATTTTTTTCCAAATCTTAACTTAGCAAGTTCCTCCCCTTAATCTCCAATTTATTTTGTTCATACCTATACGTGGTTGTCGAAAGGTTCCTTCCTAATCTTTTATGCTTAAATGATTCTTTTTTTTTTTTGAAAAACTTTGAAATATATATATATATATATATTTTTTTTTTTTATTTTTTTTTATATATATATATATATATATATATATATATATATATATATATATATAAACATATTTACTAATCCATGACATTGGTACGGAAGTAGGACACGACTTGGACACTTATATGTTATATATGATTGATAAATATGGTATGTGTGAATATGTTGATTTTTAATCTTATTATGTAATGTATATAAATCTGGACATAAAGATAATTAGGCTAAAATTAGTACCATTGGTCTAATTTGGGGGCCCTTTTAGAAAATCATACTCTACGGAGGTGTTGGTAAACTTAGTTTTGATTTTGGATATGAAGTTGCCGCATGAAATCATGTTTAGAACCTTGGAGTTGAAATGTTTACAATTAGCAATGGAATAATATAGTTATATATATATTATGTATGAGACTCTTCGTAAATAAAATGCTATGGAATTTTAGGATTGTATTACGGATCAAATTTAGGCAAAACAAGTTCCAATTGCATTTGGAAGTTTAGAAAACCTAGTCCTATACGCAAATCTAGTATATGGGTGAGTTAGAATTCTTTTCTACAATTGGATAAATAAAAATTTGAGTTTTATTTGATAATGTTTTCTTTGTGTAAATTTTGTCCAAAGATTTTAAAATGTTAACATATGAAAAATTTACTTTCTTTTGGTTACATTAGTATACTTTTGGGACACCGAATACATATAAGCCAATTATATCAACTTTTAGGAGCACTATAGGCTTAATTGAATTTTTGGACAACTTCGTTATGATACAATCTTTTTGTTTTCATATTTGACCAATTTGGAAATGCTAGGATTGAATTTTGCCGTGAATGCATTTGTTTGCTATATATTTATATATATATACATTGTGTGGTTACCAGTGTTGAGGGTTGCTCCACCGAAGGGGTTGTTTGCCATTAAAATCTTTGTATTGCAATTTCAATTACAAATAGAACAGTGTTACAATGTAGGACTTAGATGTAGTCCTAGGAGAACACTTTTGTTTATCTGGGTCCCTGTGTCGATGGAGCGAGTGGTAATGCGTTGACTTCGTTGACGATCTGACGACGATTCTCGGTTCTCTGAATGTCTGAGTTGCTCTGGGTGCTGGAGCTTGCGGAGAGGAAGAAGACGTTAAGTGTCGGTATCTACCTCTCTCACTGGGTATGTAGGCTTCTGGCCGTAGGTGTGTCTCTGTGTGTGTGTAGAAGAAGGATATGATCCCCCTATTTATAGCTTGCAGGCTGGCTACTCATGCGCGCATATGTAGGATGCGCCTGTACTTGGGGATGCCACGTGGTTGAAACTGCGGGAGACGTATGGATGATGCACCATCATTTGTGGGTTGAATCCTTCATACTGTTTTTGTGGGCTGGCACGTAGCAGGGGAGAGGATCTTTCTGTTGCTGAGATCCTGGATGATTAGCACCCCTTCATTGGCTGAATTGAGTTAAAGGACACGTGGCGCACATTCATGGCTCAAAGATCTCGAATTTGGTGGAGAGTGATCTGGTAGGATGTACCTGGGACTGGGTGCATGAGAAGACTTTGGCTCACAACCTTCAGGAGTCACAAACCATTCTGGGCGCACGAATTTTGAGGCGCATGCGAGTCTTCAGGCACATGGCCGCTGAGACGCATGCGAGTGGTTGGTCGGCCACGTGAGTCGTAACCGTCGAAGGAAAGTAATAATGATGCTGATGTCAGCGACGCTTCGTCTTCTGAAAAAGCTGTTAACTGTCCAGTCCTCGGGAGACGTGCTGCCAACTCTGTCACTTGAGCATTAATTGCTTGATAAGTGACGAGCCGAAATGGGCGCATGGGTCCATGTTGATTAGGACGCATGGGTTTGTGCTCTGTTGGGTGCATCCATATGGGGCGCTTTGGAACCGACGGGTGCGTCTGTATGATGCACGGTGTCTGACCGGTGCATCCTTTTGCATGGCGTGCCTTTATTGGTCTGAATTTTGTGTTCTTTAAGTGCTTTTAATAGCCGTTTTGACTTGGCTGAATTTGAAGCGTCAGGTTCATCACCATAAATGTAAATTTATTACACGGGATTCGGAGAGCCCGCCACTTGGTGCATAGGTTTGATTTGCCCGGCCTATAAATAGTTGCAAGGAGAGAGTTTGCCTCTCGTTCTCTCACGTCTTCCCGAATGAACTTGTTTGCTTGAGCACATTTTATTGACGAGATGCTCCCGAGGGTGAAGATGCGACGCATTGTCTTCATTCATGCACTCGTGAAGGTGACTGTTACATCCAAAAGTCGGAGTCGAGGGCTTCTAAGGCAGGCGGAAGGTGCCTGTTGCATCCAAAGATCGGGATGCTCGAGCCCTGTCTCCGTTATGCTGGAAGAGCCGCAGATCGGAATTGTGGTGCTCCCGGCTTTGGAGGCTCTTTCTTCTGCCAGAGTGGGTGTTACCCATTCTGGTTGTGTTGAAAGCTGCTCCTTTAGCCGCGGATCGATTGGGGTGCTCTCCTCTTCCTTGGGGTTTGGAGAGCTCTTCCTCCTGCTAGGGTGCGGTTGATCGCCCACTCCTGTTCTGCTCAATAAATGCTTCGTTAGTCGAAGCATTTGATCGAGTCAAAGTAAGGTGCATATGCTGAGATTTCATGATGCGCATAACTGAGACGCTGAAGAGATGCGCCTGACTGAAACGCTAAAGGTTGTGCCTGACTGAGACGCTGAAGGAATACGCCTGACTGAGACGCTGAAGTGATGCGCCTGCCTGATGATACACCTGGTGGGGGACGCATGGCAGTTTGCTGCGCCTGGCTGTAGTCTTATGATCTTTCTTTTTGTAGAAATTCTCCTATGTAAAGCCTTTCCTTAGACATGTAATAGACTCTTATATGAAATAAAAATCTTCTTTTGATATCTATACTTTTGTTGTCTTGCTGAACCAAGTACTTCGTTTGAGCTCCCTGGCGCATGTTCTGAGTAGTATTTGAGCGCATAGGAATTCTGGCGCATAGATGCGTCCTGAAATTCCATGCTTCTACAAGACCCCGTTCAAAGTTTTTAAAAATTTTTGTCTAGTTTTGGAGTACTTTGAATAAAAAGCATGGTGGTGTCTTCAACGGGGCACATGACTATTCGGGCGCATGATTACTTCGCGCATCAGTGATGGGATGCATGCTCCTCTCAGTTAATGCAAAGGATAACGCTTCGAAGTAATCAACAAAAGATTAATGCTGATTTTTTTAGATTATTTGCAGTTATCATTTCGCAGAACCCCAAGCGGTGGCTGACATCACTCCTTATCGGTTTTCGCGTATGCCCAAGCCTATAAATAGGCGTCTGATGGAGAGAGAGAGAGGGTTCTTCTCCTCTTTGCTTTCTTCTTCTCTAGTGTTCTTCTTTCGAAAAACCCTAACTTCTTCTTTCACGAGATGGCCCCCAAAACCCCTCACGGTGGTGCTGGCAAGGGACGAGGCAAAAGGAAAGAGCCTATGGAGGCTGCTGTGGATGATGTTCCCAGGATGCCCATCGACGTTTGGCCGGCGGTGATTGGTGGGTTTCGTCACTCTTTACCGTACCTTTATGTACTCGAGTAGGCCGTTTTTAGAACTCACATATGTCGACACACATGGACCTTGGGTCCTGATGATGTGCTGAAGCTTTACTGTTGACGCGCATGGGTTTAGACACTGATGATGCGCCGAAACTTTCCTGCTGAAGCGCATGGGTTTAGACCCTGATGATGCGCTGAAGCTTCACTGTTGACGCACATGGGTTTAGACCCTGATGATGCGCCGAAGCTTTCCTGCTGAGGCACATGGGTTTAGACCTTGATGATGCGTCGAAGCTTCACTGCTGATGCGCATGGGTTTAGACCCTGATGATGCGCCGAAGCTTCTTTCCAGATGCGCCTGAGCCTTGGTTCAGTGTATGCGCTTCTGATGAGAGCGCCTCAGAATTTTTCTTGTTCTAACATATCTGAGTTTTTGATTTCTTTTGCTGACCGCTAGTGTCGATGACCGTCCCGCTCTTGAATGAAGTGCTTCTAGATGCTGCCCTATGTCAGATGGGAGTAGATTATAACGAGGAGGTGATAAATCCTGCCCAAACTACCATTATGCTGGATCAGCCTCCCAAGAGAATAACCCAAATCCGGGAACAACAGCATGGGTTCCTCCAACGGATGATAGAGCGTAGCATTTTAAAATCTGCCATTTCTGGTAATGTGACTTTCTTGAATCCTGAGTTCCTGTTTGGGGACCGTCCACTACAAGAAAAATGGCTTTTCTTGACGGTTTATTTATTGACGGTCGTGGAAAACCGTCATTAAAATGGGTAACCTTGACGGTTTTAGACATACGTCAAGGAAACACACGTTTTGTGTTAATTTAGCAAATTTATACCATAATAGTTGACGGTTTTAGTGAAACCGTCAAGAAATACAAATCTATTTATTGACGTTTTGATAATAACCGTCAACTAAAGTCTGTGCGGGAAAATTCCCGCGGCTATTTCAGCTGCCATTATCGTAATTTCTTTTAAAAATATTAATTTGTTGACGGTTTCGCACCAAATAGAGCAGATCTGAAAAAACCCTTCGCACATAACAAAACCCCCCCTCCACTTCGAAAACCCTCTCTCCCCAGCCGACCTCTTCCTCGAGAAATCTCTCCCTCCGGCCTCTTCCTCGAGAAATCGCTCCCTCCGACCTCTTCCTCCACTTCGAAAAGCCTCCCTCCGCCCTCTTCCTCCATGAGAAATCAACCTCCATCCCTCCGGCCTCTTCCCTCTCCCTCCAAACAGTAAAACCCACTCCTCGGCGACCTTCATGACGTCCAACGCGACGTCCCCTCTCCTCGACGGCCTATACGACGTCCTACGCGACGTCCCCTCTCCTCGGCGGCCTACACGACGTCCCCTCTCCATCGAGAAAACCCTCTCCTCGGCGGCCTACCCAACGTCCTACGCAACGTCCCCTCTCCCTCGAGAAAACCCTCTCTTCGACGGCCTACACGACGTCCCCGACGTTTTCACCATGCGGCAACTTCGATCTTCACCATGCGGTATAATATCTTTCATTTCTTCTCTCTACAATTCGATTTTTGTGTCAACTTAGGGTTTTTTTGTGTCAGCCAACTTAGGGTTTTTCGATCATCCTAATTTAATCAGTAGGTTCTGCAAATCCAACACGTGATTGACCCACAAACACACTTAGAAATTTAACAAGGTGTTTATGTGGGTTCAATGGGTGTTTTCGATTGATTGGGAGTTGGGTTTTCGAATGGTAACAGATTGGTTTCAGTTCCAGTTTCGAATGGACTAGGGGTTGATGATGTCATCAATCTCAACAGAATGATGCCCTCTTCAAGCCTAGAATTGTGGTACGACATGTATGGTGGTGTGTTTGTGGTGTATATTATTCCTGACCATGAAAATATCTGCTTGGTAGGTAGCTGAATCTTGATTTTTCTACACCATTTTCTTTTTTCTTTTCCTTTTTCTTTTCTCTTTCTTTGGTGTCAATGCTCTCCAAATCCAGATTCAGAACACTGCAGGCAATCCCTTGTGTAGCCAGTACACCTCATACAAATAGGAAGGTGCATGAGTTATTGGCCATAAAAAATTGTCTTTGGTTGTAGTCTATGTTGCACGGATGCGGATACGACACAACACAGCGAAACGGACACGACACCTATTTTGGTGTGTCCTAGTGTATTTTGGAGTGTCTGAGGAGAGTCCGATACATGACCGACAGGACACGGCCACACTTTTAGAGTGAACGTGCTTCCTTTGTTGTAAGGAATCCGGATCAAGTTCAAATCTTCTTCTTCATATAAACAATTAAATAAGAGTAGAAGGTATGAAAATCCTCGTAAGGTTCTCAATGATATTTCCTCACACCTCCCATGGAATTTGTAGACTCCACAAACGGCAAATCACTTCCGTGTCCCACTTATTATCCTAAATCTGCATGAATTGCGCACGACAGTGCTTATTTAATATGGACACAAAGTGCCACTTCTACATCTGGATTCTGAAAAATCCTAACAGTGTATAAAAATAAGTCTTCGGAGCAATTAAAAATTGATTGTATATCATATAGGTTATAAAGTGAAAATATAGGTTAATATCAAGATTCCATTGTAGTTCTGTTGGTTAGGATACTCGCCTCTCACCAGAGAGACCAGGGTTCAAGTTCCGGCAGCGGAATATTTACATTAACCCTTCTTTTCATTTATTTCCTGCCCTATAAAATGCAAACACCTAGCCCACTTTTCCAATTTGATCGATAAATTTCATTTGGATAGACCACCTACAAAAGCTATATCATCATTCATCATGTACACGTGAAATCATTTGCCCGTGTCCCATAATATATTTTCGTATCTCACATGTGCAGTTGAGGACAAGATTAAGGGAAAAATCATGTGAAGTTGGAGACAACGCCAATTGAGGACAAGATGAGAAAAAAAATGTTTTAGCTGGTTTGGAAAAGTGCAATACAAGCCAATAGGTACACTAGTAAGGAGGAGCGATAAGATGGTAGTTATATAACCACCAGGACTAGAGGTCCTATTATATTCCTTCCAGTTTTTAACAAGGTTTACATGTTGTTTTGTTAGTTGATGATAAACTGAAATGTTAAATTTATATTACTGGTGATAGGCTAGGACTGAATGCTCTAAATGAACTTATGACTGAGAACTTTATTAACTGATTCACTGAATGCTCTAAATGAACAAACTAATTTTCCTTTGTATGAAACCATATGTTATGATATGACTGAGTTTGTTTTCCTATAAAGCTGAGTTTTAACTTTGTTGATGACCTGAGATTTGAATATATAACTGAACAGTGTTGGCTGAGTTTCCTGTTTTGAATTTGTTCACCCATTAAATTCTTTATTCGTATTTTAACTTTCCCATTATATTGTTAGTTTATAAATTTGGGAGAATATAGCTTATTATAGATTTGAATATGTAATATATGTGACTAATGTTATCTATATATCTGGAAACTAAACATGCAACTTGCAGTGGATAGTACATGTATGCGGTCGTCAGTGACTAATGTTATCTATATATAATGATCCTTATGTAAATATGTCTATAAAAAAAAGGTACAGAAGCATGGACTGTTGATGGCCGATGTAATTATTATAAGCGCTTTAAATCAGTATATGTTCTAGTTTCCTTTTTAACTTTCCATGAATACCAGAAGTAACCTGTCTGTTTATTGTCAATCTGCCTGGTAATGTTCTTCAAAAAATCCGCGATGAATTGTATCATTTCATTGCGCTGGCAGTGATAGTTGTTTATTTCATTATTCATGCCGATTTATTTCTCATCTAGATTGGAAATATCTTTGATATCTTAGCTCATTTTTAATCTTTGTAGTAAATCTGATGGCATGGCGGAAATGATCATTCACTTACTAAAAATGATCGATATATTGCGTTTATCTGTTGTCTCTGTAGCTTCTTAAACTAACCTTTATATTTCGGTGGCCGTCTCGTTTTACGTTTTCTTTGATGTCACTGTTTGGTGTATTTCACAGTTACATTGTTAAGAACGTTACTGAACTCACATTATATGATGTTTCTGAATGTCTATGGTTGTGGTTGATGCTTGCAGTCTTCTAAACCTTCTTGAAGTCTTCTAAACCTTCTTGATTCTCATATCCTGTCCTTTGTAAGTTCGTCGGTATCACTTCATGATAAACATAATATATTCTTTGTGGCCATTTTTAGTTAACTGCACTTGGCAGTCAAGTTTTGTAGCCACATTTGTGTAATATATGTGACTATATATAGACCAGTTAGCTATCTTAATTTACTGAAGAAGAAGAATAGTTGTAGCCGGGAGCATCATGATGATTACGAATTTTGCAGTGTTTATGTTCTTTTGCAGTGTTTACACTGTTACTAAGGGTCTTGGATCTCATTGTTTACAGTATTTATGTTATTTTTAAGTTATCAATCAAATAACTTCATATCAAAGCCTTGGTTACTTTATCAAATAGTGAGTCCAGTTATACTCCTTATAGACACTCATCCTTCTCACTCACATTCTTATTGCAGGAAAGGAAGAACAACAGAGCTTGAGGACGAGATTACGGTCATCGAATGCTGAAGCCCAGGTAGACTTTTACAATATTTTATATTGCATTTGTTCCTTGTATCCTCTATTTTACTCCAAAACTTTTGTAGTTGCACTTTGCATATTGCTAAGTAGAGTTCGTCATCATTACTTTCTGAGACAAGGTGAACCATGTCTAAATTATGGCTAACATGTTTCATTCATTGATCCAAGACCATCAAACAAGTCAGGGATAAAAGAATTTTTGGCATCACAAGATAGAAGGGCAAGGCATATCTGTAATAGTCTGAACTCTCGAAAAGAAAGTCGACTATTTTTCTTGCCATACAACCCGAGGTGATACATTTCTTACTTATTTTCTTTTATAACATTCTGGAACATATAACTTGCTGGAATGTATATTCATATTTCATTCTTTCCCCATTTTCAAGAAATCATGAATGTATATTCAAATAAGAGTATAGGATACTCTTTGAGATGATGGGTTCCTGTTGGAAACCAAATAAGAGTATAGGATACTCTTTGAGATGTTGGGTTCCCTGTTGAAACCCAGTTTCAGTTTCCAGTTTCCATATTGGGCTAGTCTCAGTTTCAGTTTATGTTTCAGTTTTCCTTTTTTTTTCCAATTTGTACCATGCATATGTAACTCAAATCAGTCCTCCCTCACTTAAAAACCACACGACCAATAATCAACCACTTCACAGTCACAAACAAAGTCGACTATTTCTCTTGACATGCTTTGTCGCTTTGAACTTGTGTTATTTAGCAATTGTTTGGTTGTATACTCAATAACTTGTATATATCTTGGTGTTATATGGTGTTACAGTGATCATTGGGTTTTGGTAGTCATTGATCTTTTACTAATGAGAGCATACTATTTGGATTCTTTGGGAAGTTGCATCTGTGATGATCTTAAGCACATTGTAACAAGGTATGCATGAATATATCTGTCCCAATACTTCGCACAACTATAGTCAATGTTAGATGTTTTAATAATGACAAATAATATTTTCCACTTTAATTTGCATAGCGGGCTTCGTATGTTTCATGCTCAATGTGGTAACCAAGTGAAAAAATTTAAATTGAACTGGATTGCAATTCAGGTACAATATATTTCTCTCAATATATTTCTCGTTAATATATATATAAATCAAAAATGAACAAGTGTGTAAGATCTTTGCTTTTCTATGCATAGGTACCGAATCAAACCGGCTCCATCGAATGTGGTTACTACGTTATGAGATATATGAAAGAGATCTCATATGATCGAAGCTTGCTTAATCCCAAGGTGATGTTCTTCTTAATCAACATGTATGTTTATAATATATTTATATATTATCACTTATGTTTCATTTTTTCTTCCTATTTTTAAACAGTATAATGAAAAGTGTGTATACACATTTGATGAAATCAATGAAGTGCGTACGGAGTGGATGGATCATGTTTCGCAGTTCTTAATCTAAGCAATCAGTTGAGGTAATTTTTGGACTTTATCTACTTCATGGACAAGATTTTGAGCATCTCTTAAGAGAGGGGAAATGGTGGACTGTTTTAAGAATATGATTAGAGTGGACTGTTATATGCATTTGGTGTGTGTGTGTGTATGTCTGTGTTCCTTACTCCACAGTGAATGTGAAATGAGTTTATGGTATTTGTGAGTGTGGAGATGAGTTCATGTCCATTAGGAAACAACATTTATATAAGGACTGCTATATATAAGTACGTTTGTGTGATATAGGGCTATAGCTCAATCTTATACCAATTACACTTGACATTATATCAGTTGTGTAGAGGAAGGGGTTGGAGTTTAGTGTATCAGTATATGTAATAAAGAGGGGGCTCGGATAATGGAGCATAGCTGTAGCAGTTAACAATTGGGACTGTTGTTATCAGTTGGGGACTGCTCCCTACTTTCTGTTAGAATAACAGTTAACCTTGGAGTGCAGGCAGGTCAATGGATGGGGTTTATGCCCCTGCAGGCAGGGGGGGAACTGCCAGTTGCAGTAAGGAGCAGGCCTTGATGGGTCTGCAGTAGGAGGGCAGTGCCTTGACCAATATTGCAGCAGAGTGAGCTTCAGTGGCAGGGGCTTGACCCCCTTAGTCTGAGCTTAGGAAGTGATGTACGGCATGTGTGAGTGAGTGTATGGGAAGAAGTAGTGTCTCGAGTGTTTGTAGTAGAGGGTTGGCTAGTGTCAGGAGTGTCATGTGTTTCTCTGTGTGTTAATAGAGAGTGAGTATCATGGTTTAAAGTATCGGCCGATACCGATCCGATACGGCCGATACCGATACGGTTTGGCATGTCCCGATCCGATACCGACCGATACCCGATACTGGCCGATACCGACAATGAGGGTCTCTTTTCCGGACAATTCGGCAAAGAAAAATTAAACGAAAAAGACAAATCAACAAGGGTTTAAAGCATAATAAGGTTGTAAAAGCATGTAAAAGAAGAAAATCAATCTATTGTATGTAAGCCAATCGGTAAGGTGACTAATATTTTATTTAGTTTCAAAACTACTAAGAAATAACACTGAAAATACTTAAAATTATGCCTAAATGTATAAAATATATGTTTTTAAATGTAAATAATTTATTAATAATTGTCTGTTTTCTGATACCAAAAAATCCGATACTCCGATCCGATACAGCCGATACTACCGATATTGCCGATACCAATACTCATAGGAATAGTCCGATACCGATACTGTGAACCTTGGTTGGTATAGCCCTGTGGCATGACAAGTAATGGGGTTTTAATAGCAAGAGTCTTTGATTTGTTGAATATAACTGGGTTTATTTGGTATGCTTGAAACCTGAGTTCACATGTTAACTGAGAAATGGAGTCTTTGATTTGTTGAATATAACTGGGTTCTTAATGAATGTCTAAAACCTGAGATTGGTGTTGGGATTGCTTAATATGTTAAGAGTGCTAAACTGAGTGCTTAACTGAACCATTTCTGAGTTTTAATGTTCATTAAATTTACTTGATTGCTAAATGTAAATTGATATGGTAACATGCAACCATGCCTGAGACTCATATGTATACTTGGGTTTTCTGATGTAGAGTTCTGATACTCACATGTTTTTCTTGATTTCAAAAACTAACATGATACTTTTGCTTGATTTCTGTTACCTATGTATATTAGTTGTGCTTTTCCAGAATTGGGAGTTTTATACATTGCATTTGTTTGTGATATCATAGGTTTCTAATGGACTGAGTATTGACAGATATGACCCCAACCTGAGAATGGGTTCCATTTTATAAATCTGAGATTGTATCCTATGTTAACTAGTATATGGGGGTATTATGAACTGCAAATCTGGGAATATGGGTTTAGTCTGGGTTTGAAATTGCTAAATAATTTGAGTTTTCAGTAAGAACTGAATGTTATAACTCAACTGGGTTTAACCTTAGTTGTTTTCTATGCTGTGATATCTGAGATGGTTGGGGGTTGTTGTTGATGTTAATTGGGAATTGAATGTTAAACTGAACTGTCTCTCTATTTCTGTATTTTTTTCCCCAACTGATTTCCTGCACATTTAAACTACTGCAACATTTGAGTCCTCCCTAGATTGTTCTGTCCATTCAAAATTTGATTGAATTTCAGTTGTGTTGCTGACTTATAATGTTATGTTCACCTTGTTTGCAGATTAACCTAAAGGAAATGCTGCTCTGGGTTCAGATATATTTTGGTTAATCTACTCCTGTAAATATGTTTTGGATATGTATATATGGTGTACGAACGTGTTTGTGGTTGGACGTTTGGATGTACTTGTTGGATGTACTTGTTGCATGCTGCTCTGGGTTCAGAGATATTTTGGTTAATTTACTCCTATAAATGTTTAGGATATTTATGGTGTACGAACGTGTTTGTGGTTGGATGTACTTGTTGGATGTTTGGATGTACGAACAACGTATTTTTTAATATAAAAATTGTGTATTATAGTTGTGTGATGCTTGTGATATTATATATTGATTCTGGAATTGGATTCTGTGTAATTATGTGTATTTGGTAATTGGATTTCTGGAATATATTATGTTTATCTTGACGGTTGTAAAACGGCAAATTTTTTTATTCCTTGACGGTTTTTAACTTGACGGTTGCAAAAACGTCAAAAAATAATTCATTTCGTGACGGTTTGCAAATACCAAAAAACAATTTCTTGACGGTTTTTCCCCGTCAAGAAAGACTTTTCTTGACGGTTATTAGCCGTCATCTAGGCCCCCGTCAAGAAAAGTCGACACTTTTCTTGACGGTTTTTTGTTTGTTTTATTGACGGTTTAAAACCGTCAAGATAACGCATGTTTCTTGACGGTTTAAAACCGTCAAGGATACAAACAAAAAACTGTCAAGAAAAGTGTCGACTTTTCTTGACGGGGGCCTAGATGACGGATCCAAAACCGTCAAGAAAAGTCTTTCTTGACGGGGAAAAACCGTCAAGAAAAGCCATTTTTCTTGTAGTGGTCTTACTTATACTGAAGCAAAGGTGTTAAAGATCAAGGAAGATTGGTTCTTTACAGCCAGAGGGGTGCATATGACTGTAAGCAACTTGAGCGTCAACGGCCTTTGACGGCTTTCTGTCACCTTGCTTCCAAGATGAGGATGTCTTGGGAGCTAACCCCGTCTCAGGGGATAGCGGTGGCAGGCACCATCAAGATCGACACTACCTCCAATTAGAGGGATACTTTGGCCGCCGTGCGGGCTGGGCCTTCTTTCACCTGGCGGACTCTGCGTCCTGAGAGCATTTACAGTGACGTCCCTACTAACACATTTGCTTTTGGCGCTTTGACTTTTATAAATCGTATAATGTCGTTGAAGCGGTCGTACCCGAAAGGTGAATTTCGGATAGAGGGTTGGTGTCACTATGTTTCCAAGTGGGACAAGGTGACACTCTGGGTTCTGACATAATTTCGAACCGAACTCCGATAGATTGGGTTGACTGCCACAATCCGTGCTACCCAGGCAGGCGTCGACATCAACAAGCATATGTTCCTCGCTCTTCTGGAGATATTTAACACTCAGACCGGGACTTTCTTCACTCCGGTGGGGGAGCTGTGATTCGCACTTCATGAAATGTACGAGGTGTCAAGGCTCCCTTGGGGATCAGAACCTTATGAGGAATATTTCTCGACCAACGAGGAGTTCCAAGTCTTGGGGGACAAAGCAGAGGAGATGATGGCCGTCTTCAAGGAAGTGGCGAGTCATTATTATTATATGCAGAAGAGGGATAAGGGCGGGTCACAGCCTCTCAGTTTACAACTCCGCCAGCAGTTTTCAGTACCGCGGTGCTCTCTAAAATGAGCAGGCTAAGTGAGAAGAGTCCTCGGGAAAACGAGGACCGACAATCGGACGAACGCTCCTATAGCTGTTTCTGGCACCTTACTCATCGAATATCGTCCAAAGCAGTGTTGGCTGCTTATCTGATGATTTGGCTCCGGGATTATGTCTTTTCAGGTGGGTCAGGCTCTGTGGATTGGGTGACCCGGAACCTAATCCTACCAGCTGTGAAGTTAGTTTTTGGCTGTCGCTTGGCTCTACTCCCCATAATGGTGTGTAACCTGCTGTGAGGTTTACGAGAATTTACAGGAAATGTCGTTCATAAATGAGGTAGGAATGTCAACTTTCCCTGTACCGAACTGTCGTTTCATTATTTGATGGGGTGGTTAATTTTGCACCATCCCAACGTGATGAGCCCGGGCCCGGAAGAAGACCACAGGGCCGGAGACGCATTCCTCCGCCGTTTCCACCAGAGGAGCTGGTTGCATACTGGTGTTCCTGTTTACAGGAAAGTTTATCCCACCTTCAGGGGTGGGAGATCACCAAAGTTGGTCCCATCTTTTTGGGTTTTGAGGCCAACGAAGACTTGACAGATTCGGGTGAAGATGCTACAACTCTGTCTCCATGGGGATTCCGCTGGTTGCAAAGCATCCGACCGTCCCATTTGGTGTATCGGAATAGAAACCAGTATTTCTTGAAACCATATTTGCCGAGCCGTTTTGCACGACAATTCGACTATGCTCAGTTGATATTGGATAACCGCAGTATTAACCTGGGGTATACTGAAAGTTTGCTGGACGGTGCACGAGCTTGGCATTTCTACAATGCCGGATACATCGGAGCTCGTTTTATGCTGCCTGTTTAGAATCCGCGGTCGCCGATTCTTTTCTCGGCCGCCAAATTTTACTGTGCCATGAACGCCGTGCCCCCTGGATATGATTGGGAGACCAGTTTTATTGTCGACACCCAGTTAGAGGCGACTGGGAACCTGTTGGCGAAGGCTCGGTCATACCGTCCGCCAGAGACGGGTTATCGAGGTACCCCTGCCGTATCTACGGGGGATTAGGCAGAGCCCTCGACCGATCAGCCGAAGAGACGTACTGATACAGAGGCTGGCTCTTCTGCGTCGAAAAGACAGAAGAAGGCATTGTCACCGGCAGTATCAACAAACTCAGCTACTGTAGAGGTAAGGATGTCCCACATATTCTGGTTAGTTCCACCATTTTTGTGACATATACTTTCTTTTTGTAGGAGCCGCTGAAAAGGAGACCCCGAACTCCAAAATTGGGTGCTAGCAGACCAAAGGAGGTGGCGGGCTCATCTGAAGAACGCATTCCGCCGATTGTGATGTCTCCCGTGGAGGAGAATCCGGACGATGTCGTTCTTGCGAAGATTTTATCTCCAGAATATGTCGGAAGGGAAGCTGAGGATGCAACAGTTCTCGGGAGGGTACAAGCCGCCGTGGGGGCCTCTGACATCGAAGATCCAGCAGGCACGGGGCTTCCAGATGAGAAAGTGGAGTGGAGTTTGTCTTCTTCAGATGACGTTCCTCCAGAGATGAGTGAGCTTGTTGCAGGAGCAATAGACATAATTGAAACAGATGAGAGGGCTGATTCCTCTCCTTGTCATGATGAGGGGAGGTCGGCTGTAGCGTTGCTGAGCCCTACCCAAGACTTAGCAGCGGAGGCTGAGGTGGATGCCGACTAGGAGGTAGCGATAGATTCTATCCCCGCGGAGGGATTTGGTGAGGAAGATAAGACTCGTCCGCCGAGCCTGACTCCAGGGAAGTTGAGTCAGAAAGCAAGTACTGATCTCACTATTTTGTCAGAGGGGAAGGTCCCGTACGGCCTGCCGATAGTGTGTTGGAGACGGAGAAGTGTTTGCCATAAAATATAAAAGAACAGAACAATTATCGGAGGACTGGACTTTTACTTCACAATACAAACTCGCTTGTACAAAGAAAGCCTAGGGACGAAAACCTAGGTACAGCAATCTAAGTACAATTATTTATTTTAGATTCTGGGGGGTGACGATAGAGGCTCGGAAAAGCGACGGTAGCTCTGCCTTACTCCTTGGACGATCGGGTGCAGCCTTGGCTCTGTAGAAGAACTGCTTGGCGTTGATGAAGAAATGCTCTCCTTTCAATTTCTCTCTGGCTCTCTGCTCTTTTATTCTCTCTCTGCCTCTGTGTCTCATGTCCTTTCTGTGTGTGTCTTGCAAGGAAATGGCACCTTGCTATTTATAAGAGTGGGGAACATCATTAGGGTTTGCAATGATTGTCCATTCTCAAAAGCCGGCGGCTAAGGATCAATGAATCTGGGCCGCTCATCTTGAATATAATAGATCTGGGCAATTAATGGATTGTATCAAATCTTTGTGGGTAATTAATGATGATTGACATAAATCCCCATGATTTGTTATGCCAATCTCGGATTTCCAACCACGTATCATTGATTTGCTTGATTACAAATGATCTGATTTGATCCCAATATTTTATTAGGATTTGTTGATAGATTTCGGTCGATTTGATGCCACGTGTCCCATTATCATGCCACGTGTCTTAACTGCGAGCCACTTAAAAAATCTGAGCCGCATGAGGACTACTCCCCATTGAGCCGTATAAGGCTGGCCACGTGTCAAGGCTGCTTGGGAGTGGCCCCTGAATATTTGAACCACATGGTGGTGATCTGAGCCGCATGAGCGTAGGTGCATGATGGGTGCTTTCTTCGTGAGCCGCATGGAGATAGTCCTCGTGAGCCGTATGGAGATAGCCTCTACTTGAGCCGCATAGGGTAGTTCTCGTGAGCCGCATGGGATAGCTTCTGCCTGAGCCGCATGGGTGGCCTCTGTCTGAGCCGCATGCGACTGTCCACGTGTCGAGGCCGCATAAAGGTCTTTGGGTTTGACGGATTGTGTCAGAGATATCCTTCGTTTCCCTAGGAGTCTGCCATTATGACAGAGTCATTATTACATCTTTCTGTCATTGGTCAGAGCTGTCAGCCGTCAAGGCATTAAATACAGTAGAAGACAAAGGGAAGAGCTGTTTGAGGACCACGTGGCTCCTCTCTGAGCCGCATAGACGCTTGAGCCGCATGGGTCCCTGAGCCGCATGAGCTCTCTGAGCCGTATGGGGATCCTTGGCCGCATGGATCTTTCTTTATTCTTTTCCATGCTTCTACAAGACCCCCTTCAAAGTTTTCAATTTTCAAAATTGAAATACTTTGAATAAGAAGCATGGCTATGTATAAACTCCTCTGGCCGCATATGATGTCCTTGCCGCATGGATGTCCCGACCGCATATCCCCCTCAGCCGCATTGGTCAATCAGCCGCATGGATCCTTTGGCCGCATGGGCTGTCTGGCCGCATAAAGCTCCTTGCCAGGTCATCCTATCATGTGTGCAAATCTTTTTGCATTAATTACTGTTGATTCGCCGTCAGTTTTAAGGCCACTTTTTGGGGAAGGATCCCAAGAGTTTGGCCTTTATGTCAGTCGGCTCGTCTTAAGAACCGAAGGGTCGGTCACTGTTCGTGGATCGATGCGCCTCTCTCTTGCCTATAAAATGTGAACGTGCTCAGTCGGAGAGACTTCTTCACTCTCTCTCTTTCGTCTTCGTCTCTAATTTTCTTCCTTAGTCTTCCTTCTCCGACCATCGGTACGATAATGGCCCCCAAGTCTTCCAAGATTGCTTCTGCTGTTACAAAGGGCAAGAAAGCGGCCTCCTCATCGGCCACTACGCCTGACGTACACCCCAACGTCCGCCCTGGTTTTAAGGGTAAGGATTGGACTAAATGTTTTGAACCATAAACCCCATGGCTCTGTTGCATGATTTATGCACAAGCCTTCATCCTTCGTCTTTATTGAACTATCCAAGTTTAATCATGATGAAACCGCTCTCGTATTCGAGCCGCATGGGGTATGCCCTGTGTTTGAGCCGCATGAGAAGGACTTGAGCCGCAGGAGCACTTTCTGGATTTTAACCGCATGAAGTCTCATTTGACCGAGACCGCATGTGCTCCTGATGAGCTGAACCGCAGAAAGCTTCACTAAGTCGTGCCACATAAGCTCTTCTGCTAAACAGAATCGCATACGTTCAACTAACCGCATAAGTTCTATCGGAGCGGTGCTGTATAGAACCCCACTAAATTGGGCCGCATAAGGCTGCGTTGACCCGAGCCGTATAGGCTCCATCGAAGCCGTACCGCCTAACCCCAACTGAATTTGGGCCGCATAAGGCTTCGTTGATCCGACCGCATAGGCTCGCAGGAGCTTCTTTTTAAGAAACTTTTGTTTTAACCATCTTTTAATCCTGTTTCTTTTGTCTACTTTCAGTGAATCTGCCAACCAATCCGGCAGGAGAGCTTTTGGTGGGTTCAGCATAGTATGCTGTGGGTGTACGGCTCGACGGCTTAGTTCGACACGTGTCGGATCAGCTTCCTACCGATGAGCCTTTGGAGAGGTTGGGCGCTATCAATAATCAGCCTTTCCACTTTCTTTGTACTATGATGAACTCGGGGAGACTGGAAGGAGAGTATCTGAAACCAGCCTTTCTCTTCGGGGATGCTCTATCCATAAAGAACCCCCGAGTGCTGAACATCTCGAGAACTGGGACTTTACTGTGGACGGGGTGGAGATCCACATTCCCGAAATGGAACGTCATTTTCCCTTCTCTTGGTTCAATATGGTACCGCTGAGCAGGCAGATGGTGGGCTCCCTAACTCCGACCCAATCGGGGATGTTCGTGGGCAACATCCACTATAATAGAAATATGAGGTCGGCATGTGCGAGCAGGGACTCGGTTAGTCGAAGTGTGATGGGACTGATTTCGGGCACCTTTATAAACGTATCTGGTCCCAACTTCACTTTTACTCTGGCCGATACTTTCCTGAATCAGTCGCTCGCAAGGTGTCTTATCCTATTGGCAGGTTGTCACTGTTGAACTGGATAAACCCCATCCCTACGTGGGTCAACCTGACCTCATGGATCTTGAAGAAATATGAGACATTCCTTCGGAAGATTGACCTCTATTATGCCATCCGGGGCACCTGTTACGGGTTACCCATTAACAAGCCGTTATTCATGGCTCTTTTGGAAATATATAACCGACGGACGGGAACTTTCTTCGCGCCCGGAGGGGAGTTGGGACTTGCTTTCCATGAAATGTATGCTGTTTCTAAGCTGCCATGGGGGGGTGAGGCCTTCGAAGTATATACCCCAACCACCGAGGAATTAGAGGATCTGGATCGACGATTCCCAGGTTTTGTCGCCGTGTACCAGGAACTGCTGTGCCACCACAGTATTTGCCACCAAACGGCTGTTAAGAAGAACAATAGCTCAGAAGAGAATGCTCCCCATACTACGTCTTGGGTCGCGTATCTTTTTAAATTCAGTCCCTCTGGCCGGGTTTCTTCTCAGGGTCCTCAGACCCAGGAGGAGATAAACAATCTGATGTTGAGTGCCAAGAGGTCGAGGTCCACCGGTGACAAGTTTGGGAGTCGTACCGACTCCTTCATCTATTTCTACCACGGTACCCGACAAATGTCTGAGAAGGCGCTCTTGGCCGGATTCTTGATGGTATGGCTACGGAACTGCATAGTCTCGGGAGGGACAGGTTCTATTGAAAGGATCAGCCGCCACTTCATTCTTCCGGCCGTGAAGCTGGTCTTCAGAGTCAGGCTGGCCCTTCTTCCGGCTATGGTGTGTAGCATACACCACGGCCTCCGTGTCTTTTTGTCCAAAGTCATTGCTCGTGAGACGACACTGGACTTTGAATGAATAGAACTACCCTACCATTATTTAATGGGTTGGCCATTGATGCATTATCGGTCGTTGATGAGGCCTGGGGCAGACGATGGCGTTACCGATGATGACGCTTTCCTTTTCCGATACCGTCGTTGGCCTTGGGAATTCGATACCATGCCAGCCTGTCGGAGGGCGTTGGCGAGAGTAGATGGGCCCGACTTCTTTGTGTCTGTCCCTCAATTTACCGCTGGAGAAGTGAGGGGTGTACACGTTGACGGCATTGAGCCTCCCCTGCTCTTATCTGAAAAGATGCTTCTCTGGCTGCGCAATATTCGTCCGGCACACCTGGTATTTCGTTACCGCAATAACGTGTGCCCGGAGCCCTACTTGCCCAGTAGGTTCTTCCGCCAGTTCGGGTACAGCCAGCTGTTCCTTGATTGTCCTAGTACTTAACTAGGCTACGAGGGCAGTGTCCTTGACGGTATCAGGGCGTGGCATTATTACAATGCGATTCATACCTGCACTAGCTTCTCGGTCCCCGACGCTAATACGCAAGGGAAGATTTTGTACATGGCGGCCCTCTATCATGTTACGGCGAGCAAGCCTCCCGTAAATTTTGACATGAGCACCAGCTTCATTGTCGGGACTGGCTTAGCAGAGAAGCCCGAGGGGTCCAAGAAGAGGAAGAAAAAGGCGAATACGGTTCCTGTGCCGGACTCGGAGTCCACGACGGTGGACGAAGAGGATGATGGGCAGGATGTCGATGATTCGTCCCATTCCTCAGACGAGGAGGCAGGGGATCAGCTACCTATCGTGCCGGATGACATGGTTGTGAGGCAGCCGCCTGCTGTGCCTGGTCCTTCGCGC
This sequence comes from Iris pallida, assembly GCA_029216955.1. Taxonomy (NCBI): domain Eukaryota; kingdom Viridiplantae; phylum Streptophyta; class Magnoliopsida; order Asparagales; family Iridaceae; genus Iris; species Iris pallida. The sequence continues at coordinate 11,916,827 of JANAVB010036420.1, read as the reverse complement.
AAGCGAAGCAGGCGCATGTCTACTGATGATAGCGTAACCTACTCCACGAAGCGAGCTGCGGTAAGACGCCGCAGACTATTTTTTGATGATGTTGGCACTATTTCTGAGGTGATTTAAATTTCAACTACCTTTTCCTTCTTCTTCTAAACTGTGGCCTAATCATCTTCTTTTACTCTTTGTAGGCGTCTCAGGAGTCAGTTTCTCGGGATCCGACTGCTGAGGTCGATCCGGCCCTGACCACTTTGGTCAATGATATGTGCACCGATATCATTTCTGCGGGGGTTCTTCCGGAGGCGGCCGACGCGTCCCACCTTGCTGAGACCTCAGCCCATAGGGACGGAGGCTCTACTGCACCTGTCCCTGAGACAGCTGAATTTCAACTGGGTGATGCTGAACTGGTTGGCTCCCTTTCAGGGGTGGCTGGGACAGAAAAACTAGCTGAGTTCAACTTGGAAGTCGCGGGCGAGGAGACTACGTCAGCTGCGAGCGAGCTGAGGCCTCCCTGCTTCTCCCCTGGTAAGATAAACCGAATTTCAACTTGTGAGGAGGCCTATCTGCTATATTATCACATCCTTCGGGTTACGTCGATTGATGGTTGCTTTGGACGTACAGGTCCCGCCCCTTTATTACCGGCGATGGACATTGTCGGGGTAGACTCTACCGGAGGGGATCTGATGGAAGCACGTCTGCCTCCTTCCCTTCCCACCTATATTGAGGGGCCTCCTGCTGGTTCAAGTTCGGGAGCTCAAGTGGTGGCACAGCCGGGGCAAGGAACAATGCCTCCTGTGTCCTCCTCTGTGAACATGGTTTCGGGGGTTGACCTTTCCGCCTTGTCCAGTATCCAAGCTCTTCGGGCGGCGGAAGAGGAGCTAGCCGCTATCCATGCATCTTTTCGCACAGGATTTGTTTCCCTGGTGGCAGGGATGGCAAGTTCCGATGCTACTCCTTCGACATTGCCAGCCACACTCCCTTTGACGCCATCCTCTACAGAAGTTTTGGATGAAGTGTCCCAGGATGTGGTTGACAGCTTTCACTGCCACCTGAAAAGAGGAGTCGAGGCAGCCGTGGAGAAGGGAACTCCCTTTGCTATGGCCCGTCGGTACGCCGGTGGCCAAATCGATATCCTTAGAACACTCTCCGGTGGGGCGGGGTTAGCCGCGCTTCTGGAGCCTAAGCTGTTAGAGGCCGATCGTCTTGTGGCCTAGTTTCATGTGTTGCAACAAGCTGATCTGTCTGCGGCAATAGATCAAGAGCGCACTTTCCTTATAACCGCGGTGGAGAAGGTGAGGCTTGCTCGGGAGTCGATTAAGTCGTCTATACTGAAGGACCGTCGTGATCTGTCTCAGTTACATGATCAATGGAGCCGTAGAAGCAAAGATTGCACGGCTCGGGAGGCGACCGCCTTCCGCAGGGTAATTGACACCAGAAAGCAAATCCTTGAGCTCCAGAGGAAGCTGGCCTTCCTGGAGTTCGAGCTCGAAGCCGCCCGTACTGAGAAGGGGCTTGCTATCCAGGAGGCTGATAGACTTAGTCGAGCTTCTGCCAATCTGGAACTCGCCCTAAAGAAGATGGAGGATGACTGGCGGGCATATATGCACTTGGATGATACGGAGCAATTGTCCCAGGAAGCCGAGCATAGAGCTAGACAGCGGCTTGAGCGGGGGACCACCTTGGTGAGAAACCGCCTCTTGGAGTTGTGTAATACCGAACTATAGTCGGCCTTTTTCTCCTTTTGTTCCTGCTCTCCTTTTTGTTTTTCTTTTTGAGAGGGACGGGGTCCCACAACATGTAATACTTTTTGGCTTCCAAATAAAAGAGTATGTTTTATTTTACCCTTTATCTGTACGGCTTGTTGTGTTTGTGGTGTTATGGCGGTGTTTGCCCCGCATGGGGGACTTATTTATGGACCTGTTATCCCTGGCATACCTTGGTTTTAGGTACGGATAACAAGTTTGATTGGGGATACGTAGAACAGTTCCACGGTAAGGTGGTCGTGGGTGTTCGGGGTATCGGGAGATAGAATGCCATGGAGCAGCTGGGCTCCCGGGGCATGATGAGAAATGATGGGCCTGTACTAAGAGACTTAGCAAAGGACATTTGTGGGCCTATTATCCTTAGCGTACCCTGTCTTAGGATACGGATAACAGAATGAAAAGGGAACCAACATACTTACTCAGAGGTAATGAGGATATGGCAAGTATGAGGGTTTTACCGTGGAGTCTTCCTACTCAGAGGTAATGAGGACATGGCAGGAGTGGACTCAACGGAGGATATTTGTGGGCCTATTATCCTTGGCGTACTCCGGTTGTGGGTACGGATAATAAGTCGAAAGTAAATCGACATACTTACTCTGAGGTAATGAGGACATGGCAAGCATGAAGGTTTCTTCGACGGAGCCTTCCCACTCAGAGGTAATGAGGACATGGCAGGAGTGGGCTCAATGAAGGAGGGTACATAGAACGACTCAGAGGTAATGAGGACATGGAAGTTCTATGTAAAGGGGTGATTTATTTTTGGCAGAAGTAAAACGACTCAGAGGTAACATCGACATGGCCATTTTTGGAAATTCGTGGATCTATTACCCTTTTTGTGCACTGGGAGTGCGGGTAGTGGATCATAAGGGAGGATCTCTTTCAGGAAGAAAGTTCAGGGGTATGGTCATACATGACTTACTATCTGAAAGAGTGACCGGAATGTGAGTTCAGAGGCACCTACGGGTACATAACTCGATAATCTGGGAGATTGTGAGTTCAGCGGTATGGAAGGGTACATGACTCAATAATCTGGAATTTGGAAATGTGAGTTCAGCGGCACCAGCGGGTACATAACTCAATAATCTGGAAATATCGTTTAGACATAATATTTCTTCAGGAACTTGCCGTTGACGGGCAACACGAGCAAGTCTCCATTTTGTTTTGTGAGGCGGTAAGCACCGTTGGAGAATACAGCCTCAAGGATAAACGGACCTTCCTATTTTGGCTGGAACTTGCCGGCGGTCTTGTGAGTCATGACCATCGGCCTCCAGACTGCCAGAACGAGATTGTCCACTTGGAATGTTCTGATTTTAACCTTCTTGTTGAAGGCTCCGGAGATGCGTGCTTGGTATAGCTCGATCCGTTGCTGAGCCAGGAGGCGCTTTTCATCTAAGGCCTCCGACTCTTGTAGTCGGCGACGGTAGTTACCATCCGCCGTCAATTGATAAGTAAGGGCGACGCGGAACGAGGGTATTTGAGTCTCCAATGGGAGAACTGCCTCACTCCCGTACACTAGGGAGAATGGTGTGTTCCTTGTCGTTGTTCGGATTGTGGTACGGTACGTCCATAAGCATTCACCAAGCTTCTCGTTCCAGTCGCGTTTGATGGACGATACGAACTTCTTGAGAAGTTTGATGATTGTTTTGTTGAATGCTTCTGCCAACCCATTCGCCGCCGGACTGTATGGCGTTGAAGCAATATTCTGGATAGAGGAAATTTCATATAGAGTGATGAAATTTAGCATATTTATATAAAAGATGAGAAGTTTTCAATATTTATAGAAAAAGTGATGTGGCGCCATCTTAGATGGCGCCCAATTTTTTTTTTTGGAGTGTGGCGCCATCTAAGATGGCGCCCAATCATTTTTTTTTCCTATTTGATGGTTACGTGAGAAAGTTAGAATTTATCATCTTAAATAAATTTAACTCTTTATATACAATTTTATATTTTTTTTAAATCTTAGATATTTATTTAAACTTAATATTAGAAAAAAAATATGTTTAAAAAATAATTCAAAATCTTAAATATTTTTTTCTCAAATCTTAGATATAACTTGAAATCGTAATAATTTTATCAAACAATTTTTTAAATATCTCTAGAAAAAATATTTAAAACAATTTCTAAATGTTAGATATTTATTTAAATTTAATATTAGAAAAAATATGTTTAAAAAATAATTAAAAATCTTAAATATTAGATTTTTTAAATCTAATATTACCAAAAATATGTTTAAAAAAATAATTGTAAAAATTAAATTAATTTATCTTTAACGTGAGAAAGTTGATTTATTCGTCCGTAAATAAATTTAACTTCTTATATACAATTTATTTTTAATTTGTTTCCAAATCTTAGATATTCGTTTAAATCTAATATTTAAAAAATATGTTAGAAAAAATCCCTTAAATCTAATATTAGAAAAATATCTTAAAGATAAGTTAAAATTAATAATTTAAAATCTTAAATATTGTTTCTCAAATCTTAGATATAATTTGAGATCGTACATAGTTTTTTCAAAGAAATTTAAAAAAAAGATAAGTTCTTAGATATTCTTTCAAATATAATATTAGAAAAAAATATCTTGGGGGTTGAAATCCTAAATAATTTGTTTCCTACTGAATTACTTCTGTAAAAAAAATTCATGGAAAAAGATTTAAGAAATTAATTAAGGTGTTTGATTGTCCTTGTTTTCTATGAAAATTGATCTCTTTCTTTGGGTTTGACCATTTATTTTAAACTTAGCTTAAATTGACATGATTTTCAAAGATAGAAAATAAAAATATGAAAATAAAGCATAAAAGATTATATTTGATACTTAATTATAAAATATTTTAATAAATTATGAATAATTTTATATTCTCATCTGATAACTTATAATATATTTTTATATTCACATCTTATAAATTATGAGTTATTTTTTATCAGCAAATATAATATTTTATGTTTGAAAACATATCCAAGAACTTACCTCTAGAGATATTTTACAAATTGTTTGATAAAATTATTACGATTATAAGTTATATCTAAGATTTGAGAAAAAATATTTAAGATTTTGAATTATTTTTTAAACATATTTTCTAATATTAAGTTTAAATAAATATCTAAGATTTAAAAAAAAAAGATAAAATTGTATATAAAGAGTTAAATTTATTTAAGATGATAAAATCTAACTTTCTTACGTAACCATCAAATAAAAAAAGTTAGGAAAAAAAAATTGGGCGCCATCTTAGATGGCGCCACACTCTAAAAAAAAAAATTGGGCGCCATCTAAGATGGCGCCACATCACCTTTCCTATAAATATTGAAAACTTCTCCTCTTTTATATAAATATGCTAAATTTTATCACTCTATATGAAATTTTCTCTTCTGGTTATGGTACTTATCACAAAACCGATAGAAGGTGTGGCTTACAAACTGCGGACCATTATCGTGGATGATCCTTCGGGGCAGTCCAAAGCAATAGATGACGTGATGCTTAAGAAAACTGATCACGTTTGAAGTTTTAACTTCTGCAAGCGGAACCGCTTTCGCCTATTTGGAGAAGTAATCTGTGACTGCGAGTATGAAGTGATGTCCTCGGGAGGAATGTGGAGTAATCGGACCGATGATATCCATTCCCCATGCTTCGAACGGCCAGGACGCCACTTTCGGATGTAGAAATTCGGATGGTTGGTAGATGAAGTCCGCATGGACTTGGCAAGCTTTATATTTTCTTGCATAGTCTATCGTATCTGCTACCATCATGGGCCAGTAGTAGCCCATTCGGCGAAGACGGTCTTGCAATTTAGGGCTAGGCTGATGGGCCCCGCAGCCACCATCGTGAGCTTCGCATACGGCTTCTTTGGCTTCTGCGTTTGACAGACATCGAAGCAGTAATCCATCATAGGATCGACGATACAGCATTTTCGTCTCTGTATCGCAGAAGAATCTGAGAGAACGCCTTCGGATAGAGGTGGCCTCTTTTGGGTTCTCGGGCAGGATGTCGTAGACTACGAAGTCAATGAATGGTTGTCTCCAGTCTGGGACTTCGTCGATCGTCTGAGCGGAATAACTTGCCACGAATTGAACATTATTTTTAGGACAGACCAATTCGTAGCCTATCACATCCACGGACTGGCGTGCATAGTTCAGAACCGCTAGGGAAGCGGCAAGGCCAACTAGGGCATCGACTTCGATATTTCGGAGTCTGGAAACGTGTTCGATGAAGAACCCCTCGAATGACGCGATGATGTTTATTACTATTTGGTGATAAGGGATCATGTCTTCATGGCGAACCTCATAAGAACCCCGAATCTGATTGACGATTAACTGAGAATCGTCGTATGCTTCGAGATATTCTACCTCCAGCTCTCTTGCCAGTTGGAGGCCAATGACCAAAGCGTTGTACTCGGCCACATTGTTAGAGGAGGGCTCTGTGAGAGAGTAAGCACGATTAATCACCAATCCGGAAGGAGAGACCAGTACCACCCTGACTCCGACGACGATGTTGCCCTTAGGTCCGGTCCTTGAGGCACCGTCGAAGAACATCCGCCATATATCATCGTGAGAGGTCGCATGCGAGTCGGTGACCTCATCTGTGATTTCTTCATATATTCTGGACGACTCCGAGCCTGGGTGGGCTGCTAAAAAGTCTGCCAAAGCTTGACCTTTAACAGCCTTTTGCGGGACGAAGATCATATGGTAGGGGACAGCAATATTGCCCATGTAGCAAGGCGAGAGCTGAGTGCCCCTGGTTTCATCATGAGGACCCTGAGGGGGTTGACTCGTGAGATCACATGTATGGTTTGTCCTGTGACATAGTGCCGCGTCTTTTGAATGGCGAACACCAGGACGAGGCACTCTTTCTCGACGGTGGTGTATCGGTGCTCTGGCCCAATCATCATTCGACTGAGGTAATATATGGCTTGTTCATGGCCTGTATTGTTGTTTTGTGCTAGCAGGGCACCAAGGGAATGCTTCATTGTGCGTACATAGAGCAGGAATAGTTTTCCAGCGACCGGGGCCACCAGGACTGGAGGGTTCGACAAATATTCTTTGATGCTGTCGAAGACACGTTGGCATTCTTCATCCTATACGAACGAGACGCCTTTCTTCATGAGATGGGTGAATGGCCGACATCGCCCGGAGAGGTTAGAAATGAACCTCCTGATGTAAGCTAGCCTCCCTTGGAGGCCTCAAAGTTCTCGAAGATTTCTAGGGGGACCCATCTCCATGATTGCCTTCGTCTTCTCAGGGTCTACATGGATACCCTGGGCGGTGATGATGAATCCCAAGAACTTTCCGTTCGATATGCCCAAAAAAGATTTTGTGGGATTCATCTTCAGGTTGTGTGTTCGCATTAGGTCGAATACCGTCCTCAGATCCTGGAGATGGTCTCCCTTACAGCGACTCTTGACGGCGATGTCGTCAACATAACACTCTACCGTCTTGCGTAAGTGGTCTCTGAAGATGATACTCATAGCTTTTTGATATGTGGTACCAGCATTCTTTAAACCGAAAGGCATGACTGTGTAGCAGTATGTGCCAATCGGTGTTCGGAATGATGTATGCTTTTCGTCGTCAGGAGACATATTGATTTGGTTGTACCCCAAGAAACCATCCATGAATGACATACGTTCGAAGCCGCAGGTGTTGTCAATCATGATGTCTGTGATAGGGAGGGGGAATTCATCTTTGGGACATGCCTCGTTCAAATTGCGAAAGTCGATGCAGATTCGAATCTTTCTATTCTTCTTGAGGACCGGTACTATATTGGCGACCCAGTCTGGATGTTGCTCTTCGTGTATGAAGCTGCTGGCTATCAGTATGTTGACTTCGGCTTCGATCGCATCCATGATGCCCAGGCGGAAGCGTCGCTGTTGTTGTTTGACCGGCTTTGCTTCTGGTCGAATGTTGAACTTGTGAAGGGCAACCTCGGAGATTAGTCCTGGCATGTCTTCATAGCTGCAGGCGAACACATCAATGTATTCTTTGACAAGTTCCAGCAGCGATTCTCTCTCTTCGTCTGTTAGGCTTTTACTGACGAAGATTGGTTTTGGAGAAGATTCGCTGCCGATATCCACTTGTATGACCTCATCTTCAGTAGGAGGTTCTCTCTATTCGAACCGCTTTTCCCATTGTGCATCCAGCTGTTGGGCACACGGCTCTAACTCGAGGATTTCAGGAATGTCTTCATCTTCTTCATAAGCGTCGGCGAATGCCATGTTGACTGACATGACTTGTCTGAATACGTCTCCGATGCTGGTCTCCGAATCAAAAGTTGGTGACTCGGTTGAATGTGAATTCCAGTCACATTCTTCATCTGAACTCTTAGGGGTCGTTGTAGGCGTAACATACCCTAAACCACACCGGGTCTTGCTGTAGTAGTCCCGTGGTTTGCCAGCCAGGACTGGTGGCTTTAGAGGTAATCGTCGTCCGGTGCTGTAATTCAAGCCTGGCGTAGTCTCCAGATCATACCCCTATTTTTGTATGAGGTATCTGGATTGGGGGCTATAAAGATACAGAGGCAGTCTTCCGGTATCTGATTCAAGGTCGACTTTTTCTATGGTGAAGGGCTGCGGATCGTCCTTCCGGCCGAAAATGATTGGATGGTCCCCTCCCTCGATTATGCGGTAAGCATTTTCCACTTGGGTAAGCTGGTTTACGGTGTAAACATTCGTCACCTGTGTGTGTAGGTGAGTGTCTATACCGTGTTCCATAGCATACATTGTACAAAGCTTATTAAGCTCGAGGTAATTCAAAGATAGCCCTTTATTGATGAAGTAAGGTATCTTTTCTAGCGGAATTACATCATCTACGGAGGGAACATCAGTGTGGGCAGCCACATACTTGGCTAGCTCCGGTTCTTCTTCGGCTATCCCCTGTATAAATGAAGACTGAGGGGACGACATGGGCAGCTTGATCGTCAGGGGTTCAGTTGGTGGAGCCGAGCGTGGAGTTGTTGGCAAACTAGTGACCCCCAGTTTGGTACCTGATGCTGGACGGGGAGTTGTTGGCTCGCTAGAAGCCCCAGACCTTGTATCGGGGTGACGATTATTCTTGGGAAGGCGTATCGTCATTGGTTTGTCGGAGGGATTGAGCTTCTCCGTTTGTGGCTGACCGACTCTTGGCAGTCTGATTGTCAGTGGCTCCGTTGTGGGTCTTGGCACTTGGCCAGACCTTGGCAGTCGGATTATTATTTGCTCTTTTTGTGCCGAGAGGCTGATTGCATCCTTACGCAGGGTGGCAGTAAGGGGTACGAACTTGCCAGGTTTGCGAGCTTGGAGGTGGATCGTTAGGGGTTCTTCTGATCCTGTGGCTGTCTCGGTACGAGCTTTCACATCTCCTTCACCAAGGTGCCTCTTTGACTTTTTGTACAGGCAGGAGTCTAAGTAGTAGGATTCGACCCCTTTGAAGGGATCGATGTCGGCTAATTCTGTCCTCACGAAGCCGTGTTTGTCGACATAATTGAAGCATTGGTGCAGCGTGGAAGACACAATCATATAATCGTGTATCCAAGGGTGCCCCAAGAGGATGTTGTAAGAAATGTCTGCATCTATGATGTAACAGGTGACTTCTTACTGGAGATCGCCAATTTGGCACTTCAGACGAATCTTTCCAATTGGGTAGCTTCTGCCCGAATTGAAATCGCTGATGGCGGTGCTTGTTGGCGTCAGGCGATGCATAGGGATGCGGAGATGATGTAACAGACCCTTCGGGATAATGCTTATGGAAGAGCCAGGATCAATGTGCATCCGATCCACCTTTACGTCGCCGATGTATCCAGTGTAATATAACGGGCGATCGTGCAGGTTAGTTTTGATGAGCTTATCCTACGGAGTGAAGACAATATCGGGCATCGCTCCCGTGCAAGCGCTGTCTTGGAGATCTGCAGACGGGTTTTCTCCCGTGAGGTTAACCTGAGCAGGTACGCATCGGCATTTTGGAGTGCATCGCTCAAAGCCGTGCGAACATCCTTTGAGAGTCTCAAAAGCTCGTATAATGATAACTTGGCCAGTGTGTTGGCCAATTATGCCAAGATATCGAAGTTGTAGGGCCTCTCCAGCCCCTGTGGTGCCTCTTTTCGGAGGGATTTATCAAAGCGAGTCTCCTTCGGCCTAGGCTTATCGGTCGTCGGAGGTAGAGCGTCAGTTGCAGCGGGCTGATGATCTTCAGCCGAGTTATCAGCCACAGGTTGGGATTGTGCCCCAGACCGAGTGACGACGGCTGTGACTTCTTCGATATCTGCCGAGATTGTGCGACAGGATCTGACTTTTTCACTCTTCTTCTTACGAATGGAAGATGGTGTGGACTGAGTCACTTCAGTTACCAAGTCTGGATGGACCCACATGACCTCCCCTCGTGATGTGGTGAGGGGCACTAGACCAGCAGTCTGATCCCGAGGAGGTGGAAGATTAGCAATCTCCATTATCGCCAGAGGGATGGGGACCACACCGTCTTGAGTTTCTGTTGGAGGGAAGCTGCCAAATTGTACTGACACCATATTGGCTGCCATGGTTACCTCTTCGAAATTGATGGCCAGAGCGTTCGAATCGATGAGATTTTAGATGTACCATTTTAGTTGGTAGCAGTCGTGTGTAGCATGGTGGACGTAGCGGTGGTAATGGCAGTACTTTGGGTTCTCTATTTCTGTCGGCCGAGGTTCCCGTCTTGGTGGAGGGAGCTGAATTCTGTCTCCTTGTATGAGCATGTCTAAGATGGGCTTGACGTGGCCGTCTTCGAAGGAGTAGGTCATTTGTGGCCATTGCTTGTCTGCCGGTTTTGACTCAGGTTTCTGTGCTGTGTCGGCCACCATAGCCAGCTTGCCCTTGTTGTTCCGGTTGTTGGTGGAGCTACCCCCATTGTTGGTGTTGGCGTTGGGATGCCTGCCCTTGTCTTCTCCCTCTGAGATGTGCAATCCCAGTTGGTGAGCCTTCTTCAATCGTTCTTCGGTGCTTGTGGCGCTGATGATAAACGTCTTCCAGTCCTTGAATTGACTTTTGCCCATCTAGAGGCTGATTGTTGGAAGTAGTCTCTTTTGGCAAATTTCAATTAAAGAGGAATCTGGGTTACCAGACGGCAGCTTCATTACGGTTTGGCGAAACCGCTCAATATAGTTCCTTGTCATCTCTTTCTCCCCTTGGATGACGTCCATGAGGGTGGACATCGTGATGTCCTGTCCTACTTCGTAGAATCTCTCCAAGAATATGCGCTTGAAGCCGGCGAAGGAGTGGATGCATTTGTCTGGCAGGTTGCGATACCAGTCGAAGGCGACTCCTTCCAACGCCCCGATGAATAATCGTGTAAGGATGGCATCGTCATGGGGCAGATGGTCGGTGGTGACCTTGAAGTAAGTGATGTACCGACTTGTGGAGGTCTTGCCATCATAAGGATTGATATTGAATGGCTTATATCTTGGTGGGAAGGGGACATCCCTCCATACAGCAGGGTATGGTTGCCGTATTCTGTGGTCTTGAAAGGTTTTTCGTGCATGAAACATGGCTCGGAGCTCCTGGACCTCTCTTCTTGCTTCCTTGGCCTCATCCACAGCGGTGGGGGCCGTCACTTCAGGGGGATTGTTGCCCGGGTTCGGTGCTGCTGAGTTCGAGTCCGCATTGACCGCGGGACCCGCGCTTGTTTGGCCAGGCGTCCCTCCTTGGAGAGTTGGAAGGGCCGCTTTGATCTCGTCTACAGACTTGACCAAGGCATGCAGTATGGCCTCCAGAGTGTCGATGCGTTGGCGATCACTGGAACCACCTTGGTTGCTGTCCGTCATGAATACCGTCTTTACATGAGAAGAGATGGACGGAACGGTGGAGGACGTGCCATCCGAATCATACCCCTGTAGCGAGAAGTCATCGGGGTATATGGAAATGTTCTCCTCTGGTTCGGACTCAGAAGGGATAGTACCCCTAGCTTCAGAGTTTGCTTTATCTTGGGAGTCGTGGACGTCCTCGGGGACGTCGGCCCTTGCTGTATCTGATGGGAGAGTTGTTTCCTCGTGCTCATCTCCTTAGAACATCGAATTATCGTTGATGTTCTGAGGAGTGCTATCCCCAGTCCCAGCAACCCCCAGTGGTGTGGACGATGAGTCTTCCACTGTAGCAGATTTCGTCTTTGAACGGGTACCTTGGAAAACTTCGGTGGTGGGCACCCGTTTAGACGATAGTCTCTCAGTATAGTGGTTGAAATCTTCGGGCTAGGAGCATTGGTCTTCTTTTATCTCCCATCGGCGAGGATTTTCTGAACAGAGTTGTAGAAGACGACAGGAAGTGCCTCGTCTTCTGAAGACGGTTGTTGCAGTCTTTGAAAGATGGACTGCCGGTCTTTTTGTACCGTCGCGTTATTGCAACAGCAGTTGACGATGACTTGGGTATAGTGACGTCCCTGAGAGAACTCTTTGCACCCCGAGGCACCATCTCTTTCCTTGCGTTTGTGGAGGATGGCCTCACGCAAGTCAGATGGGTCCGGATCGACCATGTTTGCTCCTTTGATTTTGGAAGACTTTTGGGAACCTCTCTGTCCGTTTGCCGCCGGGGGCTGACTCGAGTGGTTCTGTACAACTTCCCATCAGAGGCCCGCATAACAGTATGTGGGACGCTCAGATGGTTAGAGGTCGGATCAGCGGACCGAGCTTGCCAAGCTCGTACTGCCCTAGACTTCTTTACTCTAGTACGTGAGGGCACATAGTAGGAAGAGTCTAAGGGGTGCTGGAGAGAGTCAGATATGTCTTCTTGGGAGTACAAGAGATCAGGACCATAGGAGAGGCGGTCGAAGACAGAGCCGCGTGGAGTAGGCGTCATGCGGCTAGAATCAATAACCTTCATGCGACTGGAAGTCGTAGCCGCATAGGTCTTCTCCATACGGTTGGAAATCCTGGCTGTATGAGTGTTCTCCATTTGGCTAGCAGTCTCAGCCGCATGGTTATCATTCATGCGACTGGCAATCTTGGCCGTATGAGTCTTCGTTTTGCGGCTAGTGCCCTTGTTCGATTTCTTCCTGGAGCACATAGAATCGCTCTTTGCCCCTGCAAGTTCAGCATCGTAGTGCTTTCCTCTGCCGAACTTGGGGACAGCAGAGTCCTCTATGGCTTGAAGTGGGGCCGCACGAGAGTCGCCTTCGCTGTCGTGGGCAGCAGAGAGTACTCCGTCCAGAGCTTGGGAAGGAGAAAATGATTTTGGCCACCACTCGCTGCGAGCTTTCTTTGTGCAGGTTCGCTTCTGGACCGGGCCAGTACTTTCCTCAGAGAGCATTTCTTCAAACGCCTGTTGGTCGAAGCGGACGACCATCTTCTGTTACGTGGAGCCAAGTTTGGCTGCATCCGATTGTGTCACCAAATCCTCAGCCGTGGAGAAGTTTGTCCCCAGCAGAGTCGCCATCGTGTTTGCCATAAAATATAAAAGAACAGAACAATTATCGGAGGACTAGACTTTTACTTTACAATACAAACTCGTTTGTACAAAGAAAGCCTAGGGACGAAAACCTAGGTACAGCAATCTAAGTACAATTATTTATTTTAGATTCTGGGGGGTGACGATAGAGGCTCGGGAAAGTGACGGCAGCTCTGTCTTACTCCTTGGACGATCGGGGTGCAGCCTTGGCTCTGTAGAAGAACTGTTTGGCGTTGATGAAGAAATGCTCTCCTTTCAATTTCTCTCTGGCTCTCTGCTCTTTTATTCTCTCTCCGTCTTTGTGTCTCCTGTCCTTTCTGTGTGTGTCTTGCAAGGGAATGGCACCTTGCTATTTATAAGAGTGGGGGACATCATTAGGGTTTGCAATGATTGTCCATTCTCAAAAGCCGACGGCTAAAGATCAATGAATCTGGGCCGCTCATCTTGAATATAATAGATCTGGGCAATTAATGTGATTGCATCAAATCTTTGTGGGTAATTAATGATGATTGACATAAATCCCCATAATTTGTTATGCCAATCTCGGATTTCCAACCACGTGTCATTGATTTGCTTGATTGCAAATGATCTGATTTCATTCCAATATTTTATTAGGATTTGTTGATGGATTTTGGTCGATTTGATGCCACGTGTCCCATTATCATGCCACGTGTCTTAACTGCGAGCCACTTAGAAAATCTGAGCCGCATGAGGACTACTCTCCATTGAGCCGCATAAGGCTGGCCACGTGTCAAGGCTGCTTGGGATTGGCCCCTGAATATTTGAACCGTATGGTGGAGATCTGAGCCGCATGAGCGTAGGTGACCGCATGATGGGTGCTTTCTTCGTGAGCTTCCCACGTGTCCGACACGACATGTTCTTCTATACAAACCCCAATCGTATATGTGTCCCCTGATACGGACACAACCCTTACATTTCCACACATTCCCCAATCCCTAGACATGTCCTTTTGTGTCCTCAATATAGGACACATCCATCACAAATAGCAGCCCACATTCCCTGTGTCCTGTCATATCCACAAACATCAGACACATCCCTAATTCCTACATCAAAATCCTAACCCTAACCGTCTCTATCGTCGGCCGCCATGGCTATTCTGGTCACCGTCACTGCTCTGTCGTGATCTTTGCCGCATCGAGGTCGACGTCCCTCTGCCGGCGAGTTCCTCACCATTGAGCCCTTGCCACAGCTACTCCGAGAAGCAGTCTTCTGAGCTGTCAGGAGTCCCTGGCCGACACTACCACTCTGTCCCCGTCGTGCTCGAATACCACCACCGCCGTAAGATCCAACCGTCAGCTACCGAGGTCCATCTTGTGTCGACGTCATTGTACACGACCGCCATATCTAACGCCATCGGCCTATGTCTCCGCTGACCGGGTCAGAACTGCCACTGTGTCTCAAGCCGTACCGCCCTGCTAAGAGCGTCTCCCTCATTGTGCCGCCTCCACATGTAGATCTGCCAGATCTATCGGTTATCGACCAAATCTAGGAGATCGTCGCTGTCACCACCGCTTCATGGGGCCATCGACCGCCTCGATTGAGCCGTTACAGCGCTCGACTCCGCCCGATGAGTTCCTCCTTTTTCTCTAGATCTTCTTCCTCCTCCTTCTCCTCCTCTTGTTCTTCTTCTTCTTCCTTTCTTAGGAATTTTAGGGTTGTCGGCTGTGTGTGGGTGTGTAGTGGAGAGAGAGGAAGATGTCTGTTGGATTCAGGGTTTGTATAGAATTTCACAGGCTGGGTTATTGGGCTTAGGCCTATAGGCTAGATAAAAAGAAAAAAAGAAAAGGGAAAATAAAAATGAATATGAACTGTGGGCTGAGACAAGCCCAGTGACAGGAGCTTAGGATTCTGGGCTAGGTTTATTCATAATAGTAACTTGTTTAGCTAAGCCATTTGTTAGCTCTTTAAATTTATAAACTAAATTAGTATTTTTGAGTAATAATTTTATTAATAACTAATTTCTTAAAAAGTATTTAATAAATTTAATTAGTACTTTTAGCAGTAGTTTTACTAATAATTTTACTAATATTTTCTAGACAAGTTTAAATAATATTTTAACTAGCTATTTCATAGTAGATATTTAGCCTAATAATATTTTATAGAATTTTATTAGATAATATCATATTCTTAATAATAATAATTATTTTTGATAAATTGGTAGACTATTATGGGTAGTTAGAGTAGAATCTTCTAGAAATTCTTAACCCATTCTTCCTTAACCATTTTAGGTGGGATTAGAGACACCTAGCAACAACAACCAGTGAAAGGCAAGTACTTGTAATCTTAACTTTACTTAGCGGCATTGCATGACATGTTACACTATATCTCCTGCTTTACTTGTTTCTCATGTTTGTGTTGGGAGGGAGACCATTCATGAAGCATGTAGTCTACCTAGCCTATGGACATTACATGACTACTAGCACTTTATGTGCCTTACGTCCATTACTTGCATGACTGCAAGCATATCGACCACGATATGCCTTACTCTTACTTGCATGACTGCTAGCATATCAGTGACGATGTGCCTTATATATGATAACCCTTACATGCTTACTGATGTTTTATTGCACATGTTTCACATAGATAGTGCATGATTTCAGTTATTCTTTAGTTTACTTTTTATTTAATGCCTTTGTTATTTTATGTACTATTGCATCATTTTGTTGAGTACTGGTGAGTAACATTATACTTTTCTTCTTTTTTGACCAGATCGTTGATATTACAGGTAATGATGAACTTGACTATTCTACAATTTATGGAATGTAGGAGGACCCGATAGTGGAGACCACTCCGGAGGCTATCCAGGACCATAAGGATTTTCCCCAGGGGGTTTAGATTGTAATTTCATGTTTTTATGAGATTGAATTTGTGTAGAGTTGCCTTTATCATTTACCGGATCTATTTTCGGAGATCTCTTATAAAAGGACGATTTAATAAAGACATAGTGGATGATGTGATTATGATAGATTACGCGATTAGAGCTGTAACGAGAGATTGATATTATCTACTTTGATGATTGCTAAGGTCTAGACGGCTGACTACCGTTGCTTACCCCGATGTCGGCTAGGCATAGCATGACTATATCCAATTATTAGGGAGCAGATTATGATACATTTTTGTGGTGGCACATGCAGGTCTAGGAACTCGTCATAACATAGGACCGATGTGGATTATTGTTATGTCCTTATTTTCTTTTTTTACAGTATTGGATACTTATGTTCCTTCATTTTATTTCAGAAAATGGTGAAGAAAAGACCGTCGCATAGTCATCTACTTAGTGTGGCCATCTTTGAAAGAGCGTCCTTTTCTCCTCTAGTAGGTCGAGACCGGACCCTTTCCTTGCTTCCAGCCTAATGATCTACCTCCACTAGGCACTCTCCTGAGTCCACGCACGTGGGTGGGGCTCAGCTCTTTGAGTTAGTCAGAGGCATGATCGAGGCTCAGAAGGAGCATGCTACCATCATGTAGGAGGGCATGGAGAGCGCCTGTGAGACTCGTCTCACAGTATCGGTATTTATATACAGATACGTATTTTGTAGTGTATTTTGTATTTTCTTGGTTTTCGCAATGCTTTAAAAATTTTCCTAACTTATAGATTTTTCCTTGGCCGGCATGCCGCTAGTATACCGGAGTATACCGACGGCATACCGTCCAGACAGATTTTCCATAATTTAGATATTTTTGATTTCAGATATTTTCATGAATAGTGTTTCCGATATTTTCGTAAATAGTGTTTTAGATATTTTGATGAATAGTGTTTAGATATTTTCATGAATAGTGTAGATGCACCCTATTACCCAATGGATAATTGGTTTTGTTTGAATGGCTAGGATTGACTTAGATTTTGACATGGATCACCATCCGACGGTTAAGATTAATTCCCCCTTCTATATATACCATTTCACTTTCTCTCTCCTCTCTCTTTTCATTCTCTTCACTCTCTCTTCATTTCTTCTTCCCTTCTCTCCCCCTTGGAGCTTGCTAAGAGCTTGGCCTTGAGGCCTTGGGTGTGGTGTCTAACCCCCCTAGGAGGAGGAGTAGAAGATTAGGCTTGGAGCTTAACCTAGGCAAGTACATCTTGCCAAATCCATGAACCATATTGTTTTGTTGTCATTTTTGTTTCCCTTGGTATTAAATGCTTAGAATTTTCTCAAACTCATTTTGTTAAATATGTTTTCCTTATGATTCTCGTATATATGCATGTTTCTAAAATTTGTTTAAGCAAGGTTTTGATTTTCTGTTAAAACCCAATATGGACTTAGTAGAAAACTTGGTATCAAGAGTGATACTAGTGTTACCATCATGGATCTTAGTCATATATACATATATGAGGCCCTCATATAGTTTGTATATCATGGATTTTAAGTTTGGTGGCAATCGGAACCCGTTTCGGTGTCCCGAGAACCTCTGTTTGGGAGTATTTTGAGGTATTGATCTATTAAATGTTTTGATTTATGAAAACTAATACTTCCATGTTGTAGGAAATTCAATTCTATTCAATTTTGACTTTTGAAAATCCGAATTTCGATTTAAAACGAAGTTTTTATGGCCGAAACAAGTTTTGGCAAAATTCTGAATTTTGTTGCTGTTTGAAAAACCGGTATACCACCGGTATACCGTAGTATACCGCTGGTATGCCGTTTTTTGCACCAGAAACTTACTGTCTTTAGGCCGGTATACCGCCGGTATGCCGCAGTATACCGCCTGTATGCCGTTTTATGCTGTTTTAGTCTGTTTTTGCCCGTTTCTGTCCGTTTTTGATATTTTCTTCGATTGTAATGATTTCTTAACATGATTAGATGATCTTGTATAGTTAGAAAATGATTGTACATCCTATATACACTTGACACTAGCACATGTTCAATCATTTTCTATAAAATGTACTTAGCTTAAATTATTGTTTCCCACATGCCATGTTATGTCTTTTGATAGATTCTTTCTTACAAGCTATGTTAATTATTGCCATGCCTTCTTTGCTTACATGATAGTGGCCCGTCGTGGCATACTTTTCTTACATGTCTCCTTTGCTTACTAGATAGTGACCCGTCGTGGTGCACTCTTGTACATGTCTTTCTTTGCTTACATGATAGTGGCCTGTCATGGCGCACTCCCTATAGTGGCTCGTCGTAGCGCACTACCAGCTTCCAGTTTATGATATTTTCTTGTTGTGGCTTGTTATGGTGCACATTCTCGTTATTGTCCAGTCTTGCATGCTCATGTCTAGGATGGATTCTGCGGAATGCCACACCCAGAATCCAAGAAAATGGTAAGGATTATATAACTAGATTGATCATTAGAACATGGGTGGGGAGGATTTCCCAGTTACCTGTAGCCTTCGGTCTAGGTCGTTATAACATTTAATTTAAGGGTTTGGAGGTATCCGTCGAGATGAGCACTCTCCCAGCTTTACCGTCGTGTGGGAGCACAAAGTCACTCTTGTAATCAAAACCCGACATAACCAATAGGTGGCAGCAGGCAGGTAACCGGACTTGGAATTCTCAAACTTGCATTTGTTAGTAATAAGGATTGTGACAACCCTAGTTAGCTAATGTATAAAGCCGTACTCATTGCTTGGCCGTGACTTTTGTATGGAGTTCAGTCCAGTCTAGTTCGTCTAGGCAGTGTCCGGATTTGTTTATTTTCAGTACATCCATGTTACTTTTTCGGTAAATGATTAGATACTAAAGTTCTGTTCAGGAGAAGGGTTACAACCCCGGTCCTTGTTTGGTTTACGGGTTGTAACTTGGATTTCGGAATAGTTCCTAAGTCATCTTATCATTTGTCGTTCTATATAGACTTAACATGCTCACATGCTCCAGTTATATGACATGCTCACATGCTCCAGTTACATGACATGCTCACATGCTCCAGTTACATGACATGCTCACATGCTCCAGTAACATAACATGCTCACATGTCCCAGTTACATAACATGCTCACATGCTCCAGTTACATGACATGCTCACATGCTCCAGTTACATGACATGCTCACATGCTCCAGTTACATGACATGCTCACATGCTCCAGTTACATAACATGCTCACATGTCCCAGTTACATAACATGCTCACATGCTCCAGTTACTTAACATGCTCACATGTCTAGTTTATCTTTCATGTTCACATGCTTCCTTTTTCCTTACATGTACACTGTTTACTTTATGTCACATGTCCTTTACCTTATGCTACATGTTGCTGTACTTATTGTCTCTCATCGGGATAAGTGCATTGGTAGTGCACAAGTCTCGATTAGCTTTACCTTTATGTCTCTATCCGTTGCTTGTTAGAATTAGATTGGTTTTAGTTCATAGATTGGCTTCCTTTGTGGTACTTGCTATTGGGGGTCTGACCCCACTGGTTTTGCATTGACCAGATCTGATAGAGGAGCCCGGAGGATCTTCCATACCTTCCACTCGTTGGTGATTACCCAGAGCACCAGAATACCTTAGTGGGTTTTCTATTTCATTCTCCCACTAGTTATGTACATTATTCTTTTGTGGCGTTTAGCCTCCGAGCACGTGTTTAGCTCGTATTTTGGACTTGACATTTAGCCTACGGGCCAGAACATGATTTGTGTATTCTAGACTATAGCTAGAGCTTATCATGTATGACTATTACTCTTGCTAGTCTTTACTCTGTATTACTAGCTTCATGATCATTGATATATGATAGTTTGGGACGCTTTACTATTTTATATTCCAGTTGATCTTACTTCTTGTACATTGTTTACTGCCTGTGATTGAGATACCTAGGATTCTTGACCTAGGATCGACTGTTGGCTTGTAGTAGTAACCCCCATCTATACAGCTTATACGTTGTTTCGGAGTACTGGAGTACTTTGGTATACGTAGCTGGCCTGGTCCGTCCCTACTTGCCAGTATTCTGGTTCTGGGGCGTGACATAGATTTTAGTGGTGGCCCATGCAGGTCTGATTTATCAGATATGTGGGGGTTACTGATATTTAGATATCTCAGTCACAATTCTCCTTTATTGATATCCTTCGTGTTATTCTATATCTCTGATCCTTTGACCTGATATCTGCCTTGATCATTGATCTTTCATGTTCCCTCGATTTAATCCTTGTGTCCTTTAACTTTCAAGGGCACTGTTCTTAATCCTTCCGACCATCTTGTTTGGGTTTTGTCGATGGCAGTCAGTAATCTTCTGTTAGGCCAATTATGGAGGATCAGTCTCAGAATTCAGGGGCAGAGTTCAGAGTTGACCCGAGGACAGAGGTGTCATTTCAGCCTGATCAGCCAGCAGGGTCAGTCCTGCCAGAGTCCAGCTTCACCGGCTACCCCGGCAGTCCAGCAGTATATGGCTCATGTACCATTTCAGCAGCAGCCGGTCAGAGCAGCAGTTCCGAGACGTGGGCAGGCAGAGTTTGGTATATTAGAGCAGGTTTTGGCCGAGGGCGATTATGTGGTAGGTATTGTCCTGTTCTTCTTCCACTCTTATTTATCTCTTGGGTTACGCTTATTTGGTGAGTTTTTCGTCCTAGTCTTCTGTCTTCGTATCTTGAGATACATGATATTTATCACATGTCTCGAGTTCGAAGATACGTCCTGGGTAGAGTCATGTCTTGGATTAAGTCATTGGTACCGGCTTATTTTGAGAATTGACTTTTATTTAAGTTGTGGAGTCAGCGTAGGCCTGCTCCTACTCAACTGACTCAGGAGACATATTTATTCATATGCCTCCATCCCTTCTTGATTGTGGTTATGTTACTGCTTACGCATTTACTTATATTACTGTTGTCTTTATCTTACCAACATGCCATGCTTTGTTTTGATTGACATCATTTTTCAGCTCTTTGGTTTGGTTTTCATGCTTGACTAGATTTAGGAAATTTCGAGGACAAAATTTATTTTTAAGTTGTGGAGAGTTGTGAGACTCATCTCACAGTATCGGTATTTATATACAGATACGTATTTTGTAGTGTATTTTGTATTTTCTTGGTTTTCGCAATGCTTTAAAAATTTTCCTAACTTATAGATTTTTCCTTGGCCGGCATGCCGTTAGTATACCGGAGTATACCGACGGCATACCGTCCAGACAGATTTTCCATAATTTAGATATTTTCGATTTCAGATATTTTATTAATAGTGTTTCCGATATTTTCGTGAATAGTGTTTTAGATATTTTGATGAATAGTATTTAGATATTTTCATGAATAGTGTAGATGCACCCTATTACCCAATGGATAATTGGTTTTGTTTGAATGGCTAGGATTGACTTAGATTTTGACATGGATCACCATCCGACGGTTAAGATTAATTCCCCCTTCTATATATACCATTTCACTTTCTCTCTCCTCTCTCTTTTCATTCTCTTCACTCTCTCTTCATTTCTTCTTCCCTTCTCTCCCCCTTGGAGCTTGCTAAGAGCTTGGCCTTGAGGCCTTGGGTGTGGTGTCTAACCCCCTTAGGAGGAGGAGTAGAAGATTAGGCTTGGAGCTTAACCTAGGCAAGTACATCTTGCCAAATCCATGAACCATATTGTTTTGTTGTCATTTTTGTTTCCCTTGGTATTAAATGCTTAGAATTTTCTCAAACTCATTTTGTTAAATATGTTTTCCTTATGATTCTCGTATATATGCATGTTTCTAAAATTTGTTTAAGCAAGGTTTTGATTTTCTGTTAAAACCCAATATGGACTTAGTAGAAAACTTGGTATCAAGAGTGATACTAGTGTTACCATCATGGATCTTAGTCATATATACATATATGAGGCCCTCACATAGTTTGTATATCATGGATTTTAAGTTTGGTGGCAATCGGAACCCGTTTTGGTGTCCCGAGAACCTCTGTTTGGGAGTATTTTGAGGTATTGATCTATTAAATGTTTTGATTTGTGAAAACTAATACTTCCATGTTGTAGAAAATTCAATTCTATTCAATTTTGACTTTTGAAAATCCGAATTTCGATTTAAAACGAAGTTTTTATGGCCGAAACAAGTTTTGGCAAAATTCTGAATTTTGTTGCTGTTTGAAAAACCGGTATACCGCCGGTATACCGCAGTATACCGTCGGTATGCCGTTTTTTGCACCAGAAACTTACTGTCTTTAGGCCGGTATACCGCCGGTATGCCACAGTATACCGCCGGTATGCCGTTTTATGCTGTTTTAGTCTGTTTTTGCCCGTTTCTGCCCGTTTTTGTCCGTTTTTGATATTTTCTTCGATTGTAATAATTTCTTAACATGATTAGATGATCTTGTATAGTTAAAAAATGATTGTACATCCTATATACACTTGACACTAGCACATGTTCAATCATTTTCTATGAAATGTACTTAGCTTAAATTATTGTTTCCCACATGCCATGTTATGTCTTTTGATAGATTCTTTCTTACAAGCTATGTTAATTATTGCCATGCCTTCTTTGCTTACATGATAGTGGCCCGTCGTGGCGTACTTTTCTTACATGTCTCCTTTGCTTACTAGATAGTGACCCGTCGTGGTGCACTCTTGTACATGTCTTTCTTTGCTTACATGATAGTGGCCTGTCATGGCGCACTCCCTATAGTGGCTCGTCGTAGCGCACTACCAGCTTCCAGTTTATGATATTTTCTTGTTGTGGCTTGTTATGGTGCACATTCTCGTTATTGTCCAGTCTTGCATGCTCATGTCTAGGATGGATTCTGCGGAATGCTACACCCAGAATCCAAGAAAATGGTAAGGATTATATAACTAGATTGATCATTAGAACATGGGTGGGGAGGATTTCCCAGTTACCTGTTGCCTTCGGTCTAGGTCGTTATAACATTTAATTTAAGGGTTTGGAGCTATCCGTCGAGATGAGCACTCTTCCAGCTTCACCGTCGTGTGGGAGCACAAAGTCACTCTTGTAATCAAAACCCGGCATGACCAATAGGTGGCAGCAGGCAGGTAACCGGACTTGGAATTCTCAAACTTGCATTTGTTAGTAATAAGGATTGTGACAACCCTAGTTAGCTAATGTATAAAGCCGTACTCATTGCTTGGCCGTGACTTTTGTATGGAGTTCAGTCTAGTCTAGTTCGTCTAGGCAGTGTCCGAATTTGTTTATTTTCAGTACATCCATGTTACTTTTTCGGTAAATGATTAGATACTAAAGTTCTGTTCAGGAGAAGGGTTACAACCCCGGTCCTTGTTTGGTTTACGGGTTGTAACTTAGATTTCGGAATAGTTCCTAAGTCATCTTATCATTTGTCGTTCTATATAGACTTAACATGCTCACATGCTCCAGTTACATAACATGCTCACATGCTCCAGTTACATGACATGCTCACATGCTCCAGTTACATGACATGCTCACATGCTCCAGTTACATGACATGCTCACATGCTCCAGTTACATAACATGCTCACATGTCCCAGTTACATAACATGCTCACATGCTCCAATTACATGACATGCTCACATGCTCCAGTTACATGACATGCTCACATGCTCCAGTTACATGACATGCTCACATGCTCCAGTTACATAACATGCTCACATGTCCCAGTTACATAACATGCTCACATGCTTCAGTTACTTAACATGCTCACATGTCTAGTTTATTTTTCATGTTCACATGCTTCCTTTTTCCTTACATGTACACTGTTTACTTTATGTCACATGTCCTTTACCTTATGCTACATGTTGCTGTACTTATTGTCTCTCATCGGGATAAGTGCATTGGTAGTGCACAAGTCTCGATTAGCTTTACCTTTATGTCTCTATCCGTTGCTTGTTAGAATTAGATTGGTTTTAGTTCATAGATTGGCTTCCTTTGTGGTACTTGCTATTGGGGGTCTGACCCCACTGGTTTTGCATTGACCAGATCTGATAGAGGAGCCCGGAGGATCTTCCATACCTTCCACTCGTTGGTGATTACCCAGAGCACCAGAGTACCTTAGTGGGTTTTCTATTTCATTCTCCCACTAGTTATGTACATTATTCTTTTGTGGCGTTTAGCCTCCGAGCACGTGTTTAGCTCGTGTTTTGGACTTGACATTTAGCCTACGGGCCAGAACATGATTTGTGTATTCTAGACTATAGCTAGAGCTTATCATGTATGACTATTACTCTTGCTAGTCTTTACTCTGTATTACTAGCTTCATGATCATTGATATATGATAGTTTGGGACGCTTTACTATTTTATATTCCAGTTGATCTTACTTCTTGTACATTGTTTACTGCCTGTGATTGAGATACCTAGGATTCTTGACCTAGGATCGACTGTTGGCTTGTAGTAGTAACCCCCATCTATACAGCTTATACGTTGTTTCGGAGTACTGGAGTACTTTGGTATACGTAGCTGGCCTGGTCCGTCCCTACTTGCCAGTATTCTGGTTCTGGGGCGTGACAGCGCCCATCTCCCTACTATAGTCGCCATGGAAAAGATGACCAGTCAGCCCCAGATGCAGGATCTACCTCAGTCTCAGCCACAACCTACCTTGCCTAAGGAGGGTACTATTCTAGACTTCAAGAGACTTGTCCCCCGTGATTCCTATGACACAGAGGGGATCATCTATGCCGATGAGTGGCTTGAGGACATAGAGAGGCTACTCCGCGTAGCTAGACCTCCAGAGGATCTCAGGATAAAGGCAGCAGGACTCCAGCTACATGACTTAGCCAGGACTTGGTTTCGGAATGAGCCTAAGCTTGCAGTACCCGGCCTACTTGGGAGATATTTGTGGAACTGTTCAAGGAGAATTTTTTTCCCCGTTGTAGCCCGGGTAATCCCACTTTCCCGAATTCATGGGTGTAGTATTTTTCCTGATATTTTAGAATTTTAGAAATAATTATTTTCAGTTTATTTTGTGAAATATTAATTTTTCTGATTAATAATAGCCTATTTATAATTTTTATGAAGGAAATATTTGTTCATTAATTATTTAAAGGATTTAGAGAGAAGATTCTAGTGGTATTTAAGGCTAACAACTAATATCGAGTATTCACCATGAAATCCTAACAAACTCCACTTTTCTCTCTAACCACCTAACAATCCTATAACAAAATTTTGGACCTAGTTTGTAATAAAACCAATTTTTGTAATAAAACTATTTTTTTTCTTTTTGCAATTTCCAAATTGTCACTCTCAGCTATAAAACGGCTTAACTCTCTTTCCTTCTCATTCTCTCTGTTGATCACTCGAAGAGTAGAGCAGAGCAGAGGTCTGTTCGAATTTCCAATCCTTCTTTCTCTTTCTTCTTCCCCAAGTGTTCTCCGAACCCTAACCTAACTCCAGATTGGCCATGGCAATGGTCTCCTTCGTAGGCGGACACTAGTCGATCTCCTTACAGCGGCTAATTGTTTACCGTCCCCGGCGACGACGAGGCGATTTCTCTCCGGCGACTAGGCATTGTCCGTCTTTGGCGGCGCACGACCATTTCCGACGACGTCTGCGTGCGACGAATCTTCGTCTTCCACGACACTCATCATTGCAGGATCGTCGTCCACTTACTCGGCGACACTATATTGTGAAGCCTCACTTCATCTCGATCGATCCAGCAACCTAGGTGAGTTTTGATTTCAATTCTCTTTTAGAAGTGTTTGTTTAGTTCTAATTTTGGTATGATCGTTGAATTGGAGTCGTGAACGCAGATCGGTTTGGCCTGTTCGTTCCGAAGCTGGTTGATCATATTTTCGGTGAACGTCTGGTATTGGTGAGTGTTGATCCCAATTTTTGATCAAGATTGGGAACTAGAATTAATGAGTTCTTAATGATCGGTTGGTGTTTTCTTTCTTCATTTCTAGTTTGGAAGTAGGATGGGATGTTAGATTGAAGAGGCAATCGATTAGTTCGAGATTGTAGTAAGCAGATCAAGGCTGAAATCACTTGTAAGTTTTGATCCAATCCTTGTTGTTCTGATTTCTTTTGATAAAATTTTCGGAATTCTTGAAGATTTGATTCCCATTCATTTGAGATCTAATTTCCTCTTTGCGCATTAGACATGTTCGGAGAAACGTCTCAACATGATCCCCAGCTACGTCTGGGCACGAGGAGTCTGTGTCCGACTTCTAGAGGGCGTGCCTTCACTGCAGATCAAGTCCTCTACACTCAGGTAGTACTCTACACTTCTTAACGTCGGAAAATATTGTTTCGTACTAGAAATAATGAGAGTGTTGGCCAGTACTGGTCGGGATACGGGGAGATTGGGTAGTTCGTATCCAGCCATTTGTGCGTGTCCAGGTGTTAGTTGTGTCCAGGGGATGACTGTCGTTGGGAGGCGGACTGGGGAGGCTCTGTACCTACGGGTTGGGGTCTACGTGTGCTTAGCGGGACATTTTAGTTTTGAATGTTCTACTGAACGTTGGTTTTGAATGAGTTACTGAACTTTTGGTTTTGTTTGTTCTGTTAATTTGGATTGCTGGGCTTAGAGCATCTCCAACCCTATTGTCTTGTTAAGTGTTGTGAGTCTTAGGTGGCTCCTATGTGGCATGAGCCACAAGACAATGTCTTGTTTATGTGGCAAAATTATATCTCAAAAGACAATTAGATAGAAAAACTCTCTCCAATGCAAAAGTATTGAGAAGACAATAAAATAGATTTTTTTTCCAACTTTCAAGACAACTTTTAAGACAACTACTCATCTTCTTTCTTTTTTCTAATATTTTTTATTCATAATTGATGACATGGAAGAGAAGACATTGTCTAGAATAAGACAATCAACTTCACAATGTCTTCTTTAATTTTTGCCACATAAGCTTCACAATTGACTTGACAATCGCATTGGAGAAGAACTTTTGAATAAAATTTTGTCATTCCTATGTGGCAACAACTTTTTTCCAAAGTCACAATAGGGTTAGAGATGCTCTTAGTGTTGAGCTTTTGGTTATAAATTCGATTTTCATCTAATATTTTGTAAACTACTATTGTAACGGTTGAATTGGTCTACAAGCATGTGGGTTCCATATTAGGCTGACTCTCAGTTCTTTGGGTTATAGTATATTTTGACTCTTAATTAGTGTGTTTGGCTACAGCTATAAGGGGGTAAAGTGCATTTAAACCCTCCTTAGATGTGACAAAAATGCAATTAAAGACTTCTTGATTTGAAAAACCCAAAGGCCTCGTTTGGTTCGCGGAATGGAAGGGAAAGGAAATCAATTCCTTTGGAAAACTTTAATTCCTATTGATTTTCCTTTCCGATGTTTGGCAATGCCAAAGAATTTGGAAAGGAAAGTGAATACTTCAATGTGGGAAAGTGATTCCTTCCTTGGATGTATGGAATCACTTTCCCCCCTAATTTTCCTTCTATTGGGAATCACTTTCCTTTCCTCCTCAATTCCTTGGGCATCCAAACATATGAAAGTAATCACTTTCCTTTCCCAACCGGGAGATTCCGCGAACCAAACGAGACCAAAAGGTTACGAAAATGCTCAAATCATCCCCTAAGCTAACTTTTCTGTTAACGGGAGTTAAAATGAGGTTGTGTTGACCATTTTACCCCTGGGCTATCTAATATTAACTTGTTAAAAACGGTTAGTTCTAAAATTATTTTGTTAAAAACGGTTAAGCAAAAATACTTGTTAAAAAGTGATAAATATTAACAAAGGAAAAATGGTCTTTGCTAGTAAAATTATTTATTAAAATTATTTTAATTAATATTAACTTGTTAAAAACGGTTAGTTGCGTCAAAAAAGTGGATAAATATTATTTAAAATTATTTTGTCATAAATTATTTTTTATTTAGCAAATATATAAATATTTTTGGGAAAAACAAAACTGATAAATACAAAAAAAATCAATTCTTAAAAAATAGAAATGATGAAAAACTGGGAAAAAAACCAAATAAAAAACAAAAAAAATACTATTAAAATATGGAAAAAAATAAAAAATAGACAAAATATTCCAAAAAACCAAAAAATGAGGATAAATCTTAAACAATGAAAAAAGACAAAAACAAAAACTATACAAATTTGAAAATAAAAGTCACTCTTAAAAAACTAGAAAAGATTATTAAAAAGATGAAAAAAAAAATATGAAATAAGAACTAAAAAAATGGAAACAAAAAAATAAAATATTAAAAAGATTATTAAAATAACTTCCCGTTCTTAAAAAGATAGAATTCTCATGCTTGACGTCATTTTTGAAAATAAATGTTTATAATCTAATAGTAGGTTTTCATCTTAAATTTTTTCTGAAAAAAAATCTTTTAACAAATGTCCGGTTAGTTCTGAACTATCCAGCCATTTTAACTTAGGGCATGTTTTGTAAACCCTATTTGGAGCTAGATAACTGTAACTAATATTATATTATTTAATGTTTTATAATAATTATAATCTTAATTAATTAGTATAATCGTAGTTAATAATTTATTAATTACAAATTTATTATAATATTAATTAAAAATAATTTAATCATAATTATAATTATAGTTAAAAATTTATATATTATTATAATTTTAATTAATAATTTAGTAATCATCATTATAGTTTTACTTAATAATTTATTAGTCATGACTATTATCGTAATTATTTATTTATTAATTCTAACTGAAAGTGCAAATCTTGGTACAAATTTATTTTCATCACATGTATTACTTAAACAAATAACTTAAATATTACTAAACGTGTCAAAAATTCAAAAATAAATTGCAAAACATGTATGTCGAAGCATGGTCCGGGTTCAGTGGCTGCCACCGCCTTTGTCGATTCTCTAGGAATAGGCTGTAAACCTTGGCCTCGGTGTTCTTTTAATTCTTTCATTAAATTCCACATTAGAATTTGATAGTGTTATGAAAGTTTCTCATCCTCCCATAGTAGAAAATCATAAGAATTTGTTAGAAAATTTGCACTCCCGTAGAATCATCTTCCAGGATTTGTTGGTGTCAATAAAGTTTTCAATGGGCTAATTAATCCACAATAGCAATAAATTGTTCTTCCATAATTTCTGGAGTATAAAAAAAAAATTGTAGTTGGATTTGAGATCTATAGGTAAGAAAAAGCTTCAATACATTAAATGAGAGCAAATAAGTAAAAAAAAAAGGAATATAAAAAAAATTAAATATTATTTTTCCTTCCAACCAACCGGTCAAAAAATAGAAAATATAAAGCTTAGGTTTTATTTTTCAAACAAACATTCTTATAGAGAGAATGAAAGAGAGCAGCAGCCACAATGTAACCATTAGCATTAGGGGTATTTTGGGGATTGCACTTTTTTTTAATCCAAAATATGGGCTATAACGGCTAGTTCTAACGTCATTTTGACGGAAAGGGGCATTCCGAGCAAAAACGGTTTTGCGGGAGGTGCCAACTGCTTAAGTTTTCTAAAAGGTCTTATTTTGCGAACGAGACAACTCTAAGGAGGGTTTAAATGCACTTTACCCGCTATAAGGAGATGAAACATGTGGGTTGTATTCGGATATGGTGATGAAGGTGTAGGTTGTTTGATAGAACTTTGGTCTAGGCTTGACTTGGGCTGGAATTTTATGAATGGTAGCTTCTATTATTAATATGTGTAGAAATGCTGCTATCATTTTATTTACTAATATGGTTGTATTATTATTAGTAGGATTATTAAATTACTTGTCATTATTACGATTAGTTTTGCCAAGATTAGCAATATATATATATATATATATATATATATATATATATATATATATATATATATGATTTTGAATATTATTTTGCCATAAATTTTTTACTAAAAGGATTTACAAGAAATCTATAAATACTATCGTTTTACTAATGATTTAATAAAAACTATTTTATCCTAAATATTGATTTCTATCTTAATGGATAAATGAGTAGTTGATAATTAAATAGTTACATTAGTTAGTCATAACATAGCTAGACTAGTGTTGTTATTTAGAAATTAACCAAACTCCCGATTTATTCTAGGAGGACCCAGAGATTTCTATCCTATCACCGATCTCCCAGAGCAAGGCAAATACTTCTATGATTTTGACTCATTTACTTCATGCGATGTTCTTTTCATATTTGACGCATTGTTACACGATATAGTCTTATACTCTGGTTCATGATCTTTACTGGTATCTGGGGGAGGGAAAATACTACAGATATGTGACCAAAGCCCAACATAGTATTCATGTTGATAGCTTAGGTCTCACATCGTGCACGTGGGATTCTAGTAGCTATTTCAAATCACATGTCACGATCTTTTGATACATGTTTCATATTCAGTTTAGATTATGTATTTGTTGTTTCATGTTCATCTTGTTTTCTTGTTCTTGTTCACAAGTTGTACTTGTTTCATTATTATAGAATGTACTTTGCTCCGCTCCTGACTGGATATGTTGCAGGTGAACTTGAGGATCTTGTCCAACCTTTTATGGGCCAGAGCCCGAGACTTTAGGTGAGCAGGATGGAGCTATGACTCAGGATTTAGGAGCTGCTGACATTTAGCCCTAGTTACACTTTGTCTAGTGACCTTACTTTGGATTTGTATTGTGAGGATTTCTGTTACCGGATTTGTCTCTGGTATTATTATTTCTTTTAAAGTTGTAATAATGAGTTGGTAGTGTAGTGATACTTTGGGAACGTAATAGCAAGCTGTGATGTTTTATATTATCTACTTGGAGTTTTTCTTAGAATTGTACAGCTTACTACGTTCTGTCTTCCAACGTAGGCTGGGTATGTCCAACTCGTATCCTATTATTTAAAAACGGGTCGTGAAAAAGGTTTTAGAGAGGCAGTTTCAGGCTTTCGAACAAGGAACTCGTACTGTTGATGTGTACGCTGTTGAGTTCACTCGCTTGAGCCAATTTGCTGAGATCAAGATGAGAGACCTCGAGGAATGAGCTAAGAGGTTCCGTCATTGATTGGCTAAGGAGATTTGCATCCATATCATTGTAAATGGTGCACGGACTTATACTGAGACAGTCTCAATTGCCTAGAGAGTCATGGTTGACCTGGACCTTCGTCCGAAGAGGGATCGAGATATTTTTGGAGGAGGTATCAGCCAGGGGCCAGCCAAGCGCCCCAATGTTCAGATGAAGACTTTTACACGCCAAGCGCAGCTTTCTCCTAAAGCCCCAGTTCGGCAGAGATAGGTTGCACAGACTCCTACTTGCGGGTATTGTCAGAAGAAGGGGCTCATTGCCAGGTCTGCCATAGGCGTTTGGGACATTGCTTGATCTGTGGAGCAGTTGATCACCAGACTAGGGAGTGTACCGCAGCTTCTCTATGCCATACAGCAAGTCCAGGTCCACCTCAGAGGGACCAAGCAACAGCACTACCAGGATCACCACCGACGGGCCTGCCTTTCCCAACACAGCAGTGCTTCGTACAACACCAGCAACAGAGGGGTGCTCAGCCACAGGGGAGGGCTTTCTCCATGGTCTTCGAGGTGACAAAGTGGACCGTTGACGTGGTTACAGGTTCTAATCTACTCCACTCTTTTCCTGCTATTGCATTATTTGACTCTGAAGCATCCCATAGCTTTCTATCTTCTGAGTTTATGGTCAACTATCACATAGTAGCTGGGTTGACTACGAAGGCTTACAGAATTATGACCGAAGGTAGGACCGTACCAGTCAATATTGTTTGCAGTGATTGTCCCCTTACTATAGTAAGCAGAGATTTCAAAGCAAAGTTGCTCCTAATGCCCCTCATGAGATTTGATTTGGTCCTCGGGATGGATTAGTTGAGCGAAAACTTTGCCATTATAGATTGTCACTGGGGATATGAGATATTCAGCCCACTGGGAGGATCAAAGTTTGAGATCACAAAGAGACCAAGACTAGAGTTGAGGGAATCAATTATGGAGAAGTAGTGGAAGAGAAGAAGTTACCCTACCCCGTCATCAGAGGATTTGTCACGACCCGCACCCAATATTTGGGCATGAGCCGTGGGTACGTCCAACCTACGTCGTGGTATCGGCGATAGAACGCTGTCTAGTCATATCCACATTTTATCAATTACAACCATGAAGTTTATATATATCCATAATACAACCAAAATTCCACCGATCAGTCCACAGCAGCAAGATATATACAAATAACCACAGTGAGAGAAGATAATAACTGATCTAAATAATCTCCAAGATGGAGATCAAAATGTGATAGATGAAATAATCCCAAAAGAACAAAATGTGCTAAGATGGATGTCTGCTACTCAACTCTCATAATCCTCAAATAAAATAAAGTACAGTAACTAAAAGAGTTTTCGAAGGCAACTCATGCTCTACAGAATAATATCTAGGTAGATGTCTCCTGTGGAGGGTAGTCCCGCATCCATGTCCTCTAGTATGCTCAGATCAGGGTCCACTGTCTTCTCATAGTATGTGGTACAAAACTCTTCTAACTCATCACCTAAAAATGTTAGTTTTCCAGTCAGGAATGGAACAAGCACACATATATATGACAACTATCCGAGACATAATAGAATCACAGAACATAAGAATAATATATGAGAATGAAACTAGAAAGTAACTAGCATCATGTAATAATGGGAAAGAACATGTAACTCTGCTGATGAGAAAAAGCTACCAGAAAATAATATGTAAACCATGGTAACTTGGCAAATGGTGAAGATCAAGATGAAATAATTGGAATATTAACTATCTATGTGTATTAAAATATCAGTTTCGATGTATGAATGGCTAAGGGATAAATTCGGCACCCTGCACGTGTCATGTGCAGCTGCTATTGTCCAAGAATAGACGTTTTGGGGATGGAATGGGTAGTTCACACGTCTACTAAGATATTTTTCCGCCCAGCTAGTATTCATAGAATCCATCGCAAATAGGGTAACCATGTAAAAGACAGTCCAGGTGTATAGTGAATCCATGATACTAATTTCCGTATGACAAGCGTGTCAACAAGCAGCAAGACATATGTATAACATGTAAAAGAAACTATCAGAAACAGTAACAATCAGTATATGCACTTACCTATGGTCCTGAGCTGCGGGTATGGGTCAGGCGCTGAGTCCAAGTCTACAGAACCTATATCATAGATTTACTTAAATAAATAAACAAACTTGATAAATATTATCTCTATCTATTGTTTAATTGTCTTTAAGTTACCATGTATAGAATTATCCATCCCCATGGTTTCCCTTACCTTTAAGTTTATCTTATATGGTTTTGATCCCACCCTCACTGTTTGCTTCCTAACTATCATAACCTTATCTACCATGTACTCTATTCTAGGGTTTAGAGGCTGTATAAATATAACACAAATCTAAACATCTTAGTGTTGTAAGATTATACTATCCTGCTCAAGAATTACTTTTGTTTCATAATGGAGGCCTAACTCTCCATCTACCCCCACTCCTAGTCATACTGATTCCTCATCTATTGTACTCTGAGGGCTGCCTAGTATTAGGATGGACTCATATGGATTGTAGGTCTCAGATTTCTCACTTCTCTGATATCTAAAATGTACAAGTTACTCCCAGGCCATGGACTTTACTAAAATCTTTATGGATCACCCAATGGTACTCATGGAATACCACACTTCCTGCGGTTATTACCTAGAGTTGCCTATTGTTAGGCACCAGGTTACAATCTACTGATACCTTACAAAGTCCTTAATGTATCCTATGGTTACCTCCATTCCTAAACCCCTTTTACCACTAACACCCTGTAGGAATAGGATAAGGTACAATGGTTAGTTAAAGTCTATCCTACAGGTATCCACCTTGTTGTTACAAGTACCATGATGACCTACATAGGTATGCAAGTCTAATTTCAGGCCATAGTCCATAATATACTGATGTTACTTATACTAAAGCATGTCCATAGCTTGGGTCTTTACTTGCTGATACTTTATTATCCTAGGATACTCTTGCATCCCATCTACCTGTAGTGTCTAATAGTTGCTTTGGTGCTAATGTGTGAAGATGTGAATTTATACAAAGGTAAACATGTTACTCGAATGACCAATTTGTGTGTGGTGTCAAGTGATTGTCCTTACGTTCAATGGGTCAGGGAATTACCATTTGGAATGCAGGTATCTATGCCTATTTCACAAGGCCTAGGGATGTAGGGAATGGCTCAAGTATTGTCTTGGGGGAAATGTTCCTCCAAACTAAAGTGTTGTGATGAACCACAGGAGAGAGAGTGTGTTTGCATCAGTTTGGGTTAAAACTCCTACTCATGTTCAGCCCTGTAATTTGTCTAGGGTTCTCATTGATCCAATTACCTGTAGGTAATGGATACATTCCCAGATATTGATACTTCAAGTCACAGTATCACATGTAATCTCCATCATACGACTCCCTTGCTACACATATCCCGATTTAGGGCACCTTTTATAGCTCTTATAGGTACATGGGAAAACCCATCCAGTCACATACACGGGTACCAAGGTGCTTACAGGCTGTATTTCCCGAAGAGGCAGGGTATCTCATTTATCAACCGACCTCTATGGTCATTCCTTATTCTGGCAAGTAGGGTTCTACTTTCTTATGAGTAGTTATCCATCTACCCTGTCCTACTAATATAGATACAAAGGTCTACTCCTTAGTCCTAGACTTCCCTTTAACCCTTGGTATAGTGTATTAAAATCCATGTAGTAGGTAACTCCACCTGCTACTAATCTATGCTTCAGGTACCACATCACCTCTCGACCTGGTCCTACAGAGCATGGTATGTTGCTCCTTCACATGAACTAGTTGCCAAGGTTCTTAACTTAGATTCCTACTCTTTTGGTTTAGAAAGAAAGATAAGAATGAGTAACAACAGTCGTGTGTCAGCAACCTACTTCATTGAGTCCTATCAAGGTGTTAGATTAGGGTTCTAATCTGGGAGAGTTCAAGTCTGATCCCCAAGCACACAAAGGGTCAAGTTTTTGCCTAATGTTCAATGGGTCAATGTAAATGTACACTCCTGCCATACTGCTATACCCAACCACATATTCGAGATACATGCTAAGGTTCTGACCTCATATATGAGGTACGTGGTAAGGTACGTCATATCAGGGTATACCTGATCAATAGCCTATTCTAGAATTCTAGTAGCCTAAGTGTCAGGTGATTGGTGGATACATACTTCCTTTTGGTGACTACATCACAATTAATTGGTATGGTTGGTTATCTGATATGCTAGTGCATCAGATACTGGGCCCTAGTCAACAAGTTAGCATGAAACCATTCCCAGATTTTTAGTATTAGCAGGGATAGCTAGGTTATCATATCTATAACAGGAATAACTCTTCTTCACTTGGATCCCCTGGTTTAGCCTACAGTATTAACCATGTTGTGCCCATACCTGATGCCTTACCTATCTTGATAGAT
Organism: Iris pallida; assembly: GCA_029216955.1. Lineage (NCBI taxonomy): Eukaryota > Viridiplantae > Streptophyta > Magnoliopsida > Asparagales > Iridaceae > Iris > Iris pallida. Next base: position 11,881,512 of record JANAVB010036420.1, on the reverse strand, counting down.
ACTCTTGAGTACCCTCAAGATATCATATCCTAGTATTTCAACTAGACATACTGTGTCAGGCTGTTGTACCTATGTTAATGGTCTTGTTTGATGATGATACGTATGTCTTTCGTATAGTGGTTAGGTAATACCTAAGGGTCAATACCTGATACATATATCTCTATATATTTATATATTTATCTGCAAGCAATCTCTCCCTTTTCCTATGTTCTGTTTTCTATACCAACTGAATATCTATCCCTCTATGTTCCTCTCGTGAATTAACACCAGCAATTAGGCTACTAGGGTAGAACTTTACTAATAAATCGATAATTTAGCTATTGGATTGAAGAGTTAAGGATTACCTGTTTGAGAATTAAAGGTTCTTCCTGATATTCCCTTCTCGAATCCCCATGGTCACGAACTCAAGAAAGTGCAGGGAGATTAGGGTTTGGAGAAGGGGAATTGATCGATCCTTGCATATGTATATATACCCAAGGTTTTGATAGAAACGAGGGTGAATATGGATAAGAACTCCAGGATTCGAATCTTGAGAGGATTCGAATTCCTCACATACGATTAGGTTAAGCAGGGGCTTAATAGGGGTTGGCCGAATTTAGATTTTGAATTCAGAAACTACAACTAAGCCCTCCCTCAATTGAGTATTTGCAAAAGCTCCCCTTTTCCTATTTGATTATTAGGACTAAAGTATCATTCATTTTCATGTATATTTTTGTTACTTATTGTGTCAGCAATAAATAAATAAATTTAATAATAACGAACTAAGTAAAAGGAGTCTTTGGGGGCAAGGGCTCACAGGATTTCTAGATGTTTTCCCAGATGAGTTACCAGGATTAACCCCGAACAGGGACATAGAATTTACCATTCATTCAGTCCCAAGATCATCCCTGGTATCAAAGAATTGCTATAGGCTTCACCCCAAAGAATTAAAGGAGATAAAGGAGCAGATTGGTGAGTTATAAGGGAAAGACTTCGGCAGATCTAGTGCCTAGCCTTAAGAAGCACGGGTTCTATTTGTGCCCAAGAAAGATGGGACCGTCCGAATGTGCATCGACTATCGAGCATTGAATAATATTACTATCAAGAACAAGTATCCATTGCCTCGGATAAACAATCTATTTGAACAGTTGAGTGGGGCCAAGGTGTTATCTAAAATTGATCTTAGGTCAGGGTACCATTAGGTGGAAGTCAGGAAGGAAGATATCCCTAAGACCGCTTTCAACACCATGTATGGGCATTATAAGTTCTTGGTGATGCCTTTCGGACTCAACAACGCTCCTACAGTTTTCATGAACCTTATAAATAATGTTTTCCACCAATACCTGGACAAGTTTGTAGTGGTCTTTATTGATGACATTATGATAAATTCGAAGACCCCTGAATAGCATGAAGAGCATATAAGGATAGTCTTGGAGACATTGAGAAAGGAAAAGTTGTATAAGAAGCTTTTTTAAATATGAATTATTCCTGGACAAGATGAAATTCTTGGGACACGTAGTGATGGAAGATGGTATAACAGTGGATCCAAATAAGATCACAGCAGTAGAAGCTTGGGCTACACCTAACTTAGTAGCAAAAGTCAGGAGTTTCTTAGAATTAGCAGGCTACTATAGAAAGTTCGTACAGGACTTCGCCCGGATTGTAGAGCTACTGACGAAGCTCACTAGGAAGAATGAAGAGTTCGTGTGGACAAAAGAATGTTAGATTGCCTTTAAAAAATTGAAGAAGAGCCTGACTTTAAAACCAGTTCTAGTTGTACCTTCTAGATCATGAGGTTTTGCCGTCTAAAGTAATGCATCAAGAAAAGGTTGGGTTGTGTGCTGGAGCAGAACAAGAGAGTTATAACTTATGCTTCCAGACAACTTAGGCCTCTTGAGAAGAATTACCCAACCCATGATTTGGAGTTAGCAGCGGTCATATTTGCTCTGAAGCTCTGGAAGCACTATCTCTATAGAGAGAGGGTAGAGATCTTCAAGGATCATAGAAGCTTGAAGTATGTCTTCACATAAAAGTAGTTGAACATGAGACAAAAGTATGTGGCTAGAGTTGATGAAGGACTTTGACATCAATCTTTAGTATCATCCAGGAAAGGCAAATGTGGTGGCATATGCGCTCAATCGATATCCAATGGTGATGTTTTTGACTATGGACAGACACTTGATAGAGGACTTAGAGAGTTTAGGGATAGAAGTTATTATCCCTAGATATGAGGCATGGTCGATAAATCTACGAATTCAGTCCAGTCTTATGGATAAAATTAGAGAGACTCAATACCAGGATGAGAGTCTCCGCAACATCCGTGTCCAAGTACAGACTTGGTTACTGGAGGGCTTTGTTATTACAGAGGATGGGACACTGAGGCATGGTAGTAGACTTTGTGTGCCTAGAGGCAGCTTGAGAGAAGAGATAATGCAGGAAGCTCATTAGTCCCAGTATTTCATGCATCCAAGAGCTACTAAGATGTAAAAGGACCTAAGGGAGCATGTATGGTGGTATGGGATGAAGAGGGAAGTAGCCAAATTTGTGTCGAGATGCTTAGTTTTCCAGTAGGTGAAGGCAGAACGCTAGAGACCAGAAGGATTATTGCAGCCCTTGTCCATTCTCGAGTGGAAGTGGGAGCATATTACTATAGATTTTATCTCTAGGTTGCCACGATCACCAGAAGAAAAGATGTTATATGGGTGATAGTAGACATGCTTACTAAGTCAGTACACTTTATCACATTCAAGGTTGGGCTATCCACAGAGAAGTTAGCAGAGCTGTATATGAGATAGATCGTGAGGATACATAGAGTACCAGTCAGCATTGTCTCCAACAGAAATGGTTATTTCACCTCTCACTTTTGGATAAGCCTGCAGTAGGGCTTGGGGACTCAGCTGAAGTTCAGTACTGCCTACCATCCGCAGACAGACGGGCAGTCTGAGATATCCATTCAGATCTTAGATGATATGTTGAGGACTTGTGCTTTGGATTTTGGAGGATCTTGGGGGGGATTATCTACATTTGGTAGAGTTTTCTTACAACAATAGTTACCAGTCTAGCATTGGCATGACACCTTTTTAGGCATTATATGGTCGACAGTATTGTACCCCACTGTCCTGGGATAATGTTGAAAAAAGATCGTTGCTAGGTCCAGAGATGGCTGTGGATGCTGCAGATAAAGTCAAGTAGATATGGGATCGTTTGAGGATAGACCAAGATAGATAGAAGCATTAGGCAGACAACAATAGAAGATCCTTGGAGTTCGTAGCTGGGGACTTCATATTTTTGAAGATTTCTTCGACTCGAGGTACTATTAGGTTTGATCGAGAGGGAAAGCTCAGTCCAAAGTATATAGGGCCTTTTGAGATATTCGACAAGCTAGGGTTAGTCGCTTACAGGCTAGCATTGCGGCCTAACCTAGAGGGAGTACACAATATATTCCATGTCTCCCAGCTTCGGAGGTATATACCTGATCCTAGTCATATGCTGGATTACTCTGAGCTCGAGGTAGGCCCTAGCCTCACTCAGAGTAGCCAGTTGAGATCCTAGACTGTAGGAAGAAGCAGCTATGCTACAAGACGATTCCTTTAGTTCGAGTTGCCTAGAGGCACCACTCTTCCTTTACTCCGTTGATGATCTAACAATAAGAAGAACTTGCTCTGACTCTCTAAATGCTTGTGAGTGTGTAATCCGGGGTTGCCAATCAAGAAGCAATCGAAGATCCCCAAATAAAGGAAGACTTTTTTCTATTTATTAGCTGGCACATATGCGATGTGTACATACATTTTTTGGCGTGCATGAGCACTGCGCGCACGAAGATAGATATGAATCTGTTATAACTATATTATTGGGCTGCGGATGAGCTGACACCTGGTATTTTGTTGAGATTCATTTGTTGCTATGATCTTGGGTTGTTGGCACCTGTTCATAACCATGAATTAGTCAATGACACGTGTTATATGCATATTGCTTAAAGATCCCTTTATTTTGAAAAAGAGTAGATTTGATCGTATCTGAGAGATACTGCACACTTGCTGGCTACGTGGCACCATTCCACAAGAGCTGCACATTTAAGGAAGCTATAAAAGCTGTATTTTTGAGCTCTGCTATAGAAGCTGTGCCCTCGAGCTCTTTGAAGTGATTATGTGGAAGCTGTAATTTTTTGAGCGCCAAAGTGGCTGCACTTCTGGGGTACGTTGGAGGCCATGCTCTCGACTGAATTGACGACGAGTATTTGACAGCTAACATCTGGCTATTGACGGCTGACAATTGATAGTCGTCTCCTGACCTTTGTGTTAGCTGGCTATAAATGTTGAAGTGATGGTCCGAGGTTTGAGGCTGCACCTTTTGATCCTACGCTTTTAACTGCTTCTAAGGCCCTGCACTTTTAGATACTCCAAGGCGCTGCGCTTTTGAGGAATTTTGGGTCAAAACTCCTTAATTTCTGCCACTAGATGGGGCTCTAGAAGTGATGATTTTGACTAAAGACTTAGTCAGAAATCTCATAAATGAGATTCATTATCATGAATACGAGGTTCATCCAATTAACTCGGAGCCTTTGACTGGCTGCCACTTGGCATGTGGGTTTGGCCACACATAGCCCATAAATATGCGTATTTTTAGGGCACAAAACATTAGTGCACCCCTCTCCCCTACTTCATGTCAGAGATGACGCTGTACTTCGTTGACTGTGAGTCTTCTCCTTCGTGAGTTTGGTAGAACTTGTGCCAGTCGTAGGCTAGGGTTGCAGAACTCTCTGTTCAAAGAAGTGGCGAGTTTGATGAGCGAGTCTTTCAGATAAACTCGGCTGGCAATGGATGGAGTTGTCTTGTTTATGCAGCGTACTAGCTGCGTTTTGGCCCAAGATAATGCTGAGTGCCAGGATATTGAATACAGGGCCTTGGATTGATTGCGATTCCAAGATCTATTCAGTCAGCGACTAGGAGCTATACCCAGAAAAGGGGCTGTTCGTGGACTACCTTATAGGGGCATCGAGAAAAGGCGCTTTTCATGACGTACATTGTGAAATGCTTGTTATGCTGCGCTTTTGAATGCTGCGCTTTTGTATGCTATGCTTTTAGCTAGATAGCTTTTTATGTAAATATGAACTTTAATGAGAACTCGATAATAGACTTCCATTTGTATTGTAATCATGACTATCGATAAAAAGCTTATTTTGTGTGTTTCTCTTCTGACTTTTATACTATGCTTTTCTTTCAATTATGTCTGATGTGCGCTGCAGTTTATGGCCCACTTCTTTTTTAGACTCTGCGCTTTGTTTTAACTCACTGTGGGCTTTCTGAATTTTTTATTCTTCTACAAGACCCCATTCAAAGTTTTTAAACTTCGATAAGTTTGAAATACTTTAAAAAACATTAAAATGACGCGTGGGCGAGGAATGCACAGTACTCCACTGACAGACTGTCATTATTTAAAATAGCGAGTAACTATCAGCAATTAGTGCTTTGGCCATCATTCATTAATGATAACGACTACTCATTATTTGAAAGAGATCAAGAATGATTTTATTCCACAACTACACGTATTTCGAGACATTTCCTCATATCTGAAGTGTCTCACTGTCTCATCTGTTGACACATGTCTTCTTCCTGTAAATAGGGGTTTTCTGAAGAGAGAAAACTTTACTATGTTCATTTTCTCTGAACTTTCTTAAAGAAAAGGCTTCTCCTACTTCACTAATCGGAAACCCCAGTTTTCTCTCAATGGCCCCCAAAACTGTGAGAGTTCCCAAGGCCCCTAAGGCTGACGCGGCGAGTTCTAGTAAGTTCAAGGAGAAGAAGCCGGTCGTCGAGGCTGCCGCCGCCGATACTACTCTGGTCGTAGATGAGCACGCGCACTCCGATATGCGAAAAGCTATTGCTGGTAGGCTTCTTATCTTAGTTTTGACAGAGATGACCTGAGATAGGTGCTGGTGCATAAGTGTTTGCTTTCGAAGCAACACTTCAAAATATGCATTGATGCCCTATTTGCTGATGCGCATGGGCACTACCTTTCGAAGTTGTGTCTGGAAGATGCGTTGACACTTATTTTGCTGATGCGCATGGACACTACTTTTTGAAGTAGTGTCTGGAAGATGTGCTGACGCATGCTGACTCGCATGGCTACTGATAAAGTACCTGTGCTGAATCTTGCTTGCTGATGCACATGGTCACAAAAACAGTGCATGCACCAAAGCTTGCTTGCTAACACGCATGTGCACAAAAGTAGTGCCTGTGCTTAATTGCTTATGCGCATGGTCACTAAACAGTGCCTGCACTGAAGCTTTTTTTTTGCAAATTTCTTCTTGGAATTTTTTAACTTTTTCTTGCTTCTGTGTAGTTTCTGTGGTGATCCCCCGGTTCGACGTGCTTTTCTTTGACTCGTATGTCTATGCACTAGGTGTGAACTTCGACAAGGAGGTGGTTAACCCTGCTAAAGAATTAATCGTGCGGTATCAACCTCCTAATTGATTGGCCATGATAGACCTCCAGCACTTTGCCTACTTCCAGCGTATAATGGGTCGAGGCAAATTCTTGGCCGAAGATGATGCTGGTGTTGAGATGCTGAAGCCACAATTCCTTTTCGGAGATATATTAGTCTTTAAAGATACAAGGATCCTGAAGATCAAGAAAAAGTGGAATTTTGGCAACTACAACCTTAGTCTTTATGTTCCACCGACCGAACGACAACGTCCGCTTTCGGTCTTCGCATGTTTGGTCGAGAAGCGACGTATGGAGTGGCAATTGACCCCTACTCAGGAAGGGGGACTGGCAAGCCGCTTTAAACTGGACTCCCGCTCTAGAAAGAAAGATTCTTTCAAGTATGTTCGTGATGGACCATCTTACTCTTTAAGGGTATTGCGTCTGGGGCACCTTCTTAACGATTCGAGCCCAAACATTCATCCTTTTAGGGCTTCTCTTTTTGCCAACCAGCTTCTTGCGGCGGAGGTCTCGTACACGAAAAGACCTTTTCGGGTCGAAGGTTGGGTCCACCCTAAATCCAAGTGGCATAACTTAACCTTGTGAATATTAGCCAAGTACGAGACTGAGCTGAAACAAAGTAGTTTGTACTATGCAGTCAAACCACTCAGTATGGGATGGAGATCAATCAGCATTTATTCCTAGCCCTGCTGGAGTTATACAACCACCATACCGGGACGTTCTATACTCCTGCGGAAGAGTTGGGGATGGCTGTCCATGAGAAGTTTGCTATCTCAAGACTTTTTTGGGGTAACGAGCCATACGAAGAATATACTCCCTGTAATGAGGATTTCATAGGGTTGGAAGCAGAGCAGCCCGAGATGATGGACGTATACAAAGAGTTGCTATGTCATCATCACGTATGCCAGCGCCAGGATGCTCAGAAGAATCACTCTCACATTTCCGCTTGGAGGGATTACCTCTTTACTTAACATCCTGCATGACCGAGGCATATGCATATTACTACTCATAGGGAATATACACCTACGAAAGTTGATGCGTTAATGGCAGCAGCGGGGATGTAAATCCCCTCTGTGGACGCAGAGGGGAAGCTGACCGTTTCAGTCCACAGCTATTTTTGTCGAAATTTTTGCGCCATGACTCTAAAGGCGGTGTTGGCTGCCTTTTTGATGATATAGCTACACACTTACGTGACTCCTGGTGATTCTGGGTCCATGAAAAGAATGAGTAGGAATCTCATTATGCCACAGTGAAGCTGGTGTTTGGCTATCGTCTTGCCCACCTGTCTTCTATGGTCTGCAATATTCTGCGAGGCTTGCAGGAGTTCTCGAATAGGATAATTAAGCACGGTGGAAAGGAAGGTGAATTTCCTCGGGTGGAGCTTTCCTACCATTACCTTATGGCTTGGTTCGTGTTACACCACCCGGGCTTGATGGACCCTGGTTCGGAACAAGGTCACATGGACGGAGACGCCTCCATATGTCGTTATCGCCGGAAGAAATGGATTCATCAAGGCATCCCTTTTTGCAGATGGGTGTTGGGTCACTTAACTGGCTATGTTTTTTAGGATCCTACCCTCCCACTCAGGCTTTTTTGCGAGGGACATACTGGAGGACAAGGGCGACCAGGTGAGTATTTTGACACGTGGAGCTTTCCATTAGCTACAGTCCATTCGATGTCGCATTTGGGGTATATGAACCAGAACCATGTGTTTATGGAACCTTATCTGCGGAGTCAGTTCGTGCGTCAATTCGGCTATTGCCAAATGATGATGGATAACCCGAGCACCTGCATGGGTTATGAATGGAGTTTGCTGGACGGCGAGTGCGTGGCATTACTATAATGCTGTGTGCACTGGGGTAAGCTTTACAGTACCCATGGGCCGGCCTAAAACACACATCCTATATTCCGTCGTGAAGTTTTACTCTTGATAAACTAATTTTCCCGGGATACAATCTGGAATGGAGCTTCATCGTAGGGACCAAGATGGAAACTTCACTGGCCATCCTCAAGCTCATCCAGTATCTGTTACCTTCAGGTGGCAGGGTCTCAGAGGGGTCCAGTGCTTTCCCGGAAGAAGAAGAGGCCCCCATTGTTCCCCTTTTGAAATGTCGATCCTCAACAGAGGTGATCTTCCCATTGTCTAAGAGGGTGAAGTAGGTGGCTCTTAAACTGATAATCTTTGAGCAACCTACTCCCTCGCCTATGGGGCAGACAAAAGGACCACCTGCAGAATCCTCTGCACAGGTATCTGGCAAACTTTTGTTTATCAATTTCAAGATTTTTCCCTTATTATGCTGGTTTTTTTCTTTGTGCAGGTCATGAAGAAGTCGAAACGGTTATAGAAGGATTTGATCGATTGTGCGTATGAAGTCCTCGGGGACCTTCCTAAGGCAGCTGCTACCAGATTACCCTCCCGGGTACCGGCATGTCCGACGGTCGAGGTTGAGACAGTTGTGCCATCTGAAGGACCTCCTTCTGTACAGGTTGAGAGAACTACCCAGGCTGAGGGGCCTTTATAGGTTGAAGCATCGGTGACTATAGAGGCCGAGAAGGCCATTGACCTAGAAGAGGTTCCTGTGACAGAGACTGTAGGGACTATGCCGGTTGAGTTGCCTCTAATTGCTTCGATCGTCTATTTTGATTATGAGCATAGAGACTTTTCGGAGTTAATGGAGGCGTATATACCCACCGCTCCGACAGGTAATTTCAAAATAATTTTTCCTGTATTGATCGTCTGCTTCGTCTTCCTTACGAGTCTGTAGATTTTTGCAGGTACCCATCTAGAAGAAGCCCCTGCGGGGGTAGCAACCAATGAGCCCTTTGTCACACACGGGGTCAATCCTGTAGTGGCCGAAGGCCAAGCTAAGGAATCCATCGCTGGGATAGCAGAAATGGATAAGACAGTCGAGGACACCAAAAGTACAGTATAAGAGAGTCCAACGGAGCCTCTTCCCCTACTAATGAGGCAGCCGAGAAAGATGTCGAAGATCAAGCCAATGAATCGGCCAAGGAAGCGTCAATTGACTTGGCAGCTGGAGAGAAGGTCGCTGCCGAGGTAGGGGATTAGCCTTTGCCAGCTGGGGAACCAGAGGCAGATCTTGTGGCAGAAAAGTCCTTAACTCTGGAGGGTCCTAAACCAGGGTACATTTTATGGGGAACCACCCGCGGGGCTACCAATAAAGCGGTGGCACCAGAGCTGGATCATGTGGTAATAGGGGGGCTAGTGTGTTTATTCCAGTGACATCTCTGTTTCTGTGACTGCCATAACTGTTTTTGCCCCTGTGATAGCCTCTAGTTTTTAATGGCCATAGATGCTTCCGTACCTGCTTATCTTCCACCTGGACCTTCTACCGTGCTGCCTCCGATGACTCTAATAATTATGGCTGATACCGACTACTACGTCGGCCTGATCTTCGAGACCATTTATACCGCTTTGAGGTGAGGTGTTGCCAGTGTCTTGGAGCATGGTTGGAATTTTGGGCTAGTTCGAGCCTCGATAGCACTCCTACTAGGTCCTTACGAGGGCATCCCAGGTATGAGGCAACAACCGATGCTTTGGAGGCTTCAGTGGTTGAGTTGGAGGCTCATCTCACAGAGCTTCAAGGCCTTAAGCGTGATCACTCCCCTTTGGTGGACGAGAAGTTGGGAGCTGACCGCTCAGCTATTCTGATATCGGTTGGGTGGTATGCTCTTACACGTAAAGCGACCGAGGTCGAAATGAAGGTGGAGGAGCCGGTTACTACAGAGGAGGCCCAAGCCTACCTACAGAGGAGGATCAAGCTCCTTGAAGAGAAGCTGGTTGGGGTAGAACCAAAATAAATGGGCAACGGAGGAGCAGATGGTCATTCGTCGTCAATCGGAGACATATGCCCAAGCAGCCGAAAGTATGAAGATCCGTCAGGCACAGCTAGAAGTCGCCTATTGGGGATTAGCCGGCTTTGAAGATGAGGGGGGTATGGTGACATAAAGCTGAACATCGGGCCAGGAGCTCCGTCAGAGAAAGGGTACTTTCTTGAAGAGTCGGATTCGCGATCTTGCATGCTAGTAGCTTTAGATAATAGCTCTCTTTCTGTGCTTCTTTATTTTATGCTTCTCTAGGAAGGTTCTCTTGATGTAGTCATGATTTTTGTTTTTCCTGATTTTGAAAAGAAATAAAGACTTTATTTTCTTTTATTTGTTCATTGTTATGAACTTTGTGGTTGCGAGAATCCTATTAGAGGTAGTTTTAACATGATAGAGTGGAAGTGGCTCCGCTGGAGATTTTTTGTGGGGATGTTTACTCGGAGGTAATAGTGACATGGTAAACATGTGATTTAAAAATAACATCGACCTTCTCAGAGGTTTTATGAACATAGAAGGACACGACTCTGTGGGTACATAAAAAAATAGCTCACAGATAATATAAACGTGTATTTCTTTATCTAGGGTTTGTAGCGACACGGGGGTTACTATGGTAAGAACGTTTACTCAAAGGTGATATGGTAAACATTCGATTTAAAAACATCTCACTCAGGGGTTTAAGCAAACATGGTAAGATAGGACCGTAGAGAGTGAATCAGAGGTAACATGATGAACGCGATCGCTTTCTAAGGAATTACTTGTAAGAATTAGAAAAATATACGCCCAAAACTAGATATAGTATTTTTTTAGAACTTTGCCATTGATTGACATCAATAACAGATCTCCATTAGGTTTGGCGAGTCGATAAGCACCGTTGGAGTATATCGACTCCACCACGAACAGACCTTCCCACTTAGGTTAGAATTTCCCGGTTGTCTTATGAGTCATGACCATATGCTTTCTTACTGACAACACGAGGTTACCAACTTGAAATGTCCTTTCCTTGACCTTTTTGTTGAAGGCTCCGAAAATTCGAGCTTGATATAGCTCGATAGGTTGTTGAGCTAGAACACGTTTTTCATCCAACAGTTCCAGTTCTTGTAGCAGACGATGTTGATTGTCCTCGTCCGTTAACTAGTTGGAGATAGCCACCCGTAGAGGTGGAATCTGAACCTCTAGGGGGAGTACCGCTTCGCTCTTGTAAACGAGAGAAAATGGCGTATTGCCAGTGGGTGTCCGGATGGTCGTACGGTAAGCCCATAGACACTCGCCTAGCTTTTCATTCCAATCGTATTTATTTGATGATACAACCTTCTTGAGTAGCTTAACGATCATTTTGTTGAACGCTTCTGCTAAGCTACTCGCCGCCGGGTTGTAGGCTGTCGAAGCTATATTTTGTATTCGTTTTTTACCACAAACTCGATGGAAGGTATGGCTCACAAACTGGGGGCTATTGTTGTGAATGATCCTCTGAGGCATTCTGAAACGGTAGATTACGTGGTGCTTAACAAAGTTGAACATGTTCATGGTTTTTACCTCCACCATTGGTATCGCCTCTGTCCACTTAGAGAAGTAGTCGGTGATGGCAAGGATGAACCGGTGTCCTTTGGAGGACAGGGGGATGATCGGCCCAATGATATCTATTCTCCATGCTTCGAATGGCCAAGCTCCTGCTGTGGGGTATAGAAATTTGAAGGGTTGATGGATGAAGTCAACATGAAGTTTACATGCTCGACATTTCTTGGCATAATCAATAGCACCTACCATCATGGTAGGACAATAGTAGCCCATGCACCATAATCGGTCCTGCAGGTTAGGACTCGGTTGGTGTGCTCCGCAGGTGCCATCGTGCGCCTTCCAAAATGCTTTTTTTGGTTCGGCATCAGATAAGCACCGGAGCAGGAGTCCATCGTAAGAATGGCGATACAATATTTTAGTAGCTATATTATAGTAGAACCGGAGCTAGCGTCTCCTAATGGATGTGGCTTCCTTCGGGTCATCGTATAGGATCCCATATACTGCATAATCTATGAACGAGAATCGCCAGTATCCAATATTAACATTTGTGTCTGTCTTTATAGAGTAGCTCAGACACATGCATAGGTTATTTTTGGACAAACTGACTCTCGACCAATCATAGTAACAGAGTACTGGTTTCCGACAGGAGCTGCTAAGGAAGCGACGAGGCTAGCGAGAGCATTAGCTTCTAGATTCTGTAACTGTCGTACGTGTTCTATAAAGAACAGGGTAAAGGTAGAAATTATGTCGACTAGCGCCTGATGGTAGGGGACTAGATCCTCATGTCGGACCTCGTACTGGCCTCTAACCTGATTTACTATCAGCTTTGAGTCACCATAGGCCTCTAGGTAGTCGACTCCTAGCTGTTTAGCAAGCTGGAGTCCAATAATGAGGGCATTATACTCGACGACGTTGTTGGTGCACGGTTCTATGAGGAAATATGCACGGTGAATGACTAGGCCCTCGGGAGTGACTAGGACCATGCCTACTCCTGCAGTAATTTTACCTTTGGGACCTATTCTTGTAGCGACGTCGAAGAACTTTCGCCAAACGGGCTCTTCCATGATCTTGTTGGACTCCAAGACCTCGTCAGGAATATCGTCATAGAGTTTTGACGTTTCTAGGACAGGGTGTGCTGCCAAGAAATCGATCATGCTTGACCTTTAACGGCCTTTTGTGGACAAACACCATGTCACAAGGTGATAACAGGATTGTCCATGTAGCTAATCGTGAGTTTAGTGCTCCCGATTTAGTCATGAGGATTCTGATGGGGTTGACCCTAGAGATGACGTGGATTGTCTGACCGGCTACGTAGTGGCGGGTCTTTTGAATAGCAATGACTAAAGCCAGGCACTCCTTTTCAACAGGATTATACCGATGTTCTGTACTAGTCATGGTCCTTCTTAGGTCGTAGATAGCTTGCTCGTGGCCTGTATCACTTTTCTGAGCTAGCAAGGCACAGAGAGAGTGGTCCATAGCATGGACATAAAGTAAGAAGGGTCTTCCCATGACCAGAGCGACCTGGACTGGAAGATTGGTGAGATATTTCTTAATGTCATCGAACGCTTGCTGGCATTCTTTAGTCCAGACATAAGCAACTCCTTTCTTCATTAACTTGGTGAAAGGTTGCCATCGTCCGAAAAGATTTGCTAGGAATATTCGAATATATGCCGAACGTCCTTGTAGACCATAAAGCTCACGAAGATTCTTTGGTGGAGCCATGTCGAGGATGGCCTTGGTCTTGTCAGGGTCGATGTGAATGCCCTTTGTCGTAATGATGAAGCCCAAGAACTTGCCACTGGAACCCCCATAAAAGATTTGGTTGGGTTCGTCTTTAGTTGATGTGCCCGCATCAGGTCGAATACCGTGTTTAGATCCTCCAAATGGTTGACCTTCCTCCGGCTCTTAACAACAATGTAATCAACATAACATTCTACCATTTTTCGGAGGGGTTCGTAGAATATAGTGCTTATGGCCCGCTGGCATGTTGCCCCTGCATTCTTTAAATCGAAAGGCATAACTGTATAACAGTAGATTCCTTTTGTTGTTCAGAATGAAGTGTGATTTTCACCGTCGAAGAACATTTTGATCTAGTTGTAGCCCAAAAATCCGTCCATAAAAGACATTCGTTCGAAGTCACATGTATTATCAATCATCACGTCCGTAATTAGGAGGGAAATCTCATCTTTTGGGCAAGTCGAGTTCAGATCCACGAAGTCAATGTAGACTCGAATCTTTATATTCTTCTTGGTGATGGAGACAACATTGTCTACCCACTCTGGGTGTTGCTCTTCGTGAATGAAACCACTAGTGATGAGCTTATTCACCTCAATTTTGATAGCATCCATAACATTAGGGCAAAAACGCCGTTGTTGCTGTTTGACCGGTCTAGCTTCTGGCTGAATGATAAGCTTGTGCATTGAGACCTGCGGGTCTAGACCTCGCATATCCACATAGCTCCAGGCGAAGACATCAATATAATCTTAGATAAGTTGTATCAAAGATTCTCGGTCCTCTCCTAACAAGCTTTTGCTAATGAAGATAGTTTTGGGTGAGGACTCGTTCCCTAAGTCAATTTCCATGACCTCATATTCGATGGTAGGTTCTCGTTGCTCGAAGCACCATTTCCATTGTAGGATTGAAATATAAAGCAATATACTCTACATGGGGGTGAATAGAGTAGGTAGCGGAATATTAGCTATTAAAAAATATTAGTTACAGGATCACAGACATATATCACAGATATAAAAATGTAAAAGTAAAGGGCAAAGAGAAAACGCAAACACGATGATATATACTGGTCTCCCTCTTGTGAGAACTAGTCCAATCGAGAGAACTCTACCTCCCGGTTGAAATCTACTATAGAAAACCGTAAATTTTCATACGAAGTCCTTACAACTTCTACAGATGCGAGCTTTGACCGAAAGCACTCGACCAACATCAATTGTGAAGTGTCTTATTTCTTGTCAAGCCTTTTGATTACAATCACTCTAAATTTCTAGACCGTACCGTACTGGCAAATTGACTAGAGGATTGTAACTGGCTTGGGATTTGAAAATAAAAGCTTAGAAGGCTTTGGAAGAACGTAGTAAGCTTAGAGGGAAGAGGTAATAAAGTGAATTGGTGTATTGAATAGTAGAAATTCTTCTCTATTTATAGGATTTCCAAAGAAAGAATTTAGGAAGAGTTCAGATAGAATTTGGACAAAATTCTATGAGAGGATCTCGGCATATAGCCGTTGAATCCGTAACTACGGGAAGACTGAGTTCAAAAAGCAACGTTCCACCAACCGAACTCGGGCCGAATTTGGGGTGAATTTGCCCAGAGTTCTACTAGTTCAGAATGGATGAATTTTGGGTTTGCAACTCAGGTTTTGGGCTTTCGAATGTTCAAGCAATTATGAAGTACTTTGGGCTTTTAGTTTTGTGCTAGTTTTCAAAACAAATGGGTATTTTTGAAAACGGTTCTGGATGGCCTATTTGCCAATATGACTCGATTTACATCGTATTTCCTAGACTCAATAAAATGTGAAAAATACATTGATAATCGATGATTGAAAATACAGACGCAATGAGAAACCCGGCTCCAAGTCTTGAATGGTAGCAAACACAAGCTGTAGCAGTTCGTCCAAGTAGTTTTTATATCGAGACAAGGTTAGATCAATTATTAAAATCCAGTTCGACCGTGACCAGTGGGTCAACAATCTTTCCCATTTTGATAATTGACAAATCTTGACCTATATAACATCTTGATTTGACAAAAAAAAAATCAAAATGTTTGGTATTATCTCCTCTTGGTACAAAATATCCTGAAAAAGATATTAGATCCTTTTCTCCCCCGTTGTCACTTAATAAAATAATTGCAAAGAGAGAAGCTCCCCCGTAATTCATGCATAAGTAACAAAAGTTGAAGAAATGCAGAGATAATATAAAGATAATAAACAAATTTCACAGAAATTTTATGAATGAAGCAATAGCTAAAAGATTAATACTAGCATAAGTGCATACCAAAATGAGACGATAGACACTGAAATAAAACTGCATAATAATAATAAGAGTTTGGAAAACATCAACTCAGCATCTCAAACATTCATAAAAGTGCATAAAAATAATAATTATACTATCTTAGAATGTAGCAACATTTCCAAGAATATATAGTCATAAACAAAGTCTAAATATGATAATATATAGACAAGTACAATAACATCTAGATAAAGTCCTCATCATCATCAGCACGATCACCATCAACACCATATCCAGAAGTACCAACCCCAGAAGTGCCAATTCTATGAGATAGATGTAGAGTAGAACCAGAACCACGGTACCAATCATATGCATTACCAGGCTCAAAAAAATGATGAACTGCCTTATCCACATAGCGGTAGCTAGAAATAGTAGGATCTCGTGGAAGAGAACTGGCATGCTGACCAGTCTAGGCAAAATGTAGATCCGCAAAAGAGTTTGCAAGTACCTAAAACTGACTGGCATTGCGGAACTCTCATTTTCTCAATGTGTCAGTAACAAACGCTCGTAAAGTATTATGCTCATCCAGCTGAGTACGCCGCATACCATCGAAATGCTGATGAAGACCCTCAAATGACATAGGGCAAGTCTGAGGTAGAAGAGGTAGTACAGTAGGAGGAACAGGATAAACAGATGTACTGCAACAAGAGAGCTGAAGATTCTTGGGCTCAGTGTCACAAGCACAAGAGGACAAGTCAATCTCAAAGTGCTGGAAGATGATAGGAAGGATCATCTCGTAGAGGAGATTCCTCTTCATCTCGCGACACCTAGCCATCATCTGGATAATCATCTTAGGGACAGAAAATGGAATCCCATGACGAATGTGATTGAGAGCAGACATTTCAAGACTAGTTATATCGTCTTCTGAAGTGGATTTTGGTAGTATAGTGGAATAAACAATACGATACAACTCATAAAAGAACAAGTTCAAGTGTATGTGTTTAAACTTGACGAGACCGACGGGTTTAGGAGCATAAAGTTGAGTCTTGAAGTTGTTCAAAATCATACCATTTGGAAATTCAAAGTCAGTGATATCGACAAGAGGCTCACCTTCATTTAGAATTTGTAGGATCTTCGCTAAATTTTTATCATTGAATTGAATATCTATGCCTGCGACACAGCTCTTAACAAGACAATCAATATCGGCTAAAATAAAATTGCAATAAAATAGCCGAATTATATTTCTGGCGATGGGAAAAGAGTGTGTAACAAGGTTGTGCAATACCAAAGTTTCAAAGTAGGGTTTGTGAGATGAAAAAATTGTCCACTTTATAGGTGCACCGGGATAAATGTTACGAATTAAAAAATCCACATACCATCAAGATTGTTCAAGAGTTTCAAAAAAAAACTCATTGAATGCCCCGTCATCCATTTGGACTGACGAAAAGAGAGATCCTTGGATAGGATCCGAAGATGAGGCATCTTCACTAGCCGTCATTTTTCTCTTGAAGGGAATATGGATTCTAGGCATAATTTCTAATAGAAAATAAAAAATTTATATGAAAATAAGAAATTGAGAAATGAATAGATGGAAGAGATTATTCCTTCTCAAAATCAAGTATGTTGAAGAGGAGGAGATACCACGCTGGAATCGAAAATTTGGAAGCAAAATTCTAAAAGAGTAGAAGGAAATCAAAGATAAAAAAAACTAGGGTTTTGGTGCTTTACGCACGGCTGCTGGTTCTGTCTGAAGGAGAAGGAAGATGAAAAAAAAGTGGGCCACGCATTTTCTGTTTTAAAACACCCGACATCAACCGAATACGGGCTGAACTCGGGCCGAATTCGTACCAAGTTCGTCTAGAGCTCTTGTATTTTGCACAGAAAAAAATGTCACTTTTATATTCATCATTCTTTTTCAATTTTTTAATTCCTAGATTTGTAATTTTAAATTTTAATTAATATAATTAAAATTATTTTATGAATTAAATTTTATTACACAACGATTGTCTCAAATTAGGTGTAGCAATATTGTCCCAGCTAACAGAGGTTCACAGGGGAACGCTTAAGTATCGTTTCGCTTTAGCCTTGGCCGTAGTGACAGACAGACCCTTTGTAGGCTTGTCTCGAAAATAGTTTTTGCATATTGAATAATAATTCATAAGATAAAATTAATTAATATTATTGACATCTAAAATTTCTAATTCTCAACGTAAATAATTGTATCGATCTTCCACTAAACATTTTGTAAAGATGTCAGCCAATTATTTCTCTCTATCTACATATTCTAAATTGATGCCTCCATTTGCTTGATGGTCTCTAAGAAAATGATGTCGAATCACAATATGCTTAGTGCGAGAGTGACAAACAGGATTTTTAGTCAAGTTGATAGTGCAAGTGTTGTCATAAAAAAATGAGTATGTGTGTGTAGTGTAAACCAAAGTCTTCTAAGATTTACTTCATCCACAAAATTTGTGCACAACAACGTCCTGTGACGATATACTCAGCCTCAGTCGTCGATAATGCGACATAATTTTACTTTTTGCTAAACCAAGAGACTAGAGCCTTGCCTAGGAAATAACACGTGCCGCTAGTACTTTTTCTATCCACTTTGCATCCAGCAAAATCAGCATTTGAGAAACCGGTTAGGTCAAAGGACGTGGTTTTGGGATACCGTAAGCCGACAGAAGAAGTGCCTTTAAGGTATCAAAAGATATACTTAACTGCGCACAAGTGTGATTCCTTAGGGTTAGCTTGAAATCATACACAGATGGAAATACTAAACAATATATCAAGGCGACTAGCAGTTAAATAAAGTAAACTACCAATTATACCTCGATACTAACTTATGTCGACGGGTTTGCCTTGTTCATCCATATCGAGCTTGGTTGAAGTGTCATTGGAGTGCCAAGAGGTTTGGCGGATTCCAGATCAAACTTATTTAGCAAATCTTTTGTGTACTTAGCTTGATTGATGAATGTTCCATTATTGGTTTGTTTGATTTGTAATCCAAGGAAAAATTTGAGTTCTCTTGTCATGCTCATCTCAAACTCATTTTGTATACACTTAAAGAATTCTTGACAGAGAGATTCAAGAGTACATCCAAAAATAATATCGTCGACATAAATTTGAATTAAAAGTATATTTTCATTAAAAGACTTTATAAAAAGTGTAGTATCAACCTTGCCTTCTAAAAACCAGTATCAAGTAGAAAAGAGCTTAAACAGTCGTACCAAATACGAGGGTCTTATTTCAAACCGTATAATGCTTTCTTCAACTTGAATACATAATCAGTATTTTTGAAATTAGTGAAACCTGGAGGTTGAGCTACATAAACTTCTTTATTTATAAAACCGTTAAGAAATGCGCTCTTTACATCCATTTGAAAAAGTTTAAAATTATGAAAACATACAAATGCACATAACATGCGAATGGATTCTAATCTTGCAACTGGGGCATAGGTCTCATCATAGTCGACACCTTCCTCTTGGTTGTATCCTTGAGCAACAAGTCGAGCCTTGTTACGAGTGACTAAACCATTCTCATTTAATTTATTTCGAAATACCCAGAGGGTGCCAATGACCGAACGATCAATGGGCTTGGGAACAAGTTCCTAAACTTGATTTCGTTCAAATTGGTTTAATTTCTCTTGCATATCATCTAACCAATAGTTACCACTATATGCTTCATCAATAGTCTAGGTTCTAGCTATGAAATAAATGCAACACAAGAAGCTATATCTATGGTAGAGGAACGAGTACTTATACCCTTGGAGATCTCACCTATTACCAAGTCCTTGGTGGTGGTCAGCCATAAACTTCATCCTTTTTGGCAGACTCTCAAGGTAGCTGGCTCCAATTTCTGATTCTGTAGGCATTTTGCTTAGTATACTGATGTTTTCATCATCATCGATTGTCTGTTGATTTAGTTCATTGAAGGTAATGTTCATTTATTCTTCTATGATCATTGTCATTTAGTTAAAGACTCGGTACCCTTTGCTTTTAGCCGTATAACCTAAAAAAGATACCATCATCGACCTTTTCGTCAAATTTATCCAAATTATCTAACCAAAGATTTTGAAATAAGAAACTGTGGGTGTTCTATCAAACCATAACTCATAGGGAGTCTTCTTCAATTTAGGTCGAATTACAACCCTATTGAGAACATAACAAGCTGTATTGACAGCTTCTGTCCAAAAATATTTGGGTAGACTAAATCGGTTTAACATTACTCTAGCCATTTCTAATAGAGTTATATTCTTACGTTCCATAACTCCATTTTGTTGTAGAGTTCTAGGGCAGGAGAACTCATACAAATATTCGTGTGTGTCACAAAATTGTTCAAACTCTACATTCTCGAATTTGCTACTATGATCACTTCGAATACGAGTGATCATGAATCCTTTCTCATTTTGGACATTCATGCAAAATGTGACAAACTCAGATAGTGCATCATTCTTGTGCATGAGAAAGTATACCCACGTGTATCTAGAGAAGTCATCTACTATTACAAATGTATATAACTTACCACCTAGGCTAACAATTCTACTAGGCCCAAATAAATCCATATGCAGTAATTATAGAGGTCTAGTGGTACTTACAGCGTTTTTGGTCTTAAGGGTAGATTGGGTAGCTTTGTTCTTTTCACATTCGCTATATACCGTATCCTTCTTTAAAACAATGCCCGGTAAGCCTCGTACAAGTTTTTTTTATGGATAATCTTGAAATTGTGTCTATGTGTGCATGACCAAGTATCATGTGCCATAGTTGACTCTCATCATTCTTGGATAGTAAGCATCTACCTACTTTGTTATCATCTTCCAACAAATATAAAACATATATATTGTCTTCCCTAATACCTTCAAAGATAGTACTACCAGTTGGGCTATCAACTATAGTATATTTGTCTTTGACAAAGTTAATACCATAACCATGGTCAGCTAAATGACTAATGTTGTGTAGGTTATGTTTTAACTCAGTTACTAGACACATATCTTTAATCACAGGGTCGGGAGCCTTACCAATGTTCTTGGTACCTACAATATACCCTTTAAAGTTATTACCGAAGGAGATGTATCATTCTTTCTTCTTCAATAGTGTTGCGAAAAAAGAAGCATTACATGTCATGTGCCGTGAGCAACCGCTGTCGAGGATCTACTTGCTTCTACCATGAGTAGGGTGTTCCACCTACAAAAAATTTGCAGATAAAACTTTTGGTACTTATCTATTGTAGGATCCCGATATGTTAGTCTTGGTATCCATGTACATATATTCAAATCAACTAACTTTCTTATTCCACATGCAGGAGAGATATGACCAATGGTGCTACAATAGTGACATCTAGCATGCTGAGTGTTAGGTGAAGTGTATTGTGCATGATTGGTAGGTCTTGGTGTTCTAATTGGACACTTGTAGTAGAATACAAGTCGGTTAGTCTTCTTGGACAAAGGTTTGGCTGTGTTTGGTCTGAGAGTATTTGGTTTGACTGTGTTCTGATGTTTCGGTAATTGACACGTATTAGGGTAGGAAGCAGCAACCTCAGGCTGTTTTTCTAACCTAATTTTTATCTTTTTGGAGGTGGCATAAAGTGTGTTATAGTCAGATATGAGTGCATCATTTCTGACTAGTGCACATTGATGGCTCTTCTTCTTTCTGAGTAAATCTTCTCCAAGTTTAGCAACGGTCTTGTCTTTTTCTTCAGATAGACGTGTAGTCTCGTGTAGTTGCAGCTTGACAGAAGAAAGCTCACCTGTCTTACTAGGGTTTACACTATTTCTAACCTCAGTTAGTAAGTCGGTAAGTCTTCCTATTTCACCTTTGTACTCTTTGAGTACCTTCTTAGAGTTTTAGTATTTGCTAAGCAGCTTTCTATGGTCATCTAAGAGGTCACTTAAGGCTTCACCTAACTGTTCAAAGGTAAAATTATCATATGTATCAAACAGAGGGTTTGAGTTTACCTGATTATATGCCATCAAGCATATATTTGCAGCATCGTCCGATTGTTTATTTTCTGAGTCGCTAGCTTTACTTTCATGCCATATGCTTGTGTTGGAATATCTTCTGGAAGTAGACTTCTTCAAGTAACTCTTTTCATATTTATTGCCCTTCCTGGTTGACGATGATGCTGTCGGACAGTCCTTCTTTATGTGTCCTTTCTTCTTGCAATTGTAGCAGATTGGATCTTCTTCATTATTGCTGTTGTTGCTATTGTTGCTATTGTATTCCTTTATTCTTCAGTTGAATCTCATAACTTCTTGAATTTCTTCACTAGGAGAGCTTGATCCTCAGTGTCGGAATCACTGTCGTTAGAATCTTCTTCGATAGTCCTTCGATATTGAGCTTTGAGGGCGATTGATTTTTTCTTTGGTGTAGTGTCTTCAAAGTCTTAAAGTTCCAGCTCATGAGTGAGTAGCTTTCCCATAAGCATTTCGAGGGACATGGTAGTGAGGTCGTTCCATTCAATGATTGTTGTAGTCTTCGAAATCCAGTTCTTTGTGAGAGCTCGTAGAAACTTGTGAATCTTCTAATGGTTATTGTATTCCTCGCCTAAGGAGGACAAATGATTTACAATATCCAGAAATCTTGTGAACATTTGTGTAATAGATTCGCTTGGCTTCGTCTTGAACGCCTCATACTTTTAAGTAAGTCTACTGATCTTAGACTCCTTGACTTGCGTCGTGCCTTCATGTGTAACTTCGAAAAGTTTCCACACTTCATTAGATGTTGTGCATATAGATACCATGTTGAATTCAGTCCTGTTTAGAGCACACAATAAAGCATTAATATCACGTGCGTCAAAACTAGCCTTTTTTTTTCATAGTCAGTATACTTGTCATGTGCTTTTTCAACCAAATTTTCACCAATAAGACACGGTGAGGCTTTTTATATCCATAAACTACAATGGACCATATGTCAAAATCTAAAGATTTCAAAAAGTAACTCGTACGTATTTTCCAGTAAGTATAGTTAGTACCATAAAACAATGGAGACCTATTTATGGCTTCGTCTTCACTTGTGAATTTTACAGTTTTCATATGAGATTGTTTTCCATAAATAAATTCACTTTATTTATTTTGTATCTGAGAAAATTACAACTGTAGGAATCTAATCTAGAAGACGATTACTTTATCCCTTGGACGATGCGATGAAGAAAACTCGAACTTCGAAGAACTAGGACAGCAACTGGGCAATCTCTCTGTTCTCTTTGAATTGTTTGTAGTCTCTGATGAAGATGAAGAAACTCTCTTTTATAGAGTTCTGGATAACTGTTCTGAAGCATACGCTCAGTCAGTTACTTGACGTGTGCATAACTGCAGGGACGCATGGCGAATTCTGATGGAGACACGTTGGAGTGCGGTTGAAAGTAGTGGAATATATCTAGGAGAGATTGATGGCATGAATGCCACGTTGCATAACTTCTGAATAAGTGGGTAACTGAGTACAGGACACGTGAGAACGTGTGTTGACTGTACATTAAAAATCATCCTGAATACATTTGCTGTGATACGCTGTCTTTGAAGAGGAGTCATACGCTAGCTTTTGAAGGCACATGTCTTGCATACACTGACTTGGATAGCATAGAGCCATATAAGGCTGATACACTTACTTTATTGGAAAGGAGTCGTATGGAGTCCATACGCTCACTTGGTTGGCAAGGAGTCGAATGGAGTCTATACGCTCACTTGGTTGGACAAGGAGTCGAATGGAGTCTATACGCTCACTTGGTTGGACAAGGAGTCGTATGAAGTCCATACGCTCACTTGGTTGGGCAATGAGCCTTATGGAGTCCATACGCTTACTTGGTTGGGCAATGAGCCTTATGGAGTCCATACGCTCACTTGGTTGGACAAGGAGTCGTATGGATTGAGGGAGTAGACACGTGGCTGTCCTCAATCTTCTCAAATATGCCATATCTTCAAATACTGACAAATATCTCTCGAGCGTCGTGCTGCAGATATGATGGCTGACAGACTGTCAGAAATGACAGTAATGATGGCTGTGCATTAATGATGGCTGCTGAGCTGTCCTCGTAAGAGACAAAATCATTTCTCGAAAACCTATACGACGGCTAATCTTCATAGGGCAACTGTCTTTGCACGAAAGACGAAGTGTCAGATTCATCCTTCATTAAATACATGCTGTGCTGTCATCTCAGGAAATAATAAAATATTCACTGAGCGCACAGCCTCTAGATGATCGTATGGCCTTGGCTGAGCGTATGGCCTTGAGCGTATGACTTTGGCTGAGTCTTATGTCAGTGTGTCATAATTTTCACACCCTACAAGACCCCCTTCAAAGTTTTTGAACTTTATGAATTTCAAAAGTTCGAAATTACTTTGAACTTAAAGTAGGAATAAGTCCTGACACGCTGGCATGAGTTTGTTATCTTCCTCAATATCAGTGCAAATCTTTAGGGATTCTGTTTAAAGAACGGCCGCCGTTTGAACTTCTTCTTTTCTTCTATAAATAGGTCTTTCAAAACCAAATTTATTTCTTTACTTTTGCATTGGTCTTCGCGAGAAAAAGAAACTCAAGACTCAACTTCTTCTTCTTCGACTAAAGCTTTATCAATGGCGCCCAAGGTTGATGCTGCTGCGAAGGGAAAGGGGAAGGCTCCTGCGGAGTCATCTCAGCCCGCCGCCGCCGCTGCTAAGAAGACTACCGATGAGCGCGTTCGACGAAGTAAACGCCCATTGAAGCCCCTCTATGGTGAGGATGAAGATGATGAACAATAACTATCCCCTATTTAGGGCTCTGGTTAGAACAAAATCATAAAACGTATCCCCTTTTTAGGGTCAAATACGTCAGAAAATACGCTTCCCTCTTTAGGGTTTAGCCGTATCCCATATTTTTTGTTTATACGAAAAATATGTTTGGAGCGTATTCTGTATGATACGCATATTTTTGATAGAAATGTCAAAATACGCTGTCTCGAAAGAATATGCTATGGCGAGTTGTCTCACTGAGATACGCTAACTCCTGTGTTAGCGTATATTTTTGATGATCATCTTGTCAACCATACGCTGATACGCTCAAGCTGAACATAAACTGAACTTTAAAATTCACTTAGGATAGAAAAAAATGATCTCTGAATCCATCATACGCTTTAGGATAGAGTGAGCGTATGTTAATCTTTGAATCTGCCGTACGCTTAGTATAAACTGAGCGTATGTTGAACTTTGAGTCTGCCGTACGCTTAGTAAAAACTGAGCTTATGTTGAACTTTGAGTCTGCCGTACGCTTAGTAAAAACTGAGCGTATGTTGAACTTTGAGTCTCTTGATGTTGAAGATTTCTAACTTCTTATTCTTCTTTTGCAGTGGATATTCTGGCTCAGAAGGCAGAATTTGAAGGATGTATAGGAAATAACTATAATAGTGACCTATCACATGTTCATTTTCCCCAATTCGATGGACCTTCTACAAGGATAGCTCTTTTGACAAATCAGGAAAATAACACCTTGCTGAACTTGATGAGTAGACTGCCTTTACAGAGTGTGGATGGTGTTACCCACTCGAAGCCAGCATTTCTTTTCGGAGATGCTATTGACATAAACTCTCAGCCTGCTCTGGATAAAGTATCATACTGTTATTATAGGGATGGTGATATGAATCAGCCAATGTATCTGACTGGTTTATCAAAAAGCATCAACATAGCTCGCTTATTTCATGCGAGTTGTCAAAGACAAATGAAGTGGGATATCACTCCATCCCGTCAAGCAAAAGCTGGGTGGATAGGATATCGTTAAGGAAGATTTCGCAGTGGTACTGAACCACATGTCACAGCTTTGCGAGGACTGCTACCTGCCACCATCCCTCCTGAGGACTCGGCACTTCTGAAGCCAGTCAGAGTCCTAATCTTTGCAAACGAATTTGCTCAACTGGAAAATGCCATCTACCCAAAACAGTCTATGAGACTTACTGGTCTGGTGAACCCAGAAAATACTAGATGGACTGCTCTTGTGAGATAGATTCTGAAGAACTTTGGTGAACAGTTAAAGGTGATAGGCCTATATGATGCCATTAAGTGCACTGCTTATGGTTTTAGGCCAAACCCGGATTTGTTCTTGGCGTTAGCGGAGAGGTATAACTACCGTACCGGCACCTTCATGACTCCAAGAGGCGAGATGGGATTCGCCCTTCATGAAATGGCATATATTTCTCAGCTACCAACAGCAGATTTACCATATAAAGAGTATATCCCTTTCGTTGATGAAATGAATAAGATCTCCGAAGCCAACCCAATGGTTCTTCATGTCTTTGAAGAATTGATGTGCCATTACAGTATTTGTAAGGCTTTTTATAAAGGACAAGGTGGGGAAGGAGATTCCAACTGTTATTCTTCTAAATGGATGGCTTATTTATTTCAAGGCCGTACTGATGAAGTTAAGAAGAAGAAGAAGACTGAGCAATATGTCGGTGAATTTAAACCTCTGAATCAAGCTGAGATTGACAAACTCATCCGGGACACCACTCATGACGACATCGTCATTGAGGAAGACGAAGGCACCTATAAAGCCGGTGATAGGTTTGAAACCTATATTAAGCAGGGTAGCCGAGAATTATCTGCTGAAGGTCATCTGGCCGGATTTATATCTCTCTGGCTGAGAAAATTTGTAGTACCTGGCACCTGTTCAGCAGACATGATGCACAGAGGAGTTGTCTTCGCAGCAGTCCGTCTAACTTTCGGGTATAAGATGGATTTGCTGACAGCAATGACATGCCGTCTGAATGCGGAATTAAGGGCATATACAGACAGAATGTTCGAATTGGCAAGGAAGAGCCTTACATCCTTTCCTCGGGTAGAAATGTCCTTTACATATTTATTTGGGTGGCTGCTTCTGCTTTTCGAATCTCTCATGAATGCTGGGATGGCTAGACCAGATGACACCTTTCTGGAAAGATACACTCACACACCAAAGTGGAAATATGACACTTTGACAGATTGCAGAACTATATTAAACATGGGAGAATTATGGAGCTTCACTTGTGTTCCTCTACCTGTTAGTTATGAAACCATGCCTGGGAGGTTGGTTGATGGCATTGATGGCAATGAGTTGGATGATGTTCAACATGAATGGCTGAAAAAGATCAGGCCATCTCACTTAATCTGCCGCCGTGACAACATCACTTATCTAGAACCATATCTTTCGAGTAGGTTTGCTCGATAATTTGGTTATGATCAATTGCATGTGGGCAATGCAACGACATGTTTTGGCTACCAGGGTGGATTAATCGATGGTGCTAGAGCTTGGATATACTATATTGCTAAAGGTACATGAGCTACCTTTTCCATGCCAGATCCAGTCACTTATCGAAGAGGAGCTAGAATATTGGCATCTTATGCCAAATTCTATGTATCAGCTAATACCTTTGATGAAAAATTCAGCATCTTAGGTAGAAGCTTTATTCATATTGAAAAGAAATCAACCAAATCAGCCCTGCGTAGAGATTGTCATGACCAAGAAGATCCTCTGGCTACTGATGAAGTTGATGATGAAGTTTTAGAAACCTTCTTCTCTGATGACCTTCATCAACCATTACATGTACCCATCGGGAGTGCTGAAGAGAGTATATCTGCCGATAATACTCCGAAGAGGAAGCGAGGCAAAGGTGCTGCTGGGCCTGCCCCAAAAAGAGTTACTCGGGCAGAGACTCAAAATCGTGGAGGAATTACCATTCCAGGGACTTCTCCTGCTTCCAATCGAGTCAGAGATGCTGATGAAGCAGGTAGTGATTCAAAAGACAATTATCCTACTATTCCATTCACAAAAAGAATAGGAAGGAAAGTGATAGTTTTAAAAACTAAATCCGTGATTTGTATGGATGCAGAAAGTCCCACCAATCGTGCCGAGCGATTGGCTTTAGAAAAGAAAGCTGCCTTTGCTTTTTCTGTAAAGACAGAACCCATTGAAGAAGATGTGCCTGAACCTGCTGGATCATCCATGCCTTCTGATATAGGATCGATTCTGCCAACGGCCGATGATGCGCAGGTGATTAGTCAACCTGCGGTAGAGGCCGAGCATCAGACTGAAACAGCTAATGACTTACTAATTTCAGGAGAATCAGTGAAGGAAGCCACTACTCTCAGACCAATTGCTGAAATTTCGGAGGGCAATAAGAGTGACGACGAACAGGTTGACTATAAACCTTCGTCTCATTCTTTTGAAGATGAAGACATGGAGATAGATGATGAATCCCCATCTAAAACTCCAATTGATGTACTGAAGACCATTGGTCAACACTCAGGGTTGACACCAGAGCCGGAGAGGCATATAGAAATAGAAGTTCAAGTTCCGAGTACTTTTGGGACGGGCAGCAGTGAAATAAATCCCGTGTCAGAAAGCACTCTGAACAGACTACGAGCTGGGCTGAATGATCCAAAGGAAACTGAATACGAACCAGCTCCAGGTAATATTTTATTCATCAAAGTTTTGTCTTGTCTCTGCTTTATTGTCTTTTAGTTTTGATCATGCTTCTTTGATTCCAACAGCTGTAGGAACTGCACCGGCTATGAGTTCTACTCAAGCCCCACTTGTCCAAACTGATATGGGTGAGGGGAGTTCATATTTGCCGAGTTCTCCAAAAGCACTCACTTCAGTTCCCAGAATAGAGGCTCCTCCTGCTCCTTCCTCTACTATTGCAGCGACTCCCGATTTTGACACAGGGATAGCAAAGATCATGGGGATGTATTCAGATATTATTTATTCATATCTGGATACATTCTCAAGATGACTTATGAAGGATGAGACTATGCCCTTTTCGAGTCTTCGAGAGGCGACTAGTTTTCCACTTTCAGCTTTGAGACAGGCTGGTTGAGACCCAATGTGGCTTTTTTGAACATCTCCTGAATGATTTAGAAGCAAACATCCATAAATACTGGAAGATTAAAAAGGAGGATATTAAGTCTCTGACTGCAGCTGATATTGCTCAATTGGAGAATGAAGCTCAAGCTCAGCACATTGCTCTGACAGAATTCCTCGCTCAGTCTTCTAAAGAGTTAATGGCGAAAGACGAAGAAATAATAATTACTCGTCAGAATATGGAGCGCCTAGAGAAAGATGAAGCGTCAAAAGCTGAAGAGCTTAGAAAGTTGAGGGAAGAGCTAGCTCGTATTCAGGAGCAAATTGCCTCCGTGGAAAAAGAACAATCAGAGATTGCTACTGATCGTAAATCTGAAGCTGAATGCTGTCAATTTTTACAGCAAAAACGAGAATTGATGCAAACCAATCAGATTGAAGAGACCAATCGCCGTAGCTCTATTATTGTGGAATATGACCAACGGATGATTGGAGCTGAAACAGCAGAGCGAATCAAGAAAACTCATGAAGAAAAGATAAATAATGTAATCGTTCGTATTCAGGAGATAATTACTCCTCCTAAATAGATCTTTTACATTTATCATGTATTGAAGTTTTGGTACCCATTTGTAATTTAATTTTGATTGAAATGAATATTTTGACTTGATTTCAATTCTGTGGATGATATTTTTGTAGAAAATATGTTCAGAGGTAAATAATACATGACATATTTCAATAGAATAGAATATACAAATAAACTTTGTAACTCTATCATGATATTAAACCAAAGATAATTTTAGTTTAATACTGATTAGAGAAAACAGAATTCAGATATAAAAATATCTTTGGATTCTATTTTCCATGATCTTTGGACTCGGAAATCAAAAGACGAGATATCATTTTCATAGAATAGAAAATATGATACATACTGAGATAGAAAATTCAGAGGTAATATGGACATGATTTTCTATACAAGATCTTTATTAAATCTACTAGGGATCTACTAAGACAAAATATCAAATTCTCTGGGAAAATGATACATGGTAGAATATCAGTTTCCTCTGGGGATAACGATATCGAGATAACTTTTGTAGAGAAGAATTAACTTTGATTTTATATTTGCTGGAGAATGATGAAAATATTATACATAATATTTCTTTAAGAATTTGCCATTGATAGGCATCATCGTGACTTTCCCATCCATAGAGGCAAGCTGGTATGCTCCGTTAGAGAAGACTTTGTTTACTACGAATGGGCCTTCCCATTTCGCGTCAAATTTGCCTTTGCTCATATGTGTCATGGTCATAGGACGTCTGACAGTAAGGACCAGTTCTCCTTTCTGATATGCTCTGACTTTGACTTTCCGGTTAAAAGCTTTTAAGATTCGGGCCTGATACAGCTCGATATTTTGTTGAGCATACAATCGTTTTTCATCTAGAGCTTCCAATTCTTGAAGTCGAAGACGATCATTATTTTCTGTTGTAAGTTCATTGGAGATTGAAATTCTCAGAGAAGAAATCTGGATCTCAAGGGAAAGAACAGCTTCACACCCATATACCAAAGAGAAAGGCGTACATCCGGTTGCATTGCGAACTGTGGTGCGGTAGGCCCATAAACATTCACCAAGCTTCTCGCTCCAGTTGCGTTTGTTGGAAGAAATAAACTTTTTCAAGAGTTTGATGATCGTTTTATTGAAAGCTTCTGCCAATCCATTAGCTGCTGGATTATATGCTGTAGAAGCTAAATTATTGATTCGATGGTCGTCGCAGAATCGAGTAAATTTCTGACTGACGAACTGCGGTCCGTTATCATGAATAATACGCCGAGGAACACCAAATCGATAGATGACATGATGTTTGACGAAGTTAATAACATTAGAAGTTTTGACTTCAGATAACGGGATTGCTTCAGCCTATTTGGAAAAGTAATCGGTTATTGCTAGAATAAACCGATGTCCTTTTGATGTTGGTGGGTTGATAGGACCAATGACGTCCTTGCCCCAAGCTTCAAAGGGCCATGATGCCGCTGTTGGGTATAAGAACTCTGACGGTTGATGGATAAAGTCCGCATGAATTTGGCAAGCTTTACATTTCCGAGCATATTAAATGGCGTCAGCCACCATCGTGGGCCAATAATAACCCATACGTCGGATACGTTCTTGATGTTTAGGACCTGGTTGATGGGCTCCACAAACACCATTATGTGCTTCACGGACAATCTGTTGTGCTTCTTCACCAGCGATGCATCGGACCGTCGTAGGCCCTACGATATAATGTCTTCGTAGTATGATTATAATAGAATCTGAGAGATCAACGCCGAATAGACGCTGCTTCACTCAAATTATTGGAAAGTATGTCATATAATACAAAGTCTAGAAACGGGCGTCTCCAGTCTTCAGTTATGGCTTCTGTTTCATTAGAAAAGACATATTCCATAGTAGAATCGAAAGAAGATGAGGATACTTTGTCAAACTTTAATCCAGCATCAAGGTTGAGAGAATCTTCATGGGGATTATGGGGAAAAGCCAAAGCCAAATTATTCTCAATGCAGAATAGTTCTCAGTTATAAACCACTATCACTTGCTGACGTCTGATTGGTATGGCTAATACAGCAGCAAGATTAGCCAAAGCATCAGCTTCTGCATTATAGGCTCGTCGAACATGTTCAATAAAGAAACCTTCAAAGGAGGAGGCCATAGAGAGTGCTGCTCGATGATAAGGTATCAAATCCTGATGACGAACTTCATACGTTCCTCTGATCTGATTGATGATAATCTTGGAGTCTCCATAAACTTCCAAATATTGAATATCTAGATGTTTAGCAAGTTGAAGACCGATGAGCAACGCATTATATTCGGCTACATTGTTTGAACATGATTGATCCAGAGAATAAGCCCTCTGAATAGTTAGTCCTTCTGGGGATACGAGAACAATCCCAACTCCGGCGACAATATTGCCATTAGGACCTATTCTAGATGCTCCATCAAAGAATAGACGCCAGGTAGGAATTTCTTCAGAAACCAGATTTGAATCCAGAACTTTATCTGGAATCTCATCATATAATTTAGAATCTTCTGGAACTGCATGAGCTGCCAGGAAATCAGCAAGAGCTTATCTTTTAACTGACTTTTGAGAAATATAATGCATGTCGTATTGAGCTAACAAAATTCCCCAATTAGCTAGTCTGGAGTTGAGAATATCGGGTTTCTTCATCATAATCCTGATGGGATTTACTCTGAAAATGACGTAAATTATTTGACCGATAATATAATGTCGTATTTTCTGAACAGCAAACATTAATGCTAGGCATTCTTTCTCGATTGGAGAATAACGCGGTTCAGCGCCTGTCATTGTGCGACTGAGATAATAAATAGCCTGTTCATGGCCATCTTTATTTTTCTGGGCAAGTATTGCACCAAGAGAATGATCCATGGCTCGAACATATAGAAGGAATGGTATTCCCGAGACGGGAGGTACCAAAACTAGAGGGTTCATGAGATACTGTTTGATATCGTCAAATGCTTTTTGACATTCTTCGTTCCAGACGAAAGATACACCTTTCTTCAGAAGTTTGTTGAATGGTTTGCAGCGTCCTGATAAGTTGGAAATGAATCTCCTGATATAAGCAATTCTTCCTTGAAATCCTCGTAGCTCTTTTAAGGTACATGGAGGACGCATCTCTTGAATGGCTTTGATCTTCTCGGGATCCACGTGTATACCTTTAGCGGTAATGACGAAGCCGAGAAATTTGCCACTAGAGACGCCCAGGAAGGACTTAGTAGGGTTCATTTTAAGTTGATGCTGACGCACTAAATCAAAGATAGTCTTCAAATCTTGGATATGATCCTCCTTTCGTCGACTTTTGACTGCAATATCATCAACATAGCATTCGACTATTTTTCGGAGATATTCACGGAATATAGTGCTCATTGCTCGCTGATATGTTGCTCCTGCATTTTTGAGACCAAACGACATCACTGTATAACAGTATGTACCGATCGGCGTTCTGAAGGAAGTGTGTTTTTCATCATCTGGAAACATTTTGATTTGATTGTATCCCGAATACCCATCCATGAATGACATCCGTTCGAAACCACATGTGTTGTCGATCATGACATCTGTAATTGGAAAAGGAAACTCGTCTTTAGGACAAGCTGCATTGAGATCGCAAAAGTCTATACAAACTCGGATCTTGCCAGTCTTTTTAAGGACAGGAACGATGTTAGCCACCCATTCAGGATGTTGTTCCTCTCGAATAAATCCGGAAGCCATAAGCTTGTTGACTTCAGCTTCAATTGCATCCATAATGTCTGGGCAAAATTGTCGCTGTTGTTGTTTGACTGGTTTAGCATTTGGCATGATATTAAGTTTGTGTATTGCAATCTTTGGATCTAATCCTGGCATATCCTCATAACTCCAGGCGAAGACATCGATATAATCATGAATAAGCTTGATCATGTCTTGCTTATCTGTTTCTGAAAGACTTTCGCTAATGAATATTGGTTTAGGGGACCCTTCTTCACCAACATTAATTTGGATCAGTTTATCTTCAGTAGAAGGTTCCCTCTGCTCGAACCTGAATTCCCATCGATTATCTAATCTTTGAGCCCATTGTTCTGATTCGGGTGATATTTCAAAATCATCCTCATCTTCATCATTTTCTTGCGGGCCATCAACAGAGACCATATTGATGGATAGATTAGAGCGATGGAGATCGCCAATACTTGTGTCAGAATCCCAAGAAAGGGAATCGGAAGACTCAGATCATTCATCTTCAGATCGTTCGTCTTCATCGAATTTTGAATCTTCATGGACTATGTTGATAAAGGAGATAGGAGCAATGTAACCCAAACCACATTTTGTCCTTCCGTATTTTAATGGAGGAATTCGAACAGGCATTCTTCTTCCTTTTCCATTATTGAAGGCTGGTTCTGAAGTCATAACCCATATTCTTGATGATATTTTTAGATTGCTGACTGTAGCGACGTAATTGTAACCTTCCAGTATCGTCGTTGGTGTCATCTTCTTCCAGGTTAAGAGGATTCTAGGGACCTTTATAGAAGAATATTGGATTTTCTCCCTTCTTTCTAATAGGGACCACGAAGTATGATTTTTGTATGGACTCCAATGATACGTCTGTATGAAGAGTTTGAACAACTCCTATAGTTAGTGGCTCTAAGCTTTCTAGCAATTGTAAATAACTTTGTACATGATTACAGACATCAATATACTGCAAAGGAGATGCTTCATTAATATTAGATACTGTATTTACAATAGAAGGCTGAGCCTTATCAGACTTAGTCAAATTAATGACAAAAGGGGGAGAGGAAGAACGATCAGAAGTTTTGTTTCGATTAAGATCGATAACAAAAGGCTCAGAAGAGGTGAGCTCCCTTGAAGAAGATCGTGGATAAGTAGTACATCCACTGACTGGAATGACTAGAGTATCTGGTCTAGCCTGAGAAGGTGGAGGGGGAGTGTTACGTCTACTGACAGGAATTATCAGCGAACTTTGTGGAGCTTGGGAAGATGATACAGTAGTACGTCCACTGACAGGAATTATCAGTGAGCCTTGTGGAGCTTGGACAGGTGATGAAGTAGTACGTCCACTGACAGAAATTATCAGTGAGTCTTCTTCAGATGATTTAGCAGACTGCGGAGGAGTGATACGCCTTTTTACAGGAATAACAAAGGTATCGACTTTTGATATCTCATCGTCGTTATCCATAGCTTGCAAGACTTTTGAGTATTCATCTTTATACATGCGAGCGTCATTGAAGTAAGCTTCGACTCCTTTGAATGGATAGAGATCTGCAACCTCCTTTTGAACTTCTCCATTATCATCAACATATTTGAAGCACTGATGAAGAGTCGAAGGAACGACATTATGTTCATGCAAGAATGGTCTCCCCAATAGAGCATTGTATGAGCAACCATGATTGTCGATGATGTAAAAAGTAACTTTAGTGCGAAGATCGCCTATTTGAAATTTGAGGCGAATCTTGCCCAAAGGCTCACTTTTTCCTTGATTGAATCCCAAAATGGTAGTGATAGTGCTGGAAAGACTATGCACAGGTATCTTCAGTGCATCTAGCATAGCCTTTGGCATAATACTGAGAGCGGATCCTGGATCAATCAGTAGACGGTCAACCTTCATAGAATCGATATATCCTGTATGATATAAAGGACGGTCATGTCGATTATCCTCTAGCAGCATATCGTCCTGCGTAAAGGTAATGTTTGGAATAAATTCCAATACATTATGGCAATGAGAGACAGATTCTGATTCCAACTTCTTGAGGAAAGTTAGGCAATTTTCTGCTTGCAACAGTGCTTCACTCAGAGTTTCTCGAGTCTCTTTAGAGAGGCGTAAGAGCTCAAAGATTGATAATTTAGCTGGTGTATTGGCTAGTTGAGCCAATATATCAAAATTATAAGGCTTTTCAAGTCCTGTAGG
This sequence comes from Iris pallida, assembly GCA_029216955.1. NCBI lineage: Eukaryota > Viridiplantae > Streptophyta > Magnoliopsida > Asparagales > Iridaceae > Iris > Iris pallida. The sequence goes on along the minus strand of JANAVB010036420.1, from coordinate 11,846,517 downwards.
AGATGACTTCTTCAACGGTTTGTCGAAGCGGACTTGTTGTTTGCCTTTGTCAGCTGCTGTTGGTTTAGAAGGAACTGTCTCAACAGGAACATTTGAAGGCTCTTCAGTAGAGACTGGTGTTGGAGCTGTAACCGGAGGGACATCAGGAGTTTCTCCAGGAATGTCAGCATAATCTTTTAGATATATTTTTCCTGACCGAGTTCCAGCATGAACTTCGACTTCAGATTTCGGTTCAGGGTCTATGGAAACCATGTTGCAATTCTTTATCTTGCTCTTGGTTCTTTTATGCTTAATGAGAGCTTCATTCCAGAAACCGAGACCAACATGAGATTGATTATGTCTCATAGTGATGGCTAAAGGTGCTCGGAGTCCTTTGCCTGAGTTCAAACCAGGAGCAGTGGCTAAATTATAACCTATTTTTGCCATTAATTCACGAGATTATGAACTATATAGATGGAATGCAGGCTTGTACCTATCTTCAGATTGAGGTACAGATTTTATCTCCGTAGGGAGTGAATTTCCTGCCAAGATAAAAGTAGAGGTTAGATAAAAATCGGGTGTGAAACTAGAAGTCACATTGCATGACTTAGTCTTCCCGAGCTTCTTTTTAGATAAAGGAGTCTTCCGAGGAGAAGAGGAAGACATCTCAAACTCCGTCATTAAATCCGGGTGGATCCACATGATCTCTCCCTGCTTAGTTGTGACAGGAACAAGTCCTTCATTCTGTGCTGGTGGGATGTTCACAACTTGGAGAGTTGCTTTAGGGATAGGAACAATCCCACTTTCCACCATTAAAGAGGGAAGTCACCGAACTGCATTAAAATTACATTTGCTGTGACTGTCTTGTCTTTGGGTGTCAGTGTCACAGCTCCTGATTTAATTATCTCTTGGATCTTTCCTTTTAATACATAGCAAGACCGGATTGTATGACATAGCATTCTGTGATATGGACAGTATTTTGGATGATCTGTCTTATTGGCTTCATCAGGCTTTTTGATTTTTGGCAATTGAATCTTGTTACCTTTGAGCAAGCATTCAAAGATACCCTGAACATCGTCATCGTCGAAAGAATATTCTTTCTTCGGCCGAGGAGGTCTCTGTTGTTGATTTGTTGGAGCTGGAGTAGCTTGGGTAGTCTTTACCTCTTGACTATTGCTCTGGAGATTGACTTCAAGAGCCTCTTTTCCTTTGCGATTATTGGGTCGAGTACTATTGCTAGCACTCTGATTTAATTCCTTGGGAGCCATTTGTACCCCCAGGCCTTTGAAGGTCTCAGCACTGACTTCAGCAGCCTTGGTACTGACGATAAAAGAGGGCCAATCTTGAAACTGAGTGGACCCTGTCCACATACTGATGATTGGTAAGAGATTCGACTTGTAAGTATCGATAGTAACAGCATCGGGAGTTCCAAAAGCCATTTTGAGGGCTTCTCTTCTGAATCTTTCAATGAAGTCCTCAGTAGTCTCATTATTTTTCTGTTTAATTCTTATGAGGGCTGACATGGTCATGTCATTGAGCCCTTCATAGAACCGTTCAAGAAACATTTGTTTGAAACCGGCAAATGAGGTAATGCACCCATCAGGGAGACTTCTATACCATTCATAAGCCATTCCTTTGAGACATCCGACGAACACCCGAGTGAGAAGGGCATCTCTTGGTTGCAACTGATCAGTCATTACTTCAAAGTGGTTAATGAACTGACTTAGGGAGGTAGTCCCATCAAAGAAAGAAATGGTCGGAGGTTTGTATTTTGGTGGATACGACACTTGCTTCCATTCTATCGGGTAAGGTTGCTTGATACCTAACCTTTGTAAACCATCCTTCTATTTAAATGCCTCAAATTGAGTTCGGAGATTCCTTAACTCTTCAGTAACAATTCCAGAAGATTGCGGAGTTGTAACTTGTTGAGTGTAATTGGGAGGAGGGGCTGCAGCATATGTACCACCCCCAGCTTCGGACTGACTTGGAGTGGGTTGTACAGGAACATTAGATTGTACCCCCGGAATAGTAGAGGGCTCTGGGTTTGGGACAACAGGAGTATTTAATACCACTGGTGGTGCTGTTTGTTGTACTTGCTGAGTTTGATGCTGAGCTTGCATAAAAGTATGCATAGCATTCAATGTATCTGCCATAGCTCGCAACTGTTGTTCCAAGGAAGAAATCCTCTGCTCATGAGCTTCAGTGCTAGTTGAAGGTTCATGATTGCCGTCTACCATGTAAGTGGTAATCATTCGAGGAATAGACGATGAAACAGTCTGTTCTGAATCATCGCTGTGTGAGTCAGTATCTTTCCCGGGGCTATTTATGGGAGTCAATACTGGAAAGTTGGACTCTCCAAGGAAGTCCTTTGTGATCTCCGGATTGTTACTTAGATGAGAAGAAGTAGAGACCCTGGCCAAGGCTCCGGTCCTAGATCGGGTGCCGAGATAAACACCATCTTCAGAATCTGATATAGCATCAGACCGTATGCTACCCCCAATATTTCTGGAGGTCATATTGACAGAAGCATAAAGAGGTTCATCTTCATCCAATATTGGTTTATATTGAATCCGTTCGAAAACAGATCGTCTTTTTGGTGAACAACAACACTGAATCACAACCCGAAGTTGGAAGTTGCAACCATGCTTTTCATGGCAAATATGAGCAATGTCATGGCCAGATGGAGTGTCAATTCTCCGTTTATTTTGCAAATACTCCCGGAGATCTGTAGGAACAGATTGGGAAGTACTTGAAGATAGTTTCTGTGTAGAAACTTGTCTTTTGTTCTTCTGTCTTCTCGGTTCTTGAGTGTATAAAGACTGATTAATTTGAGCCACATAGTTCTTGGCATATTCTGCATCAGAGTCTAGTATAATTGTCTCAGTTTGATCAGGCTTCTTAATACCAGAAGTGGAACTGAGATGATTCTGATTAAGCTTGTTACGAAGATCTGTAGAAGATATGACTTTGGTATCAGTCTTGGATACTTGTAATTTGCCTTTCTCAGATCGAGAAATTTTAAGAGAAGGAAGATGGACATTATTCCGACTGGGAGTCGGTAATAAACCATCTTTAGAGGAAGTAGCCAAAAGGCGTTTTCCTTTGTTTGATCTAGTAAGAGTACTAGTCAAATTAACTCAAGAGGTAAAGACCTTAGGAGTAGAGGAGTTGACTAAAGAGTCTTTTTCCTTGGTTGGCACAAGATGTGCAAGTTGTGGGGGAATCATTTGTACGTTCTGTGGAAGAGAATCCCCAGCTTGCTTTTGAGAAACAGTCAAAGGACTGTATCGATTGGCATACGCTGACTTTGGTTTGGAATTATGGTCATACGCTGCTTTTTTATTAGCATACACTGGCTTATGCTTAGCGTATGCCTGTTGTTGGTTTTTGTACGCGACCTTTGCCGTACGCTGTCCTTTGATTGTCATACGCACAGAGTCATTAATGGCTAAAGAGCCGACTGCTGTCGTAAGAGTAGAAGGAGAAGAGACTTTGACATGTCCAGAGATGGTTTTCCTTAGACACACTGACTTGGTTAAAGAACCCACTTTGTCAGCGTGACTAGAAGAAGCCACTGTTGCCGTGTTCAGAGAAGCCGAAGCGTGCTTCGTTGAAGTTGAAGACGTGTTCTTGTCAGCGTGAGAAGTGACGGAAACGTCTCGGGCTGTCGAAGAAGACTTAGGGACATAGACAGAGTGTCCCTTCTTCTTGGCAGCAGGAAGAGCGGAGGAAGCAGTTCGTCCCTCCTTCGCCTTGAGCATTTCTTCGTAAGCAGATTGGTCGAATTGTACGACCATCGTCTTCTTCGTCGAGCCGATCGACGAAGTATCGCATTGAGTTGTTGCTATCTCGTTGGAGGAGATAGCTTTCCCCAACAGAGTCGCCAATTTGTTTTCCATAAATAAATTTACTTTATTTATTTTGTATCTGAGAAAATTACAACTGTAGGAATCTAATCTAGAAGACGATTACTTTATCCCTTGGACGATGCGATGAAGAAAACTCGAACTTCGAAGAACTAGGACAGCAACTGGGCAATCTCTCTGTTCTCTTTGAATTGTCTGTAGTCTCTGATGAAGATAAAGAAACTCTCTTTTATAGAGTTCTGGATAACTGTTCTAAAGCATACGCTCAGTCAGTTACTTGACGTGTGCATAACTGCAGGGACGCGTGGCGAATTCTGATGGAGACACGTTGGAGTGCGGTTAAAAGTAGTGGAATATATCTAGGAGAGATTGATGGCATGAATGTCACGTTGCATAACTTCTGAATAAGTGGGTAACTGAGTACAGGACACGTGAGAACTTGTGTTGACTATACATTAAAAATCATCTTGAATGCATTTGCTGTGATACGCTGTCTTTGAAGAGGAGTCATGCGCTAGCTTTGGAAGGCACATGTCTTGCATACACTGACTTGGATAGCATAGAGCCATATAAGGCTGATACGCTTACTTTATTGGGAAGGAGTCGTATGGAGTCCATACGCTCACTTGGTTGGCAAGGAGTCGAATGGAGTCTATACGCTCACTTGGTTGGACAAGGAGTCGAATGGAGTCTATACGCTCACTTGGTTGGACAAGGAGTCGTATGAAGTCCATACGCTCACTTGGTTGGGCAATGAGCCTTATGGAGTCCATACGCTTACTTGGTTGGGCAATGAGCCTTATGGAGTCCATACGCTCACTTGGTTGGGCAAGGAGTCGTATGGATTGAGGGAGTAGACACGTGGCTGTCCTCAATCTTCTCAAATACGCCATATTTTCAAATACTGACAAATATCTCTCGAGCGTCGTGCTGCAGATATGATGGCTGACAAACTGTCAGAAATGACAGTAATGATGGCTGTGCATTTATGATGGCTGCTGAGCTGTCCTCGTAAGAGACAAAATCATTTCTCGAAAACCTATACGACGGCTAATCTTCATAGGGCAACTGTCTTTGCACGAAAGACGAAGTGTCAGATTCATCCTTCATTAAATACATGCTGTGCTGTCATCTCAGGAAATAATAAAATATTCACTGAGCGCACAACCTCTAGATGAGCGTATGTCCTTGGCTGAGCGTATGGACTTGAGCGTATGACTTTGGCTGAGTCTTATGTCAGCGTGTCATAATTTTCACACCCTACAGGGATATTATGATCTTATCTAACAACAATTATATTAAAGAAAATAGTAACAATATTACCTCGCTTTACCTGTATAATCTGCTCTAATACCAATTGTATGATCGAAATGTAAAGCAATACACTCTAGAGGGGGTGAATAGAGTAGGCAATGGAATATTCGCTATTAAAAAATGTTAGTAGTAAGATCACAGAAATATACCACAGATATAAAAATGTAAAAGTAAAGGGCAAAGAGCAAACACATACACGGCGATATATACTGGTCTCTCTCTTGTGAGGACTAATCCAGTCAAGAGAACTCTAGATCCTGGTTGAAATACACTATAGAAAACTGTAAGTTTTTATACAAAGTCCTTGCAACTTCTACAGACGCGAGCTTTGATCCGAAGCACTCGACCAACTTCAATTCTGAAGTGTCTTACTTCTTGTCAAGCCTCTTGCTTACAATCATTCTGAATTTCTAGACCATACTGCACCAACAAATTGACTAGCGGATTCTAACTGGCTTGGGATTTGAAAATGAAAGCTCAGAAGGCTTTGGAAGAACATAGTAAGCTTAGAGAGAAGAGATGAGAAAGTGAATTGGTGTGTTGAAATGGTAGAAATTCTTCTCTATTTATAGGATTTCTAAAAGGAGAATTCAGGCAGACTTCGGACATAATTCAGGTAGAATTCTATGAGAGGATCTCGGCACATAGCTGTTGCATCCGTAATCACGGGAAGACTGAGTTCAAAAAGCAACGTTCCACCAACCGAACTCGGGTCGTATTCGGGGCAAATTTGCCCAGAGTTCTACTAGTTGAGAATAGGTGAATTTTGGGTTTGTAACTCAAGTTTTGGTCTTTCGAATGTTCAAGCAGTTAGAAAGTAGTTCAGGCTTTTGGTTTTGGGCTAGTTTTCAAAACAAATAGGTATCTTTAAAAACGGTTCTAGGTAGCCTATTTGCTAGTATGACTAGGTTTACATCCTATTTTCTAGACTCCATAAAATATAAAAAATACATTAATAATCGATAATTGAAAATACATACGCAATAACAAATACGGTTCCAAGTCTTGAACGGTAGCAGACACAAGCTGTAGTAGTTCGTCCAAGTAACCCTTATATCGATCCAGGGTTGATCAATTATTAAAATTCGGTTCTACCATGACCAATGGGCCAACAATTTCTACTGAAATGCTAGATGTTGAGCCCAAGGTTCTTCTTCAAAGAATTTCAGTGTTTGGTGCTCATCCTCTACTGGGGGTCTATGTAGGTCATATTGACTAAAATGGTCATGATCTTGGTGGAACTTTCGAGGTCTTTCTTGCCTCGATAATCAGACCTTGGTAGGTTCTTAGGCCCTTGCCGACAACTTGACAACTACTGGAGTGGAGGGACCTTCCTTGGAGCTTAGCCATAATAGGAGCTAACATTTGGGTAGGCTTCCCTTTGAGTCGGACTCTCAGTGGTTCTTCAGTCAGTGCCTCAACTTTTGCTTCTTCTTCAACATCTTTGTCATCATCGTCCGAGTGAGCTGACTTGTATAGAGAAGCACCAATGTAGTACACATCGTCCCTTGAAAGGGATCAATATCAGCAAACTCTATTTTAATGACCCTGTTGTCGACTACGTACTTTATGCATTGATGGAGGGTGGATGGCACGATCATATATTCGTGTATCCACAGATTTCCCTACAAGACATTGTAGGATTTATCGGCATCGGTGACATAATAGATCACCTCTATTTGGAGATCATCTATCTGGCACTTCAAGTATATTTTAACCAATGGATTGCTTTTTTCAGCATTTAAACCGTTAATTGTGGTATTGGACGCAGTTAACCGGTGCATCGATATCCCCAAAGTCTAAAGTAAACTTCGAGGGATGATGTTGAAGGAAGAGGTAGAATTGATGTGTATCCGATGGACCTTAATGGCGCCAACTTATCCTGTATAGTACAGAGGTCTATTGTGCTTATTATTCTTTAGCAACATGTCTTGCTGAAAGAAGGTGATGTTTGGGATCGTCTCGACCACACTATGGCAATGTGGGCAAGCCGCGGGATCTTCATCAGGTTGCTGGTCCGCGTCTCTTTGGAGAGATGAAGAAGCTCGAAGAGCGATAGCCTGGGTTGAATATTAGAAAGTTGTGCAAATATATCAAAGTTGTAGGGCTTGATCGCCCCTACCGCTGAGTCTTTCTTCAGTGGTTTATCGAAATGAACCTCCTTCTGCTTCGGTTTATCTGTTATAGGAGGTTGAGACAGACCTACTTTCGAAGCGACGGAGGTTACGGCTGTAGCAGGCAAAGGTGCATCTTCCTCTAGAGCCGGATAACCTTCTCTCTAGTAAGATAAACCGGAGTGGGTGCTGATCAGGGCTTCATTGGTCGTGTCAGAAACCATGCGACACAATCTGAATTTCTTTCCCTTGACAGAGTGCGTCATAGGCGACATCATGTCCAAGAAAAGATCAGGATGGACCAATATAACTTTGTCTCATAGATTTGTAAGCGAGATCAAGCCCTGAGCATTGTCACGAACCGGTGGGAGGTTGACAACCTCTATTATAGCCTTAGAGATTGGGATGCCGCCATCTTGGGCCTCCTTCATCGAGAAGCTACCGAACCGGAGGGCCACTATGTTGGCAGTGACTATTTTGTCCTCGTAGTCAAGTGAGAGGACCTCGGCATCAATCATCATTTGTATCTGTTTCATCGACACGTAGCAGTCTCGTGTTGAGTGGTAGATGTACCGGTAGTAATGGCAGTACTTAGGGTTGTCCATCTTACCCACCTCATCGGGACATTTAGTGGGGTAGGGGCGGAAGCTGGAGCTTATCACCTTTTATGAGCATGTCGAAGAGTTCCAGAATGTCTTCATCATTAAAGGAATAATTTTCCTTTGGTCTTGGAACCTCCGTCGGCTTTTAGTTCCCAGATGCAAAACCTTTAGAAATGTTAACAGTCAAGGCTCGTTTTCCCTTTTCGTCCTTGCTGGTGTTAGCAGAGTTGTTATCGCATGGGCGCTTCCCTTTGTCGTCCATTGTAGAAAAGTTCACCCCCAGCAAACGTGTATCCCGGGTATTCCTTCAGTACTGTCGGCACTGATAATGAATGTCGTCCAGTCCGTGCATTGAGGAGCGTTATGCCAGAGTTTAACTGCAGGAATAATATTCTTGCGGCACGAGTCCATTAACATAGGCTCAGGTACGCCAAGGATAACCTTTAAGCCTGCTTGGCGGAAGTGCTCAATATAGGCACAAACGGGCTCCCTTTTTTTTCTGAGCAATGTCCATGATAGCAGACATCGTTATTTCCATTCCCCCTTTGTAGAATTGGGAGAGGAAGAGTTGTTTCAAATCGTCAAAAGACGAAATGTAGTTGCCGGGTAGACGACAGAACCACTTGTATGCTACCTACTATAAAGCCCCAATAAAGAGATTTGTAATGAGGGCATCATCCTTTGACAAATGCCCCATCATAGAGGTAAAGTATGTCAAAAATCGATGGGGAGACTCCTTCCCATCAAACGGAGTCAAGGACTGTAGTTTATACTTGGGAGGGTAGACCACATTGTTCTACTAAGGAGGATTTGATTGTCGAATCCTAAGTTTTTTGAGTGACTCGTGCTTGTCCTTGGCGTCGAAGCGAGCATGCAACTCTCTGAGAGCTTCTTGTATGCCATCTGACATTGGCAAGCCAGATGAATGTGGTAGTGTATGATTGTCAATCGAAAGTGGCACCTAAGAGAGTGCATTAGATTCCCATTTCTTCTCGGGTCTTGACTTATTAGAGCTGGGGCTCAGGGTGGCAATTTGTACTTAAGCTTGAAGACCAACTGGGTCAAAGCTTGCATAGATTCAGTCAACGTATGCAAGCTTGCTTCGAGGGCCTCTATACGATGTAGGTGGTTTGACCCTTTGCTGCTTCCCGGGTTGTCACCCCCTATCATGTATACTGACATTAGGTGAAGGGAAATGGATGGTGCCGTGGATCTTTTGTTCTCTGGTTCAGACCCTTAAGCTTTGCCATCTTGGGGGAGCATGGACAGGTTGATCTCGTCCTTCGAGTTGTGGAAATAACTACCCCCAGCCTGTTAATAACTCGCAGCCCCGGAGGCATCGGTATCAGTTCCGTATAATACCTCGTCTGGTTGAAACGATGGGTTGCCATGAAGTGTTGGGGGCTTACCACCCCCAGCTCGTACAATTGATGAAATGGTGGTTCCTTCCGAGGAGGACTTAGCTTTGGACCGAGTGTGCTGGAACACACCCATGTTAGGCACTGCCAGCTTACTGCCTCGAAGTAGGCTCTTAGATGCACTAGTCGAGACATGAGGGTTTTTAGAACCCTTCATAAGGGAGGGTGAGCTCTATGTAGCATTGCATGAGGTAACTAGAAATTCATTCTCATCCTCTATCGGTAACCTCTTTTCGCTATGCTGTCGGTCAGGTGCCGATGGCCGCAGTTATTAAAAAATTGACTGCCTTATTGGTAAAGGTGTTGCTGTCTGGTTACAATAGCAGTTGATAATAATATTAGCCCAAGTATGCCCTAGAGTAGGCATATTGTGCGTAACAGTGGTCTCTTCTACCTTACATTTGTGAGTAAACATGTTATGCAAGTCATGTCAAGAGTGATTCACATTTACGCCCACTTCGACCACAGCCGAGCTAGGCGCATAGGTATAGATGTGATGGATGCACCCCCGACCCAATTCCTGCACATGAGACATGCTTAGGTCATGGATGGGGGACTGTTTGTGAGGTAGATCCACTTCATGTGTGCAGCCAAACTACAGACATGAGTTTGTCTTCATAATATTCGCCCCCTGGCTTGGTTGCTGCATATAGGATGCGCACAAGTTACATGGGGACTTTGGGAACTAGTTTATTCGGGGCGCAGAACCACCCGAGTCTGTTCTGTATAGCTTGCCATCAGTTGTGCACATTATAACCAATACATGCTTTTAACTTGCTATTGGCATAGCACGTTGGGCGCGTACTGTCTTAGACTTCATTGTACTAGCCCTCAATGGCACGTAGAACTCAGAATCCACATTCTTACCTAGTGGGCAAGTAATTCTGTTGAAGACAGAAGATCTTTCATGCGCCTTTGGTCCCGTGTGCATAAGAGGTGTTGTACCTTTCCTCTTGTGCTGCGCCTTCGATTGGGGGCACACATCTTGGGGAGCGCATCCTGCGTTGTGCTTTCCAGACCCTTGAGTTGACTGAGGAAATACAGCAGGAGTGCTTGCAGGCACATGTAGTGCACCTAGGTTCTAGGACGACTAGGGTGCATCCGCTTCAGTTGTGCTACTTGGCACAAGACTCTTGGGCACCCAGGTGCGACGAGTCTTCTTTGGCTTTGCTGGCCGCTTCGAAGGACTCGTATTGCCTTTCGAGAGCAAGTCCTCAAAAGCTTGCTGGTCAAAGAGTACGACTAGCACCTTTTGAGAGGACCCGAGCACGTTATTGTCAGATTATATCACTGCTTTCTCGTTGGAGGAGACAGTCATCCCCAATAGAATTGATATTTTGTTTTCCATGAACAAAAGTTATACGTACTTTTTGTATTACAAACGAGATAAAGTACAAAACAAATCCTAAACAAAAAAAATCTAAGTACAATTTGATTCTGGGAAAGTGTGATGATAAAGATCGAACACTATAGTGGTTCGTGAATGCTTGACGATCTGACGACATGAAGAACTTACTCCGACTCTCTGAATGCCTGTAAGTAGGTAATCCGGGGTTGTTAATCAAGAAGCAGTAGAAGATCCCCAAATGCACGATTATGGCCATCTCCTTCTCTTGCACCTTGTAGCGTCACTCAGTATCATTTAGCTTGTGGTTCTCGAATGCGATGGTGTGTCCGTCCTGCACTAACACCCCACCGATAGTGAAGTCGGACGCGTCCCTCGCACCTCGAACGCCTTGGAGTAGTCCGACAAAAACAAGGCCGCCTCCTCCGTCATAGCCCACTTGAGTGCCTTAAATACCTCCTCACATTTGGGCGTCCAACTCTATGCCCGATCCTTCCAAAATAGATCGATCCATGGTAATAAGATGGTAAAATATCCTTGGATGAACCGACGATAGTAGTTTGCCATGTCTAGGAATGAACACAGCTCTATCCGCCTAGTGGGAGCATTACACTCCCATATGGACTGGACCTTCGCGTCGTCCATCCAATTCTTGCCATGCCTAATCCAGTGCCCCAGAATGTCACATCTTCTTGTGCGAATTAGCACTTCTCCTGCTTGATGAAATGCTAGTTTTCTCTCAACACATGAAAATGCTCGATATGCTCCTCTAACGTGTTTGAGTACACGATGATATCATCGAGATAAACCACGACGAACCAATCCAGGTCGGGATGAAAGAGCTTGTTCATTAAAGTACAAAATGTTACAAAAGCATTTGTTAAACCAAAAGGGTAAAACTAAAAATTCATATGCACCATACCTTATGACGCATGCCGTCTTTGCCTCGTCCCCTTCCGCAATCCGGACTTGATAGTATTTTGAGTGCAGATCAAGTTTTGAGAAGTATCATGCGCCTCCTAGTTGATCGAACAAGTTAGCGATTAACGGGATGGGATATTTGTTCTTGACATTCACTTTGTTTAGAGCACGATAGTCGATCCACCAATAAAGGCTCTCATCATTCTTCTTATGGAATAGCATCAGTACATCGAATGGGGCCTTTGACGGTCTGATGAATCCCGTGTTGAGCATCTCTTTCAGTTGTCTCCTCAACTCATCGAGCTCAGGCGAGGCCATACGATATGGGGCCATAGCGGGCGGCTTCGTGCCCAACTCCAACTCGATGGCATGGTCTATCTCCCTCCATGAAGGTAGCCTCTTCGAAAGTTCCTTCAGCATAATGTCCTCAAACTCCGCAAGGACGTTATCAATCTCAGGTAGAAGATCCCCTTGTATGGGCGCCTTCTCCGTCTTGAGTACTTCCAGCTATGTCATCTCATCATGCCTTATCACTTTCTTGAGCTGGATGGCGGAGAGAGCCTTCCCCTTTGCAAGCTCGCCTCATGCAACAGTTACCATGCATGTGGAGCTCTCCTACATTATCTCCACGAGTCCCAAATGAGGCATTAGAACCGCCTTTGTCGATGTACAAAAGTCCATCCTAAGGATCATGCTGAAGTCGTCAAGTGGTGTGGCCTTAAGACTAGTGACCCCCATCCAGTCTCCCACTTAGATCTTCACCCCTTGGCTACCCCTCACACAGGGCGGGACTCTGAATTAACTGCCTTCATCTTGTCCGAGTCTTTCTCTAGCACCAGATCCAAGCGTTGGACCTCCGCGTTCGAGATGATGTTGTAGGTCACCACCGTATCGACCATCGCCCTTGTATTGTGGCCGTTGATCTTCACGTCCACATACATTAGTTCCCGATTTGAAGCTTTGGCCACGATTGCCTTGCTTTTCAAAATATTGAGTAGGCACAAGAAGCCCATGTGAGCCCTCATCGTTGGCTCCACGTCCTCATCCTCCTTACCTTGGACAGTATTCACCCTCTTTCCCTTGTTTTTGCAGTCACATACGAAGTGGTTCCTTCCGCACACGAAGCACTCAATCCTTATTCCATCGGAGGCTTCATAGGCTGCTTGTCTTTTAGCGGGTCTCCCTTTCCGTTGTTCTTCTTTTCTCCCCCACCATTAAACTTGGTGGTGGTCTTTGCCCTAAGCTTGGGTGTATCACTCCGCCAATACTCCATCAGATTTTCAATCGCTGCAACGGCCATGTTTAGATCTGAGACGTGTTGCCTCTGCAACTTCTACGCAACCCACAGTTGCAGATCGTCTAGAAAGAAGAACAGACAATCTTCTTCGCCCATATTCGAAATGCCAAGCATTAGGCGGGTGAACTCTACCATATAGCCTTTGATGGACCCGGTGTGCTTGAGTTGTCGTAAGCTTTGTATCGCCAAAAACTTTATGTTCTTCGGGCAGAACTGAGACTTGATCTCCTTCTTGAAATCTTCCCAAGTCTCGATCAAGCAGAGTCCCTTCTCTTTCTCGATTAACATACGACGCCACTACAACATAGCATCATCAGAATATAAAGAGACATCGTATTTACCTTATCTGTCTCATCATCGATATGAATTGCCTTCAGGCACCGCTCAATATTCCAAATGAAGTTATCCACTTCGGCGTTAAAGGACTTGGTGTCACGACCCGCACCCTAGAATAAGGGCACGAGAAGTGGGTACGTCCAGCCTACGCCGCAGTGTCGGCGGTAGAACGCTGTCCTAGGTCTCATGCATCTAACATTATAAGGCTAAATAGTTTATACTCCCCGAATGGGGGTGACATAGCAGATACAGACTCAATCACATCTAAGGTAGAGCATGATAAGGATAGATAAAACATAAAATCCAAAAGAGGTACAACAGAGAGAAATCTAAGTGTCTAAGATACATAAATCCAGAAATACATCTCAAATCTCCAAACTCGGATACAATAATACATAAAGTAAATACAACTCCAGACAATTAAAATAACTACCTAAACAACCTCTAATGTGCCTCCTCTAGACTAGCAGGCAACCTCCAAGCTATCTGTAAAATTTATCAACAGGTCCAGTCAGGACGGGAACGAACACATATCTCTAAAACAGTTCATAGCAGGTTAGGAGTATAAATCATGCAATAGAATAAAATACAGGAAGTGCTGAATAGGAAGTACGAGTAAACAGGAGATATTTTATAACTGAAAGTAAATACATGATAGTAGAGACTGTAAGTGGCTACGTGATTTAGAGCACAATGGTTATGTAAACGGCTTGGGGGAATATGAATACAAATAAAGAGGCACATGAATACAGCTACTGGGGATAGTGATCACATAACCAATTCTACTCACCCCGTCCTAATCAATACACAAGGATCCGTTCAAGTTATGTCATAAGCACATGAATACAACTAAGATACGTGAACTCATGTAATGAGTAGTACATGAGGCACATGATAAGCACATAAAAGCACATGAAGCACATGAGAACATATAAAAACATGAACTAGTACGAGTACAAGGAGTACCTGACACACATGATAAAGTACATGAACATGAAATACCCGATGCACCCGTAGAGGGATAACATCTCAGGAAAGGATCCATATAGTACTAATCCGTGAAGATACATGTCAGCATCAAGTAGAGTAATCTAGAGCAAGGAAATAATCCAGGTAAGTATGAAAAGATCAGAGAATGTACTCGCCTAATATCTGAATGTCCAAGGTAAAGATACTGTCCGAGGAGAGGTGTCTGGCTCCTAATTAGAACAGCACAAGTCACAACATGTCCAGAAGGGTAATATAAAGTACTACAATGCATTCTACATGAATCTAGGTCAAACTAGGCCAAAGTCAACCCTTGGTCAACTCTGGTTAACTGCACTAGTCAAACTAGGTCATGTCCTAACCCAGCAAGTCTTACTAGGCCTAACTAAGACTATCCTGGCAAGCACACATCAATACAAGGCTATACAAGCCAACATACACCCAACTCTATATAGCATGCAATTATTCAATACTCAAATAGGCAAGAATTCACATTGGATATACACTAGGTAATCTATTACTTTAAGCTATATATGTCTACACATATATACACATGCATATATTGGTATTCAACATTAGGTCTATAATCATGGCATTTCAAATGGTCATATAAACATATATATTACAACACAATATGCTAACATATATATATAATATACATACATAGCTAAGTTAACTATATTCATAAATACTTATTTAAGAGGCTATGTGTGTATGTGAACTTGGCAAAGGGGCAAGTGAGGGTTAAATGGGCATACATAGTGTATACATATCAAAGAGTGTCAAAGTGTAAGTGAACAAAGTGTCAAGTGTGATCGTGTCAACATAGTGTAAGAGGGTACATGAGGTAATATAGGATTTGTGTTAACATAGAACATTACATCTCATTAACTTGTATATTGCATACATTACATCTATTATTACATTACATTCATGCTTGCATTCATTCATCATTCATTTATTCTCTTGCACTACTATATGCACCATACATTACATACTATGGAACCTACATATTCATTACAAGCCATACTTATACATGCTTACATTAGATAGGATACTTACACCTCATACATCATTTATTTAACCATTTACTCATGCTTGCATTCTCTATTTAATTACATAATATATATACATTAACATGGGTTAAAATCAAATAGAACATTATATTACACACAAGGGTGCACAAAATGCATATGCCGAATAGTAACTTCTACTAATAATCAATACTGTCCCATCTCAGCATGAATTAAAATCTAGGATTAAAGTATGTTATAGATCTATGTGTTAGCTTTCCGAAACTTCAAACGGATCGCATTTTCGTTTCCGGAAACTCCCGAAATCGCGAAAACACCGAGAACGCGTTTGTCTTTTGTACAGCTGACACTCAAATAATTCTCCAGAAAGTTATAGA
This sequence comes from Iris pallida, assembly GCA_029216955.1. Lineage (NCBI taxonomy): Eukaryota > Viridiplantae > Streptophyta > Magnoliopsida > Asparagales > Iridaceae > Iris > Iris pallida. Next base: position 11,830,927 of record JANAVB010036420.1, on the reverse strand, counting down.
AAGAATTAGTCCTATTAATACATGTTTTTGGAAAGCTAACTACAATACACTTCTTTTAAAAAAACGGAAGATTAAACCGAGCTTTGAGCTAGAAATTATGACATTTCTAAGTTAGGGCTGAAATTAAAAACGTGGATAAAAATCATGACGGATTTAGATAGTTTGAGCCAAAAGAATATACAATATATATCGTAATTATCCACAACAATAATGACAATAATAATATGAGGAACCACACTCACAAACTTGATTATATAATCATCATGAACCATTTGTTACATATATAAATATAGAGACACTCTCATTACAAATATATATATATATATATATATATATATATATATATATATATATATATATATATATATATATATATATATATATATATATATGTAACAAAAAAATATATATATATTTATATATATGTAACATGAACACATCTATAAGAGATACATGAATGAAATATAAAGTACTCAAGAACACATCTCTACATATTCAAATCTGAGATTTAATATGAATTAATTCATTTAATCAATATTTTAAATATAAAGTGTGTCCAAGTTTAGGGGTTTTCCCCATGAACACAAGACACAACAATAATACAATAGAAATCCCTAAAGGACACATAATGGACACAAGAGGACAAAAATAGGGACACAACAATGGGGGTCATTCCTATGGTTAAAACTTTCCTAAATGCAAAATGGAGAAATAAAAGAGAAGGAAATATTACATAAAGGAGAGAAAATCCAAGGAGAAAGGCTTCTTCCTTGGGAGAGCTTGAGAGCACTTGGGGAAGAAGACTTCTCAAAGAAAGTAAATGAGATGGGAGTCCTATTAGGGCCGGCCACAATGGTTATATCCCCTCTTCATTGAATATTACAAGTTTGCCCCTCCCTTAGTTACAAGTGTTTAAAACAATTTTGGTTAGGGTTTGGGGGTTAAAGGGTCAAAATAAAAACTCTAAATGGTTAACCTAATAATTAGGATTATGGCTAATCTTTCTAATATGACTAATTAAAATGTGGGCCATGGTTCACTAATGCATGGGTCCAACTAGAGTCTAAGTTACCCCGGGTCCCCGTTACAAGTCGGATTGAGATAAAATTCGAACCCGACTCAAATAATCCCAAAACAATATCATAAATAATAAAATAATATCAAAATAATTCAAAGAGGTCAAATGCAAAATATCCTTAGGCCATAAATAACATTAAAATATCATAATCACAAGGTTAGGCTCTAGGTCAAACAGTCTCTAGGGTTTCACTAGCAAAACGTCAAAACCACAAGTCATTGATTTAAATAATTTTAAAATGATTTAAAATTACCAAAAATTATATCATGAATTAAATATTATTATTAAAATAATTTTAAACACGAAATTTCGAAATTACCCTCATTTGGAAAACTGGGTGCTACAACTCTATCCACCTTAGAAAAATTTCGTCCTCGAAATTTAAGATCGATAGTACTCCTTCTAGAGCCTCTAACCTTCCCAATATCAAAGTTAATACTTCCTAACACTGGAATAATAAACGGACATCTAAATAGTGTCAATCTAGGAATACCTCCAACACTGCTCTGCTGTACGGCGGTAATGGAACTTCAATAAAATATGGACTGGAACCTATTTCCAAGGGACTGGACCTATTTTAAAGTGGTCTTAACTAAGGATGAAAAGGATCTGATCATAGGCTATAGGTATGCTCAAACTATTATCTTCCTATTAACCATCTATTAATACATTCTATTACCATAGGAACGATGCATTACTAAGACATATAGGCCCCTATCTCTCATAACACATTTATACTCACCAAAAGACTAGTACATCCTATCAAGGCTGATACTAAAATCTCTCATAAATCTCATAAGCTACATGTTTATAAACACACATCCCCACATCAAGGACTAACCTATATATATCTACAACTGATACTAATGGGGTGACGTCCCTATTTTCCAACAATCAAGGTCTAAAAAAATTTATCTAAATCATGCAATTTGTAACACCCAGTTTTCCAGAAGAGGGTAATTTTGAAATTTTGTAATTATAATTATTAATTAATGATATTTATTTCATATTAAATTTTTTAGTAATTTTTAATTAATTTTAAACTATTTAAATTTATGACTTGTGATTTTGGTGTTGTGCTAGTGATTAGTAGATACTGCCTACCCTAGTGCCTAGCCATGTGATTAGGGTATTTTTTTGACATTTTTAGGGTTATTTGGATTTATTATAATTTATTAGAATTTATGGGAATTTTTAGGATTTATTTTGGATTTATTTGGACTAGTTTGATTTTTGACTAGTTTTGACTCATGTAGACCAACCTAGGAACTAACCATAGTTAGTTGGGTTTGGTTAGGTCAAGTGGACCCTAGTCTAACCTAGTGTGACTCAAGTTAGTGGTTAGTGATTCATTAGAACTTGAATTAGGAATTTAGGAATCAAGTTATTTGATAAATGGCTTGTGATTACACAAGTCATTTTGTGACTAAACTAGATAGGACTAGCTAAACCTAGCTCAACCCCCACCCTAACCTAACATGGCTGACCAGCTAGGTTTAACCTAGGGATTCCCCCCTATTTAATCTCTCCTAGTTTTTAGGACTAGCCTCTTTTAGGGTTCTTTCAAAGTTCTAAGGAAAGAGGTGAGTCCCCTCTTCCTAAAATCATTAAAAATCCATTTTGAATCCTTTTTCCTTCAAACCAATTCCATTAGGACCTAAATTTCTTCCTCTTGCTGCTGGAATTAATTGGATGCAGGAAGAAACAATTTGTGGGACTTGGAGGCTTGAGGAGTTCATTGCTTTTGGGGACTTTTTCATTGGAAGTTCACAAGGAGGTAAATTCTTCAAATCTCCATAAAACTTCATGTAGTCTTCACCAATAGGAAGCCCTAAGAGTCCCCCTAATGCCTGGATAAGGTTCGTGTCCTGTGTTAGTGGTTTCGTGTCCATTCTGGACACGTATCAAGCACTAGTCGAAGGTGTTTGACAAAATGCCTCAGTGAGCATTTTGTATCAATTTTGATTTTGTTTTTGAATAGGAATCTTTGTTTTGTTCTCGTTTACACGTTTCTGGGACACTGAGGTATTATTCGTGTCGTGTCGTGTCGCTTTGGACTCGGGTACACGCGGGATGTAATACACGCGTGCACAGTGTCAATTCCCCTGCTACTCAGGGTCGATTTCACGTTGTACACGTCACGTGGACACAAAATATTCGACACACACTAAGGGGCGACCACTGACATCACGTGTGTCAGGTGTCACGAGCCCTTGTGTCGTGTCGGACACGCACGAACGTGTGCACGTGTCGTACACTGTGTAGTTCAGTGTTCTGAAATTGTGTTTTTGATTTTAATTGATTTTAATGCTTTCTAATTATGCTTAATTATTAGTTAAGATCCTAAACTTGATGTTTAAACCCCTGTTATATTTGTGACATGAGTAGTTTGGGTTTTAATGTGGAGTATTGGCTCGATTTTTGGTTTGAACTGTGCATTCCTGATACATGCTCTGATACTAAAATTTCCAGTTTTCCAACACCCTTTAATTCCCTATTTTGGTTAGGTTTTCAACTATTAACTATTCCCACATATCATAATTTATATTAGCTAAGTATTCTCATTCAAGATTTGGGTTTGTATGGTTTGATATGAGAATTTGTATGCGGGTTAGTCGATTTCAGAATTTGAACTGTTTATTGAGTTTGAGATTAGTTGTGTTCAGTCCTTGTAAACCTGAATTGGATGATCATTAACCTGAGTTCTTTCCTTGTTTTTGATTCATTGCTGACATTCTTTTAACTGACTAGCTATGGGATGTTCCCTGTTAACTTAACTGATTTATTTCCCTTTTCTTAACTGTCAAATCCTAAGAATCAAATTGCTTTAACTGGGTTAAATTCTTCTACCTGGGAATGTGATGTTGGCACTTGTGTGCATTATTTTGGGGTTTAGTTCTTAAATGGGATTTGAAATGTGTGGTTTGAATGTTAGTTTAAATTCTTAAATCCTGAACTGAATTCATTCCTTTTTTCTTAACTGTCAGGTTCTGAGAATCATTAACCTGAGATTTGAATGGCTGACTTGATTTCCTTCCTTGCTTTGGCATATCACTGAGTTCACATTAAACTAAAGTTCATGTGTGTAATAACCTGAAATAGTGTAAAATCTGAGATTAAGTTTGTGATGGGAAAACTGGGTTTTGGGAATTGAAATGCAAAACTGAAATCTGAGCTTGTTTTGTTATATTGATCTATGGGTTAAAAACCAAGATTGGTTCCCAGTTTTCACATTAACCTGAATATGGTATTGCTCACTGTTTCACTGTAAACCTGAAAATCAATTTCCAGTTTTTCCCTTTTGGACTGTGTGATACACTATAATGCATTAACCTGAGAATTCCTTGATTAGAAATCTGAGATTAGTGGTATGGCTTTGAGTTCAAATCATATGTTTGTTAACTAACAATTTAACCATTAAACTGAAATGAACTGATTCCTGTTTTCCTAGACTGTTTTCCCTGTTTTATTCAAGTATATATACACTGTCATGTACTCCCATGCCTTAGCACATTGTTTCAGTTTTCACACATCCATGTTCACACACACACATATAGTTAGCATTGACACCTACACTATGTTATACACATATTGACACTCTATACACTCTATGCACACACACATTGTTTGTATGTCCTATTTACACACATGTATACCTTAATCTCTCTCTAAATCTCTATGCATATATGAATATACCTAAATATGTATATAGGCATGTATGATAGGTAAAATAGGTAATACAACATATGCATTGATAATGTGGTATGTAAATTGTAGGTTTGATAGCTTGTATAGACTTGTGATTGGTGTGTGATTGCTAGACTAGGCTTGGTTAGGCCTAGTGAGACTGGTTAGACTTGTTTAGGCTAGGACTTGACCTAGTTGACCTAGTTTGACTAGTCTAGTTGACTAGAGTTGACCAAGAGTTGACTTTGGCCTAGATTGACCTAGAATCATGTAGAATGCATATTAGGACTTTATTATATCATTTTAGACTTGTTGTGACTTGTGCTGTTCTGATTAGGAGCCAGACACCTCTTCTTGGACAGTACATTTCATCCGGACACTCAGATACGAGGCGAGTACATTTTCTGATCATTTCATATCCTATCTAGAATTATTTTCCTGCTTTAAATTACTTTAATTGATACTGTCACGTTGGTCACATGGATTGGTACTATATGGATCTTTTCATGAGATGTTATCCTTCTCGGGAGCATCGGATACAGCATATTTTGTACGTTTCACGAACCATCACGTATCTCTATGCTTCCTCTGATTCACGAACCGCCTGTGACACATGTACTCTCATGTTCACAGAGCCCCCATGAATCACCTTTACGTACCACTCATTTTATTAGCCATGTGAAGTTTCACGAACCTTAACATAACTTGAACGGATCCTTGTGTATTGATTGGGGTTGGGGGAGTAGAAATAGACATGTGAATATTATCCAAGTAGCTGTAGTCATGAACCACTCCCTTAGCTGTAGCCATGAACCTCCTATGCCATTCACATGTTTATATTTTACTCTGACTCACTAGTCACTATTAGCTCTCTACTTATAGTAGATATTTCCATTACAGTTTTCTCTCTCTGTTTACATACTGCATTTCCTCAGTATCTATATCTTACTTTACTGCATGATTATATTTTCTAACCTGCTATGAACTGTTGAGATGTATTGTACTCGTTCCTGTCCTGACTGGACCTGTTGAAAATATTACAGAGGACGAGGAGGAGGCTTGGGAGGACACCTTCTTCGGATAGCTCTAGCTGAGGACATCACCCCACTGCCTAGACTAGTTTAGTTAGGCCTTATCTTATTTTCATGTTGTCTTGAGTCTGTTTAGCTAGTCTTTACTTCTGTTCAGAGATGTTGAGTTGTATATTTTCTTTCTTTCTGTAAGCTGAGATATGTACTCTGGATATTTGCTGGGATATTATCTTAGACTTTTCTATCTTCAGTATTTCCTTGAGTTCTATATCATATTGTGTTCTCTTCCTCCTTAGTTGTGATTGAGTTCATTTACTGCTTAGTATTATATTGCTAGATGTATGTTGACCTAGGACACCGTTCTACCGCCGACACTGCGGCGTAGGCTGGGCGTTGTGACGTTCTCGTACCCTCGTAGTGGGTGCGGGTCCTGACACATTTTTAGTGGTGGCCCATGTAGGTCCAGTTTATGTAGTGGTACTCGAACTAGAGTATCATTACAGCCTGCAGTAGGATTAGGATACATATTTTGAAGGTACTCAATCACTGTTAGGATTCCTTGAAAGATTCCTGGGACGGTCCTTGAGAATCTTATTAAACTTCAATTTGAATCATTTCCCTTGCCTTGTTGCTCTCACTCCTTGATTATTGAATTTGATTTTGTTGGATCGTTGTTGATTTGATTTTTCCTATCGAGATGAATTTTTATGGCCTGAGTTACGATATTTTTTGATAACATATGTCGACGGGAATACAGGGATGGTAAAACGTCTACTTGGTTATAGAACCTAGAGTTTATCGCAGCTATATTAGCTGGCGTGGCGGAAACATAGAGACCTGACTTCGGATGTACGTATCTTGGTTATGAGATTTGGAATTCCTCGCAGCTATACTAGTCGGCATAGCGAGAATTCCAGACGACATGATTATAGAGGTGCATGCCCCTGTTATGTACTCTACCATTTATCGCAGCCTTGCTTACTAGCGTGGCGAGGACTCTGAGTATCATAATTTTTGGACAGACGCATATGATTATCAGATTGTATCTTAGAAAGGTTCTTAAATATATCGTCTCTATCTTCATTCCAGTTATTATAAATTGTTCCCATCATTAAATAATTTAGGAGTAGAGATCTTCTTAGCTTTATAGAGCTTATGCATATATAGTTCTTTCTTAGTGTGATGATTTGATGACTTGTGATTAGGCCCTTGTCTTAGGAACGATAGTATAGCCTGGCTTTGAATAGTAATTCCTGTAGCTAGTTCTCTTTGTTGATATTTACTAGTTTTTCAGCCTTGATGATTGATTTATATTTTATTTCCTTTCTCTTTCTTTCAGTATGGCACCCATGTCCCGAGCCCGTCGCCTGAGAGCAGCTGCAGCTACTGAGAGCGTGCCTCCACCTCCTACTGTTCAGGAGATAGTTATCCCTCTATCTGATCAGGGGGTGGTGGCACCTCCTACCATTGAGGAGATGGTGGTAGCCTCGCCAGAGAGTCTTCCTTCATCTCCTGTCGTTCAGGAGAGAGATGCGGATTTGCCTGAGACCGAGAGCCCTTCTCTACCCTCTGTACTCCATACTGTACCACCCGGGGGTTTGCTACTTGATGCAGCCCAGGTGTTCGTATTTTTCCAAGAAAGGATGATGGAGTCACAGAGAGCTCATGTGGAGGCCATGAGGGAGCAAATCCAGAGGTTGCTACGTCTGCGGGACTCTGTGCTTCTAGGAGGAGAGCCTAGCTCCAAGAGGGCGAGGAGCAGTACCCAGTCCTACCCAGAGTCTGAGGAGTACCCATTTATCCAGCCTATATCATCATACCCAGCCCAGTCTCCTGTCCAGCAGAGGCCAGCTGAGCCGGAGCCTATCTGTGCCTACTGCAAGAAGTCTGGACACAAGTGGAACAACTGTAGAAAGAGACTAGGATTGTGCCTAATCTGTGGTTCAGTTGCACACTGGATGCAGCACTGCCCTGCTATACCTGCCCCAACCAGGGCCCTGCTCCCAGGAGGGAGTTCTGGTTCTCAGACCTAGCTGGAGGTGAGTTAGACCTAACCTTAGTATTCTTTTTGAGAACTTTGATGCATCCCTTGCTTGTATGTTTTGATACCTTGTGATTGCCTAGTACTGTAGCGTGGTTGGTGTAACCTAGATGAGACCCCAGACTGATATTGCATGCGATGACCCCATAGGTTATACTTTTCAACTGTATGATTAAGATAGATTCTGAGACTATGATTGCTGGGGGTTTAACCTAGAAGGCCGGCTACCATCTTAATTTCGAGGACGAAATTTTTATAAGGTGGGTAGGATTGTAACACCCAATTTTCCAGAAGAGGGTAATTTTGAAATTTTGTAATTATAATTATTAATTAATGATATTTATTTCATATTAGAATTTTTAGTGATTTTTAATTAATTTTAAACTATTTAAATTTATGACTTGTGATTTTGGTGTTGTGCTAGTGATTAGTAGATACTGCCTACCCTAGAGCCTAGCCATGTGATTAGGGTATTTTTTGACATTTTTAGGGTTATTTGGATTTATTATAATTTATTAGAATTTATGGGAATTTTTAGGATTTATTTTGGATTTATTTGGACTAGTTTGATTTTTGACTAGTTTTGACTCATGTAGACCAACCTAGGAACTAACCATAGTTAGTTGGGTTTGGTTAGGTCAAGTGGACCCTAGTCTAACCTAGTGTGACTCAAGTTAGTGGTTAGTGATTCATTAGAACTTGAATTAGGAATTTAGGAATCAAGTTATTTGATAAATGGCTTGTGATTACACAAGTCATTTTGTGACTAAACTAGATAGGACTAGCTAAACCTAGCTCAACCCCCACCCTAACCTAACATGGCTGACCAGCTAGGTTTAACCTAGGGATTCCCTCCTATTTAATCTCTCCTAGTTTTTAGGGCTAGCCTCTTTTAGGGTTCTTTCAAAGTTCTAAGGAAAGAGGTGAGTCCCATCTTCCTAAAATCATTAAAAATCCATTTTGAATCCTTTTTCCTTCAAACCAATTCCATTAGGACCTAAATTTCTTCCTCTTGCTGCTGGAATTAATTGGATGCAGGAAGAAACAATTTGTGGGACTTGGAGGCTTGAGGAGTTCATTGCTTTTGGGGACTTTTTTATTGGAAGTTCACAAGGAGGTAAATTCTTCAAATCTCCATAAAACTTCATGTAGTCTTCACCAATAGGAAGCCCTAAGAGTCCCCCTAATGCCTGGATAAGGTTCGTGTCCTGTGTCAGTGGTTTCGTGTCCATTCTGGACACGTATCAAGCACTAGTCGAAGGTGTTTGACAAAATGCCTCAGTGAGCATTTTGTATCAATTTCGATTTTGTTTTTGAATAAGAATCTTTGTTTTGTTCTCGTTTACACATTTCTGGGACACTGAGGTGTTATTCGTGTCGTGTCGTGTCGCTTTGGACACGGGTACACACGGGATGCAATACACGCACGCACAGTGTCACTTCCCCTGCTACTCGGGGTCGATTTTGCGCTGTACACGTCACATGGACACGAAATATTTGACACACACTAAGGGGCGACCACTGACATCACGTGTGTCAGGTGTCACGAGCCCTTGTGTCGTGTTGGACACGCACGAACGTGTACACGTGTCGTGCACTGTGTAGTTCAGTGTTCTGAAATTGTGTTTTTGATTTTAATTGATTTTAATGCTTTCTAATTATGCTTAATTATTAGTTAAGATCCTAAACTTGATGTTTAAACCTCTTTTATATTTGTGACATGATTAGTTTGGGTTTTAATGTGGAGTATTGGCTCGATTTTTGGTTTGAACTGTGCATTCCTGATACATGCTCTGATACTGAAATTTCCAGTTTTCCAACACCCTTTAATTCCCTATTTTGGTTAGGTTTTCAACTGTTAACTATTCCCACATATCATAATTTATATTAGCTAAGTATTCTCATTCAGATTTGGGTTTGTATGGTGTGATATGAGAATTTGTATGCGGGTTAGTCGATTTCAGAATTTGAACTGTTTATTGAGTTTGAGATTAGTTGTGTTCAGTCCTTGTAAACCTGAATTGGATGATCATTAACCTGAGTTCTTTCCTTGTTTTTGATTCATTGCTGACATTCTTTTAACTGACTAGCTATGGGATGTTCCCTGTTAACTTAACTGATTTATTTTCCTTTTCTTAACTGTCAAATCCTAAGAATCAAATTGCTTTAACTGGGTTAAATTCTTCTACCTGGGAATGTGATGTTGGCACTTGTGTGCATTGTTTTGGGGTTTAGTTCTTAAATAGGATTTGAAATGTGTGGTTTGAATGTTAGTTTAAATTCTTAAATCCTGAACTAAATTCATTCCTTTTTTTCTTAACTGTCAGGTTCTGAGAATCATTAACCTGAGATTTGAATGGCTGACTTGATTTCCTTCCTTGCTTTGGCATATCACTGAGTTCACATTAAACTAAAGTTCATGTGTGTAATAACCTGAAATAGTGTAAAATCTGAGATTAAGTTTGTGATGGGAAAACTGGGTTTTGGGAATTGAAATGCAAAACTGAAATCTGAGCTTGTTTTGTTATATTGATCTATGGGTTAAAAACCAAGATTGGTTCCCAGTTTTCACATTAACCTGAATATGGTATTGCTCACTGTTTCACTGTAAACCTGAAAATCAATTTCCAGTTTTTCCCTTTTGGACTGTGTGATACACTATAATGCATTAACCTGAGAATTCCTTGATTAGAAATCTGAGATTAGTGGTATGGCTTTGAGTTCAAATCATATGTTTGTTAACTAACAATTTAACCATTAAACTGAAATGAACTGATTCCTGTTTTCCTAGACTGTTTTCCCTGTTTTATTCAAGTATATATACACTGTCATGTACTCCCATGCCTTAGCACATTGTTTCAGTTTTCACACATCCATGTTCACACACACACATATAGTTAGCAGTGACACCTACACTATGTTATACACACATTGACACTCTATACACTCTATGCACACACACATTGTTTGTATGTCCTATTTACACACATGTATACCTTAATATCTCTCTAAATCTCTATGCATATATGAATACACCTAAATATGTATATAGGCTTGTATGATAGGTAAAATAGGTAATACAACATATGCATGGATAATGTGGTATATAAATTGTAGGTTTGATAGCTTGTATAGACTTGTGATTGGTGTGTGATTGCTAGACTAGGCTTGGTTAGGCCTAGTGAGACTTGTTAGACTTGTTTGGGCTAGGACTTGACCTAGTTGACCTAGTTTGACTAGTCTAGTTGACTAGAGTTAACCAAGAGTTGACTTTGGCCTAGATTGACCTAGAATCATGTAGAATGCATATTAGGACTTTATTATATCATTTTAGACTTGTTGTGACTTGTGCTATTCTGATTAGGAGCCAGACACCTCTCATCGGACAGTACATTTCATCCGGACACTCAGATATGAGACTAGTACATTCTCTGATCATTTCATATCCTGTTTAGAATTATTTTCCTGCTTTAAATTACTTTAATTGATACTGTCACGTTGGTCACACGGATTGGTACTATATGGATCTTTTCATGAGATGTTATCCCCGTTGGGAGCATCGGATACAACATGTTTTGTGCGTTTCACGAACCATCACGTATCTCTATGCTTTCTCTGATTCACGAACCGCCTGTGACACATGTACTCTCATGTTCACAGAGCCCCCATGAATCACCTTCACGTACCACTCATTTTATGAGCCATGTGAAGTTTCACGAACCTTAACATAACTTGAACGGATCCTTGTGTATTGATTGGGGTTGGGGGAGTAGAAATAGACGTATGAATATTATCCAAGTAGCTGTAGTCATGAACCACTCCCTTAGCTGTAGTCATGAACCTCCTATGCCATTCACATGTTTATATTTTACTCTGACTCACTAGTCACTATTAGCTCTCTACTTATAGTTGATATTTCCATTACAGTTTTCTCTCTCTGTTTACATACTGCATTTCTTCAGTATCTATATCTTACTTTACTGCATGATTATATTTTCTAACCTGCTATGAACTGTTGAGATGTATTGTACTTGTTCCTATCCTGACTGGACCTGTTGAAAATATTACAGAGGACGAGGAGGAGGCCTGGGAGGACACCTTCTTCGGATAGCTCTAGCTGAGGATATCACCCCACTGCCTAGACTAGTTTAGTTAGGCCTTATCTTATTTTCATGTTGTCTTGAGTCTGTTTAGCTAGTCTTTACTTCTGTTCAGAGATGTTGAGTTGTATATTTTCTTTCTTTCTGTAAGCTGAAATATGTACTCTGGATATTTGCTGGGATATTATCTTAGACTTTTCTTTCTTCAGTATTTCCTTGAGTTCTATATCATATTGTGTTCTCTTCCTCCTTAGTTGTGATTGAGTTCATTTACTGCTTAGTATTATATTGCTAGATGTATGTTGACCTAGGACAGCGTTCTACCGTCGACACTGCGGCGTAGGCTGGGCGTTGTGACGTTCTCGTACCCTCGCAGTGGGTGCGGGTCGTGACACGTTTTGAAGGAATAGTATACAAGGTCAGGGCATACCGTAGCAGTTGGAAGTCTCACCTAGGTACACTAATCATTCTAGGTCAAAACAGTATTATGGTATCAACACACAAACAATCTAGGGTGTCCTAATTGGAAAGTTAAGGGAACAACAATCATTAAGGTTGTAGGGCTGTCTACCATCCTATATAAAAATTGGTCATTAACAAGCAACTAAGAAATTATTAAAAGGTTACTATTCCATAAAATGGCAAAAATTGAAAATTTAGGCACAACAAATCACAAATAGATTTTTGTCTTGACACGATCTAAGTTGATCAATTTCGGGATAAAACGAGATTTGGGCAAGAAGGGAAATCAATGAAATCAAAGTATGAGCACGAGCATCCAATGATGGAGGTTCAGGTCATGATTAAATTTAATTCGACTGAGTACGAATATGAGGTTCATAGGCGATGAAAAGATTTCAAGGAGAATTGTCAAGGCTGTTGCGAATGAGACTCTAGGGTCAAGTTTAACTATGTCTCCATTCTCGTAGATTGATACATGAAAAAGCGAACCAAAGTACAATAGGTTGATCAGACCATCATGTACCGGTTCTGATTAGACAATATGTTAGTGGGTGGCCACCCAATAAAATATGTCATGACCAAGCTCGAAAATAGATAAGCTTGCAAAACTAAGGCTAATTTAGCAGCACAAGATATAAGGGTGGTAATGATGAAAGGAATTACATAGTCCAAGTTTCTTAACCAACGGGTCAAGTAATCAGATAAGGTACAAGGTTAAGCATCTAAGGAAACAAGCAGAACACCATCACATGTCGGGTCGAAAGAATTGAGTTAAGGCTGGATTTCTAATTGAAATAAGAAGAAATTTAGTATAATGGTAGAGGTTATAGTTTAGCCAGTTGACCAGAAAATCATATCAAAAAAATAGAGTACAAGAAGACGGGTTTTAGTGGGACATGATATACCTACACGAAGGTGAGCTCGTCTAGGTCTTGCATATAAGATTTGTTGGAGGATAACAGCTAGTATTACATTTCGAATATCAAAGTCACGATAAGGAACGTCAAGGATCTCAATTAGAAAGTGGGAGTTCAAGAGGTGGTAATTAATGCACAAAAATAATGAAGATCGAGTTAGTCATCTGCTTCTGATACTCTTAAGTTCATCTGGTCATAACTTACCAATCATATCTTTACCTCACCATTCTCCATATGAAAATTTAACCTTTACTTAAACCCTTACCATGACTACCGTAGGCAATTCCCAATTTCCAAACATCACTCTTGAAGCACAGCCCTCACATTTAGGAATCAACATTAACCATTTATTTAAATTTCCAAGTTCTTTCACCTTGTCTTAAATTTGACCCAAAACCTCTAAATCCTGTTTACGAATTCCTTGAACTTGTTCAAATTGTTCTCCTCATATTATTTAATTTAAATCTCTAGGCCTTACAAAACTTATCTTCCATAATAAAATCAACTTCCGTATTTTCTTCGACATACACCCTTGAATATTATTCTCCAAAAAATATTTCACAACAATCTCTAAACTTCCATAACTTTGTGTTCTCTCTATCCGTAGTCATTTCCTCGCAACATCTTGTTTAATATCCTTATTAAACACAATTAACTTCTCTTTTTCATTACTAACCTTCTACATAGCCTCAGAGTAAAAGTTTTCCCCAGAATCAATAACTAAGATTTTTTAAGTTCTCAAAACTAGGTTGACCTCTAATATCCTCATTAGTTTTGAATACACCTATAAACTATCTCATAACCCCAAAATTTCTCTAAATGTAATTGTTTCCAGATTAGCAGTATACGTCTCTTTATTCTATTCGAGACCTTTACCACATTTCTATCTCAAGTTTCCATATGGAACACTCCACATTTGATTTCCTTTAGATCATCATAAAATAACCAGTTACGTCTTCTCTGAGCTACATAATTTATGTCACTTCCTTAGCCTTCTCCATGCAAAAGATACGAAGATTCAAGGGTTTCGAAGTACATTTGGTAGGGACGACAAGATATGGGTAATCAATGTAATGAGACAGAGTTTAAGATAAGAGGTAAATAAGAATGCAAGGGAATAATGGCGAGAAAGAATAATGAAGATATGTTCCTTCTCATCGGTTCAAACGAGAGAAACCCATAAAGCTTAAATTCAATAGCAAGGAATGAGGGTGAATCCAAACAAGAGGAAAAGGAATTCCAATTGAAGTTCAAAATGAGTTTCTCAGGGGCCGTCCCAGAAATCTCTCAAAGAATCCTAAGTGTGATTGAGTACCTTGGATTTGAAAATATTAATCTAAATACAAAATTAAATCAACAACTACAAAATTTTATCAAAATCATCAACTAATACCAGGATTCAAAGTTCTACAATGAATCCACAAAATTAAATTCAAATCAAGAAAAAAGGTGAATCAAAACAAGGAAAAAGAGTTTAAATCGGAATTCAAAATGAGATTCTCAAGGGTCATCCCAGGAATCTCTCAAGGAATCCTAACAGTGATTGAGTATCCTCTCATCCTAACATCTTAATTTATATAACCTATAGCAGGCTCGTAGTAGTACAACTAAGTCGTTGTGCTACTACGAAATCGTACTAATGCGAATCTCGACCTGCATAGGCCACCACTAAAAACGTGTCACGACCCGCACACTAGAATAAGGGTACGAGAAGTGGGTACGTCCAGCCTACGCCACAGTGTCGGCGGTAGAACGCTGTCCTAGGTCTCATGCATCTAACAGTATAAGGCTAAATCGTTTATACTCCCCGAATGGGGGTGACATAGCAGATACAGACTCAATCACATCTAAGGTAGAGCATGATAAGGATATATAAAACATCAAATCCAAAAGAGGTATAACAGAGAGAAATCTAAGTGTCTAAGATACACAAATCCAGAAATACATCTCAAATCTCCAAACTCAGATACAGTAATCCATAAAGTAAATACAACTCCAGACAATTAAAATAACTACCTAAACAACCTCTAATGTGTCTCCTCTAGGCTAGCAGGCAACCTCCAAGCTATCTGTAAAATTTATCAACAGGTCCAGTCAGGACGGGAATGAGCACATATCTCTAAAACAGTTCATAGCAGGTTATGAGTATAAATCATGCAATAGAGTAAAATACAGGAAGTGCTGAATAGGAAGTACGAGTAAACATGAGATATTTTATAACTGAAAGTAAATACATGATAGTAGAGACTGTAAGTGGCTACGTAATTTAGAGCACAATGGTTATGTAAACGGCTTAGGGGCACATGAATACAAATAAGGAGGCACATGAATACAGCTACTGGGGATAGTGATCATATAACCAATTCTACTCACCCCGCCCCAATCAATACACAAGGATCCGTTCAAGTTATGTCATAAGCACATGAATACAGCTAAGATACGTGAACTCATGTAATGAGTAGTACATGAGGCACATGATAAGCACATGAAAGCACATGAAGCACATAAAGCACATGAGAACATGTAAAAACATGAACTAGTACGAGTACAAGGAGTACCTGATGTACATGATAAAGTACATGAACATGAAATACCCGATGCACCCGTAGAGGGATAACATCTCAGGAAAGGATCCATATAGTACTAATTCGTGAAGATACGTGTCAGCATCAAGTAGAGTAATCTAGAGCAAGAAAATAATCCAGGTAAGTATGAAAAGATCAGAGAATGTACTCGCCAGATATCTGAATGTCCAAGGTAAAGATACTGTCCGAAGAGAGGTGTCTGGCTCTTAATTAGAACAACATAAGTCACAACATATCCAGAAGGGTAATATAAAGCACTACAATGCATTCTACATGAATCTAGGTCAAACTAGGCCAAAGTCAACCCTTGGTCAACTCTGGTCAACTACACTAGTCAAACTAGGTCAAACTAGGTCATGTCCTAACCCAGCAAGTCTTACTAGGCTTAACCAAGACTATCCTAGCAAGCACACATCAATACAAGGCTATACAAGCCAAGATACACCCAACTCTATATAGCATGCAATTATTCAATACTCAAATAGGCAAGAATTCACATTGGATATACACTAGGTAATCTATTACTTTAAGCTATATATGTCTACACATCTATACACATGCATATATTGGTATTCAACATTAGGTCTATAATCATGGCATTTCAAATGGTTATATAAACTTATATATTACAACACAATATGCTAACATATATATAATATACATACATAGCTAAGTTAACTATATTCATAAATACTTATTTAAGAGGCTATGTGTGTGTATGTGAACATGGCAAAGGGGCAAGTGAGGGTTAAATGGGCATACATAGTGTATACATATCAAAGAGTGTCAAAGTGTAAGTGAACAAAGTGTCAAGTGTGATAGTGTCAACATAGTGTAAGGGGGTACATGAGGTAATATAGGATTTGTGTTAACATAGAACATTACATCTCATTAACTTATATATTGCATACTTTACATCTATTATTACATTACATTCATGCTTGCATTCATTCATCATTCATTTATTCTCTTGCACTACTATATGCACCATACATTACATACTATGGAGCCTACATATTCATTACAAGCCATACTTATACATGCTTACATTAGATAGGATACTTACACCTCAAACATCATTTATTTAACTATTTACTCATGCTTGCATTCTCTATTTAATTACATAATATATATACATTAACATGGGCTAAAATCAAATAGAACATTATATTACACACAAGGGTGCACAAAATGCATATGCCGAATAGTAACTCCTACTAATAATCAATACTGTACCATATCAGCATGAATATTATTCTAGGATTAAAGTATGTTATAGATCTATGTGTTTGCTTTCTGAAACTTCAAACGGATCGCGTTTTCGTTTTCGAAAACTCCCGGAATCGCGAAAACACCGAGAACGCGTTTGTCTTTCGTACAGCTGACACTCAAATACTTCTCCAGAAAGTTACATAAAGAATTAGGCCTATTAAAACATGTTTTTGGAAAGCTAACTTCAATACGCTTCTTTTAAAAAAAACGGGAGATTAAACCGAGCTTTGAGCTAGAAGTTATGACATTTCTAAGTTAGGACTGAAATTAAAAACGTGGATAAAAATCATGACGGATTTAGATAGTTTGAGCCAAAAGAATACACAATATATATCCTAATTATCCACAACAATAATGACAATAATAATATGAGGAACCACACTCACAAACTTGATTATATAATCATCATGAACCATTTATTACATATATAAATATAGATACACTCTCATTACAATATATATATATATATATATATATATATATATATATATATATATATATATATATATATATATATATATATATATATATATATATTTTATATATATACACAAATCTATATATGTAACATGAACACATCTATAAGAGATACATGAATGAAATGTAAAGTACTCAAGAACACATCTCTACATATTCAAATTTGAGATTTAATATGAATTAATTCATTTAATCAATATTTTAAATATAAAGTGTGTCCAAGTTTGGGGGTTTTTCCCATGAACACAAGACACAACAATAATACAATAGAAATTTCTAAAGGACACATAATGGACACAAGAGGACACAAAATAGGGACATAACAATGAGGGTCATTCCTATGGTTAAAACTTTCCTAAATGCAAAATGGAGAAATAAAAGAGAAGGAAATATTACCTAAAGGAGAGAAAATCCAAGAAGAAAGGCTTCTTCCTTGGGAGAGCTTGAGAGCACTTGGGGAAGAAGACTTCTCAAAGAAAGAAAATGAGATGGGAGTCCTATTAGGGCCGGCCACAATAGTTATATCCCTTCTTCATTGAATATTACAAGTTTGTCCCTCCCTTAGTTACAAGTGTTTAAAACAATTTTGGTTAGGGTTTGGGGGCAAAAGGGTCAAAATAAAAACTCTAAATGGTTAACCTAATATTTAGGATTATGACTAATCTTTCTAACATGACTAATTAAAATGTGGGCCATGGCTAACTAATGCATGGGTCCAACTAGAGTCTAAGTTACCCCGGGTCCCCGTTACAAGTCAGATTGAGATGAAATTCGAACCCGACTCAAATAATCCCAAAACAATATCATAAATAATAAAATAATATCAAAATAATTCAAAGAGGTCAAATACAAAATATCCTTAGGCCAGAAATGACATTAAAATATCATAATCACATGGTTAGGCTCTAGGTCAAACAGTCTCTAGGGTTTCACTAGCAAAACGTCAAAACCACAAGTCATTGATTTAAATAATTTTAAAATAATTGAAAATCACCAAAAATTATATCATGAATTAAATATCATTATTAAAATAATTTTAAACACGAAATTTCAAAATTACCCTCATTTGGAAAACTGGGTGCTACACTTGGGTTCTGGATACTTCACTTTCGGGGCCGCCACTCCTCAGAGTCGTACCACCAGCAATGACCTTCTCGAAGATTGTCGTCCTGGATTTTAGCTCTTCGTACAGTTCGGCAATCTCCACCTTGGTAGCCTTACGTTGCTCCTCAAACTCAGCTTGCATCTTGCAATGTTTCTCCTGAAACAGAGCCATAGCATAGGTGACGTCCGTCTCCAACCCATAGGCGAACTCCTCGTGAGCCGTCTGGTTTTGCTCCACTTGAAGCTCGACACCCATCATGCCTTTCTCTAGTATATCCATACGGGATGCCAATTTGCTAAGAGCATGTTCCATAGACAGCTCCTTGCTCTTTCCCTTCCTTGAGGGCTTCGCCTTCTCCTTAGGCGATGTGGGTTACTCCTCGTGAGCAGTCTCGGATGACGACATTGGGGCAATCGACCATTACACTGATACTACTTGTCATGGACTTAGTATTTAAAGCATGAGTAACGAACTATATTTGTATGACCAACTACATGGAGAGATCACCAAGTCCTCAAGTGACATAGCAAGGTACAAAAAATATACCAATGTAACAATAAAATAAATGAACAAAGGGTATTTACTATAACCAGTCTAAGTGCAAATATGCAGTCGAGGACAATCCTAATACCACTCCTAGCCATACAGGCAATCACCCATGGCACCGTATTGTGATACCAAGAACAATCAATCAATACCATAGAACTGCTACAAAGACAATAACCATGAGTGCAACAACCAAGTCCCAAATATGGAAGCATGATCGCGAGTCTAGATGGTCGAGTATTTCAGTAGAGTCCTTCCCTCCCCATGCTCTAAAACTATCCATTCAAGTCACGTATAAATCATGTACCATAAGTCATACAAGCTAGTACTACATGCTATCACAGAGTCCATAGCCATAAATAACTTATGTCAGACTCTATTTCATATCATCATCATCCATCATGTCCGTGTCATGTGGCCCATCGTGTCAATGAACACGAATATGATATATCACAATTCCTAGGGTTGATATCCGATATCAATAAACTGACATTGGCACCCGTGTAACCCTTAGACGCTAAGTACCAATTGATCCTACGTCATGACAATAATGAATAAAAATAATGCAACACAACAATAAAAAGGAAAGACAGTAAATCGTAACATTGGCAAGGTAAACTTGTCTGGAGATTGTACGACGACTAGACGACATCTCGCGACAAAACCGTCAAACCAATAGAAATATCAAAACTGAGACTTCCGCAAACAACTCCGGTTGTTGAAACATACCTCATCATCAGTCCTGAAACAAAAAAATAGCTACCCATAAGTCCAATTCTGGATACTAGGCAAAACAGTAATTTTGGATCAAAATGTTGTCTACCGTTGGACCCGCTTTGTACCAAAAATGTGCCAAGACAAAGGTTATCCAAATTTGACAAACTATGTGTCAATATTAGCCTGGATGATGCCATGAGTCCAATAGTGGTGTCAGATATGGAATCCGATGTCCCGGGTTCAAAATCAAAATTTTACACGTTGAAAATTACGGGTTCGAACGACCAACTTTTGCGTCAATTTCAACCAACCAAACGATGTCCTATTGAACCAAAACTTTTATGACATGAAATTGAAGTTGGGTATACCTGCTATGCAACAGAGTTAGTGGTTCGTCAAATGGAGCTTCGATGAGTTTGAAACAAATCTTCGAAGTTGGCTCAACAAAACTGTCAAAATATATGTAATTTAAACACCCAACTTGGTGGCGAGTTTTGATCGATCAAACAATCAAATTAACGAATGAAATTTGAGGGAGTTAAAAGGCATATACCTAGATTGAGACAAAAGAATCGGATCGACGATCCAATGGTTGAATTTTTCTAAAAAAATGTGTCCAACGTTGCTATGACGAAACAAAATTTTGTATTTGAATTTATGCACGTCACGGCTGGATCTCGTACAAAATGCACGAATTGACTGTATCGTACGTTAGGGAGGACACTGAAACGTCGGGGTTGCACGTGGGGGGTCACAAGGGCGTTGTGGTCGTGTGAACGGTGGTTGCGACGGCGTGCGGCGGCTGACGTTGGTCCTACAGCCGCTGCTGCCGCTATGGCCAACGCACGTGAAGCTGGCCAGACTGGCCGTGAGGACGTGGCATAGTCGTGCGACACAGACGTGGGGAACGGCTCGGTGGTCGCCGGCTATGGGTGGCGATCGTCGGCCATGGATTCTCTACTGTGGCTGCCTCACACGCAGGATCGGGGGAGGGGAGTTAATACATAGGGTTTTAATTATTTAGGTAAATATATACAACTATATATTAGTGTATATAGGACTATGTATAAAAATACACGTATGTATATAGAAACTATAGTGATTTATTTATTTATATAAATAGTTTTTAAATTAATGTCTATATATAAATATATATATAAACCACGTATAAATGTACACATATACTTTCATCGATATTTATATAAAACCTTAAATAGACATTATATAAACCTTATAAAAAATTATATATAAATAATTCACAACTGATTAAAATTATGTATATAAGGTCCTATATAAATCCTTATATAAAATATATTTTACAAGCATGTACATATAAATTTTAGAATATATTTTAAAAATAAATTATATTCTATTAATTAATACTTAGTTCCAATAAAATATGAAAATATTTGGTATAAATTTTAGAGGGAATTTACATGCGCTTCCTGCGTAGGGGTTGGACATGCGGCTATTTACTTATCTAAAAACCCTAGAAAATATAAAAATATATTTATAGAACCTTATAATTTAAGTTGCATCTTGACTTATTTTCGTACAAGGGACATGGATTTGCTAGGCCATCCCTACCATTTCTAACGTGCTAGTCATGGTACACTACTATACTAGCCATGCCACGATTCCTAGTTTGGTTAGGTTTTATAGCCAACTATTGAGATATAGATTCTAGGATTAATTGGGTTTAGTGGTTACCTTAATTGGACCTCATTCTTGAATGAATGAATCTTCGGTTTGAGTCTACATTGTCTGGGAAAACTCTCCTAAAATTATTCTAAACTATTCATGTTAGGTTAGGGTAACTTAGAATAGGTTTTAACTCAGGTGGTTGCGCTAGTTTCGAGTCGGGTTGACTTAGTAGGTTTCGAAAGTCCAAAAATGTGCCTCTTGTAACTTTTGAGTATAAGTAGCACATCGGGAATCAATTGAATGGCACACTTTGGAATTTGTGTAGTAGGCTTCGTATAGATCAAAAATATATTGACAGGTTTGGGTCGAGGTTGAGCCTCCAATTTATGTTGGAATGTTCAACGGTTGTGCAGAAGTGGCTAAGGTTGAGACCCTAGACCCGAATGATGTGCTTTAAAAATAGTACACGATGAGACGTGTTTGATTGGGACATGATAGGCATAATGAAGGAGGACACGTCTAGGTCATGTATAAGATATTTGTTTGAAGGTAACATCTAGTCTTGCACTCAAAATATCAAAGTCATGGTAGGGGACACCAAAAAGTCTGATTAGAAAGTGGGGTTATCCATTACTGACTTATTAACTTATTTGGACGAAGATTCTCCCAATCACTTGCAAATATAGAAAAACCCTAAAATTTGTGAGGCCTTACAATCTAGCTACCATAGAACCTTGATTCTCGAAACTAAATGGTGGCACTATATAAAAGGATAAGGAAATCATTCTTAGAAGAAAGCAAATATGACTATACGAAGGGAGCTTTAAGTCATAGTGACTAAATTATGAAAATTAGAGTAGAAAAGGACTGGTACCTACAGTGATATGGATGTTACACTTACGGAGGTACAAAGGAGTAAAGATTTATCCTTAGTGTAGCTCGACTTAGAATAGGAATATAGGTTATACTCGCTTCCCTATATGAGACGATTGGTTAAGATAAAAAATCTTGAGACAAAAATTTACAAAACATACTCGTAATTGAAGGGGGTAGTGGCATGATCAAGGATAAATCCCTACCTCAGGTTCTAGAACATCCTAAGCTTTGTATGATCAGTCAAACGGAGGATGTCGAGCTTCTACTTTTACTAGAATATTGGCTTTTCTATCAAGGTTTCCTAGGATAGCATTTGATTCTCGAGACTATGGCTATCTAAATCTTTTAAGTTCATGACCTAACATATAACACCCTAGGACTTCTAATCTCCAATTCCTTTGCTCATTTCTTGACAGGGTCTTCTCAGATGTTATCTTCACTAACATGGTATTACATACTAAGAATGCAGTCTGCTAGGTTCCAACCCTCTTTGATCTCTATTGTTTATTCTGTCTATTCGTATTGCTACTTCCATGATCCCTCCTTCTTTATAAGCACTACATGTAACTTAGTCCAATACTAATGTTCTATCTACAAGGGTTTTAGTATTCTTACTAACCTATATCAATGTCAATGATTCACTTGTCTTCTTAAGATTTCTAATTCCACCCTTAATTCTCTAGGTAGTCTAGTCTCAAGGATATAAATACTAAATTTATTTTTTAACTCTATGACAAACTTCCTTAGATCATATATCAACCTTTCTTAAATAATAGATTAACAATCTGCTCTTTACAGCCTATAAAATGCTATCTAACAATCAAGAATATGACTACCCACCTTTGTAATGCCCGTATTTCGGAATACGTATTTTGATTAGGCTTATGTGTATCTCGGACTTGTATTTTATTTTCTCAGAATTTGGCCTGTAATTGAGTTTTGGCTTAACTTACGAATTTTAGTTTTCTCGTAAAAATTGGGTTTTTGGACCCGGCGTGGTTTTATTTCATGGAGAAGGAATTGATTTGGTTTGGTTTAGTATGCATTGGACTACCTTAGTTAGCCTCCACCCTCAATACAACATACCCTCCCTCATTAAAATCCTACCTAACTTTCACTCTCTCCTCATAACTTCCATTAATTTTCTTCATCTTCTTCTTCCTTCCTCTACACAACACCCAACACCATAGGCAAGTGCACTTTGCCACCACATAAGAACCCTATTTTATTTGTCCATTAGCTGGATTAGGCCATGGTGAACAACATTAGAACTTGGCATTTTGTGATTTGGAGCTTTCATTTTTGTAGATCTAAGTTTTAACCATTTTTAGATTTTCTTGGTTTTGATCTATTAAACTTAGATTTTTTTTCCTTGTTTTGAGGCTTCCATGTGGAAGAGAGTTCAATTTTATACAAGTTAGAACTTTGAAAATCCAAATTTGGTTTTGTTTTGGCTAAGATATGAAGATTGGAATATTGGTGTTCATGGGGTTTTCCTCTCGGCCAGATGGAGAAGATGATCAAAGGCAAACGCTCTTTAGTGCATGGCCGAACTGCGCAACTCCCCGGCTAGCGTATTGTGTTGAGCTGACCTGCGCTGGCGCTCTTTAGCTCCAGCGCCTTCTATCCTCTAGCGCACTCTACAGCTGCGCAAGCCGACCCCAGCGCACTTGACCGCTGCGCAGCTCGCTCTCAGCTCGGCTCCAGCGCAACTCAATTCTAGCGCGGCTCATCCCCTGTGCAGCTCGCTCCCAGCGCAACCCGACCCAGCGCAAGACGACCCTAGCACAAACCAACCCCAGCGCAGTTCATTCCCCTGCGCAGTCCATTCCCCTAGCGCAATTCGACCCCTTGTGCAACCTATTTGCCTATAGTGATTTGGTTTTATTTTCTTAGGCTTGGCTACTCTTTTGAGGATTGGAGTTCTGAGATCTTGTTTCACACAACACGACTGTCTTCACCCAACACGACCTGGCACGGTTTTTGGTGTTTTGCTCATGACTAGTACGGTTTTTCGTTATTTTTGTGATTATGATTCTAGTACTTTCTGATCTTCTTGATAGTGACCCAATGGGGTACGCTCTTAACTTGTAACTTGTGATTCATAATTAATCTTGGTACTGGATAACTTGATAGTGGCCCGTGGCGACGCACTCCTGACTTGTAACTTGTAACTTGACTTGACTTGATGCTGTTGCGATGGCTAACTTGACTCATATAATCAACTCTGACTCCGTGGGTGTTCATTCTTGTTGTCTCGTATAATCCACTTATCTTGTCTTGCATCATGTCTCGGACGTGACTCCCTGGTTACCACGGTCAGTGATTCACGCTAAATATGAATTAGGCTAATGACTAGATCAAACTATAGTTCATGAAGAATTTCCAGTTACAGGCAATCTCGTTATCTGGGCGCTTTAAATGGACATGTAGCCTGCCGACGAGTAGGGCACATTTCCAGCACACTGTCATGTGTTGCACCCTCTAAGTCACCTAAGGGTATATCGTCTTCTGGGCGATGTACCCAACCATAATCTCAACCCGCGGAAGGATAACTGGGTAGTCAGCAGGGCTTGGGACTGGGATTTTCTCGTTGCATCTTGTTAGTAATTAGGCTTGTGATAACCCTAGTTAGTTAAGTAGTAAGCCGTAATAATTGTTTGGCCGCTTGTGAATGGATGGTGTCCAGCCTTGTCTAAGTCTCGACTAGTCCCAGTACCTGGTACTCCTGTACATGATCGTTTTACTTATCTTTAACAATAAATGGGTAGAGACAAAGTGCTATACAGGCGAAGGGTTACAACCCCGATCCTTGTTTGGTTTAAGGGTTGTAACCTGGCTCCCGGAATGGTTCTACGTCCCTAGTCGTTTATTATCCTGATGTACTATTTATTACTTGTACTTTTCTTCTATTCCTTATGTTCTGATATGCTGGCTTTTGTTCTTATTTCGTGGCCTCCCTTGTGGCACTTGCTCTTTCTGGGGTTTGACCCAGCTGGTTTTCTGTGGCCAAATTTCGGAGCAGCATCCGAGGATCTACCGAACTTCCAGCCCAATGGTGGCGACTAGAAGGAACCCGGGCTACGAGTGGGTTTTCCATTTTGTTCACTCACTACGTTGTAAAATTATTCTTTTGAGGCGTTTAGCCGACGAGCACCTGTTAGCTCGATGCATATTTACTTACTATCTGCCTACGGGCTGTAAACATGATTAACAAATCCTAGGGTTGATCATGTATGACTTAACTCTTGCTAGTCCTCGTATTTTGTATGACTAGCTTCATGATCAGCTGAATATGTAATATTTGGGACACCTTTTATTGTATATTTGGTGATTTAACATCTTGTAACTATATTACTTTCTTGAGATTGAGACAATAGGCTTGACCTTAAGAGACCGTTGGCTTGTAGTAAACCCTTATATCTAGACAGCCGTGACCGTATAGCGAGATGGATTCCATTTCAATATACGTAGCTGGCTATGTACGTCTTCACTCTCCAGTATTCTGGTTCTGGGGCATCATATGGTTTAAGTGGTGGCCCATGCAGGTCCTGGCAATCAAGAATGTGAGGGTTTACCTAATAGATGTCTCAATCAGTATTCGCCCTTGATCTCTGCTCGTATCTTCAAATCTCTGAGAATCTTGCCCTGATCACATGCTTGTCTCGTTGATCTGTCCTGGTCCTTCCTTATTTGTTTCCTATGTCGTCTTCTTCAGCGGCATTGTTCCTGACCCCGCCGATCAGCGAGGTGGAGCACTTCCCGTGGACCAGCCACAACTTGGAGATCAAGCCCAGCATTCCGGAGTAGCCTCCAGAGTCGTGCCTACCGGAGGAGAACCGCCAGTTCAGCCCCTCCAGCCTGCCGAGCCTGACGATGGCACCTTGGTAGGTCTCATCAGGACTTTGATAGCTTCCCAGGATCGTCGGGGCGATGCCTTGCACCAGGCAGTGGCAGATGCTTTGACCAGAGGCGGTCATCCAGGGAATAGCGCGGCCAACAGCTTCAAGCGCCTGAATCCTCTATTCTTCGACGGCAGCGAGGATGCGATTGCCGTGGACGCTTGGCTTCAAGATACCGAGGTGGTTCTGGAAGCAGCTAGGACACCTGAGAATGAGAAGGTGGCAGTGGTATGCCTACAGTTGTTAGACTTAGCTCGCAGTTGGTGGACGACGCAGGCCGTGGGATTAGCGGCGCCAGTTAATTGGGCGATGTTTAGAGAAAGGTTCCAGACAAAGTATTTCGATGCTGTGGCTCGGTACGACCTGCAGATGAGGTTTACCAACTTGAAGCAAGGAGACAGAACGGTCGACGGTTATGCATCTGAGTTTTCTAGACTCAGTAGGTTTGCCCCCACCTTGGTGGCAACCGAGTTTGATAAGGCCCAGCGGTTCCAGCAGGGACTGCATTTGGAGATCTTGTTGGCAGTTGAGCAGTTCGAGCACCAGACGTTCGATGCAGTATTGATGGCCGCTAGGAGGTACGAGTACACCTTCCAGAGGATCGTGGATAGGACCGGAGGTAAAAAGTGGTCCCATAATCAGATGCACCAATCATCAGCTCCAGCCCCGACAGCTAGAGGTTTGACCATTGGAACTCTGAGGCGGGCGACCTCAGTAATTTCGGTTCAGCATTCAACCCCGACGTACCCGCGGCAGCAGAAGAAGAAGCAAACTTCCGTGATGAGATGTTCTCATTACGGGAAGCTAGGGCACGTGGTGGCAGATTGTCGCAGGGCGCAAGGATTGTGCCTGGCTTATGGAGCGGCAGATCACAAGATATGAGTCTACCCGAATAGGGGTAGTTCGTCCTCTTCCAACCTAACCAGTCCATCGGTTAGGGGACCAGCACCTATGCAGCAGCAGCAGTACCCGAGGCCATTATTGCCTCAGGCCCAGGCGTTTCATCAGCAGAACCAGCAGCAGTATACCCAAGCCCAAGTGTAGAGTAGGCAGAGAGGTTTCCAGCAGAGGGGACCCGCAGCCAGAGAACAAGGTCAGGCAATGATGATGGCTATAGAAGAAGAAGTTGCACCAGGTGAGGTAGTGGCAGGTACTATTCTCGTCAACTCCTCTCCAGCATCGGTATTATTTGATTCTGGTGCATCGCATTCATTCTTGTCTGCACGATTCGTGATACGGATAGGATTGGAGCCTGAGTCATTATCAGTGAGGCTCAATATACTTACTGGTAATGGTCTTGTGGGAGTAGATCGAGTGTTTTCCTCGTGTCGGATCGTAGTTAGCAGTAGAGAGTTCCCTGCTAGATTTATAGAGTTTCCCATGGCAGACTATGATATAGTCTTAGGCATGGATTGGTTGAGGAACCAGTATGCTAGAATAGACTGCCACATTGGCAGGGTTGTCTTTAGTATTCCAGGCGAGCCAGAATTTTCATTTTCCAGAGGCGCAGTGGAGCCATCTTCTCCAGTATTACGGATGGCAGTAGCAGCGGTACAGTTACCCCAGATAGTTAAAGAGTTTCCAGATGTCTTCCCAGAGGAACTTCCAGGGATGCCGCCAGAGAGAGATCGAGTTCACTATAGACTTGATCTCCGGGACAGCACCAGTATCAGAGCGAGTCTACAGGATAGCGCCTTCAGAGTTAGAGATTTTGTACAAGATGATTGAAGAACTCAGGACCAAGGGATTCATTCGTACAAGTGGATCGCCTTGGGGAGCCCCGATGCTTCTTGCAAAGAAGAAGGATGGTACGTCCAGATTATGTGTAGATTATCGTACCTTAAACTCAGTGACAATCAAGAACAAATATCCTCTCCCGAGGATAGATGACTTGTTTGATCAACTAAAAGGAGTTTCAGTATTCTCGAAGATAGACTTGCGGTCAGGATACCACCAGATCAGAGTCAGAGAGCAGGACATCCCGAAGACAGCTTTTTGATCTAGGTATGGACATTGGGAGTTCTTTGTTATGCCATTCGGAGCAACCAATGCGCCAGCCGTATTCATAGACCTCATGAATCGCATTTCATGCCTTACTTGGATCAGTTCGTGATCGTGTTCCTAGATGATATCCTGGTCTACAGCAAGAGCGAAGCAGAGCATGAACAGCATCTCAGAATCGTCCTTCAGACGCTTAGAGAGCACCAGTTGTACGCCAAGTTTAGTAAATGAGAGTTCTGGCTCGATCGTATTTCGTACTTGGATCACATCATTACCCAAGAAGGAGTGGAAGTAGATCCCCAGAATATTGTGGCTATCGAGTCGTGGCCAGTACCTAGCTCAGTGGCAGAGGTTCGCAGCTTCCTTGGATTGGCGGGATACTACCGGCGATTCGTTGCAGATTTTGCAAGGATTTCGGTACCGATGACCCAGTTGACCCGCAAGGATGTGCAGTTTGCTTGGACAGCAGAGTGTCAGGAATCATTTGAGAAGTTGAAGCGAGGTTTGGTAACGGCTCCCATTCTCACACTTCAAGATGGGACGAAGGATTTACAGTTTATTACGACGCTTCAGGCAGAGGATTGGGGTGTGTCTTGATGCAGCATGGAAAGGTAATTTTTTATGTATCACGTCAACTTCGTGATCATAAGAAAAATTACCCGACCCACGACTTGGAATTAGCAGTTGTAGTGTTTGCGCTTAAGTTGTGGAGGCATTACTTGTATGGAGATAGAGTGGAGATATTTACTGATCACAAGAGCCTGAAGTATGTTTTCACCCAGAAGGACCTTAACATGCGGCAGAGAAGATGGCTCGAGCTACTGGTGGACTATAATGTGGACTTGCAGTATCACCCAGGGAAGGCCAACGTTGTAGCAGATGCGTTGAGCCGGAGAGCCGGAGTTTATTTCCTGACGGCACAACCAAAGTTATTGGTAGATCTTCAGAAGATGGGAATTGAAGTGGTTCTTCCTACCAACGTGGCATTGATGGCCAGTCTACAGGTTCAGTCCAGCAAAGTTGAGAGGATCCGGATGGCGCAGTCTACAGATTCTAAGATTCAGTGACTCAGAGTAGAGTGTGAGGCAGAAAGAAGGCCAGAGTTGTGCATTCATGAAGATGGTACACTTCGACACGGCACTCGTCTTTGTGTACCCAGCGGAGATATCAGACAGGAGGTCATGGCAGAAGCTCATAGTTCACAGTATTCTATTCATCCTGGTGGTACGAAGATGTACCATGATATCCGTCAGCACTTCTGGTGGAATGGCATGAAGAGGAACATAGCCCGGTTTGTCACTCGGTGTTTGGTTTGCCAGCAGGTTAAAGCTGAACATTAGAGGCCCGCTGGACTTCTTCAGCCTTTGTCGATTCCAGAATAGAAGTGGGAGCATGTGACCATGGATTTTGTGACTGGATTGCCTAGATCCCCAGCTGGTCGAGATGCTACTTGGGTTATAGTTGACAGGCTCACGAAGGTGGCTTACTTTCTTCCATTCAGAGTTGGTCAATCGATAGCTCAGCTAGCAGAGATGTACCACAAGCAAATTGTTAGGCTTCACGGTGTGCTTGTCAGTATCACCTCGGACAGGGATTCGAGATTCATATCACACTTTTGGTGCAGCTTACAAGAGAGTTTGGGAACTCACCTTCAGTTTAGCTCAGCTTATCACCCACAGACAGATGGTCAGTCAGAGCGTACAATCCAGACTCTTGAAGATATGTTAAGATCTTGTACCCTTGACTTCGGTGGTTCATGGAAGGATCACCTGCACCTGGTGGGATTCTCGTACAACAATAGTTTCCAGGCCAGTATTCAGATGGCTCCATTCGAGGTACTGTATGGTAGGAAGTGTGGATCCCCGTTAGCCTGGGATAATGTTGGAGATAGGCAGATGCTCGGTCCAGAAATGATTGCCCAGACAGTTGAAGTGGTCAGAAGGATCAGAGATCGTTTTCGAGTGGCCCAAGATCGCCAGCGCCATTGGGCCGATGCTCATCGACGACCCTTAGAGTTTGCTGTCGGCGACCATGTATTCCTTAGGATCTCGCCTAACCGCGGCGTCATTCGCTTTGGCGTACGGAAAAAGCTTAGTCCTAGGTATATAGGGCCGTTCAATATTCTGGAGCGAGTAGGAGATGTATCCTATCGTCTCGCTCTTCCGTCGTCGCTAAGAGAGGTGCATGATGTATTCCATATTTTCTAATTACGATGGTATATCCCGGACCCGAGCCATATCCTGGACCATTCGGAATTGGTTGTTGGTACCAACCTTTCATATGAGGAGAGGCCCGTGTCTATATTGGACCGGAGAGAAAAGATACTAATAACAAGACTATTAGCTTAGTCCGTGTTGCTTGGGGTCATCACTCTCTAGGTGAGTCAACGTGGGAGCGTGAGGACGACATCCGATCGCGATACCCCGACTTGTTTGACTCGTAAGGTATAATGTCTTCCTTATGCCTTATGCTTTCCATCCCTTGCTTGCATGATTGGTTGATTGTTTGCTTAGTGTAGCTTATTTATGGATAGTATAACTGGCTCTTACGTCTCTAAGCATCTTGATTTAAATTCCGAGGATGGAATTCTTTTAAGGTGGGTAGAGTTATAAGGTCCTTATTTCGGAATACGTATTTTGATTAGGCTTATGTGTATCTCAGACCTGTATTTTATTTTCTCAGAATTTGGCCTGTAATTGAGTTTTGGCTTAACTTGCGGATTTTAGTTTTCTCGTAAAAATTGGGTTTTTGGATCCGGCGTGGTTTTATTTCGTGGAGAAGGAATTGGTTTGGTTTGGTTTAGTATGCATTGGACTACCTTAGTTAGCCTCCACCCTCAACACAACATACCCTCCCTCATTAAAATCCCACCTAACTTTCTCTCTCCTCATAACTTCTATTAATTTTCTTCATCTTCTTCTTCCTTCCTCCATACAACACCCAACACCATAGACGAATGCACCTTGCCACCACATAAGAACCCTATTTTATTTGTCTATTAGCTAGATAAGGCCATGGTGAACAACATTAGAACTTGGCATTTTGTGATTTGGAGCTTTCATTTTTCTAGATCTAAGTTTTAACCATTTTCGGATTTTCTTGGTTTTGATCTATTAAACTTAGATTTTTCCTTGTTTTGAGGCTTCCATGTGGAAGAGAGTTCAATTTTACACAAGTTAGAACTTTGAAAATCCAAATTTGGTTTTGTTTTGGCTAAGATATGAAGATTGGAATATTGGTGTTCATGGGGTTTTCCTCTCGGCCAGATGGAGAAGATGATCCTCGGCCAGCGCTCTTTAGCGCATGGCCGAACTGTGCAACTTCCCGGCCAGCGCATTGCGCTGAGCTGACCTGCGTTAGCGCTCTTTAGCTCCAGCGCCTTCCATCCCCTAACGCACTCGACAGCTGCGCAAGCCGACCCCAGCGCACTTGACCGCTACGCAGCTCGCTCTCAGCTCGGCTCGGCTCCAGTGCAACTCAATTCTAGTGCGGCTCATCCCCTACGCAGCTCGCTCCCAGCGCAACCCGACCCAGCGCAACCCGACCCTAGCACAACCCAACCCCGGCGCAGTTCATTCCCCTGCGCAGTCCATTCCCCTAGCGCAATCCGACCCCCTGCGCAACCTACTTGCCCATAGTGATTTGGTTTTATTTTCTTAGGCTTGGCTACTCTTTTGAGGATTGGAGTTCTGAGATCTTGTTTTACACAACACGACTGTCTTGACCCAACATGACCTGGCACGGTTTTTGGTGTTTTGCTCATGACTAGTACGGTTTTTCATGATTTCTGTGATTATGATTCTAGTACTTTCTGATCTTCTTGATAGTGACCCGATAGGGTGCGCTCTTAACTTGTAACTTGTGATTCATAAATAATCTTGGTACTGGATAACTTGATAGTGGCCCGTGGCGGCGCACTCCTGACTTGTAACTTGTAACTTGACTTGACTTGATGTTGTTGCGATGGCTAACTTGACTCATATAATCAACTCTGACTCCGTGGGTGTTCATTCTTGTTGTCTCGTGCAATCCACTTGTCGTGTCTTGTATCATGTCTAGGACGTGACTCCCTGGTTACCACGGTCAGGGATTCACGCTAAATATAGATTAGGCTAATGACTAGATCAAACTATAGTTCATGGAGAATTTCCAGTCACAGACAATCTCGTTATCTAGGGGCTTTAAATAGACTTGTAGCCTGCCGACGAGTAGGACACATTTCCAGCACACTGTCATGTGTTGCACCCTCTAAGTCACCTAAGGGTATATCGTCTTCTGGGCGATGTACCCAACCATACTCTCAACCTGCGGAAGGATAACTGGGTAGTCTGCAGGGCTTGGGACTGGGAATTTCTCGTTGCATCTTGTTAGTAATTAGGCTTGTGATAACCTTAGTTAGTTAAGTAGTAAGCCGTAATAATTGCTTGGCCGCTTGTGAATAGATGGTGTCCAGCCTTGTCTAAGTCTCGTCTAGTCCCAGTACCTGGTACTCCTGTACATGATCATTTTACTTATCTTTAACAATAAATGGATAGAGACAAAGTGCTATTCAGGCGAAGGGTTATAACCCTGGTCCTTGTTTGGTTTAAGGGTTGTAACCTGGCTCCCGGAATGGTTCCACGTCCCTAGTCGTTTATTGTCCTGATGTACTCTTTATTACTTGTACTTTTCTTCTATTCCTTATGTTCTCATATGATGGCTTTTGTTCTTATTTTATGGCCTCCCTTGTGGCACTTGCTCTTTTTGGAGTTTGACCCAGCTCGTTTTGTGTGGCCAGATTTCGGAGCAGCACCCGAGGATCTACCGAACTTCCAGCCCAATGGTGGCGACTAGAAGGAACCCGGGCTACGAGTGGGTTTTCTATTTTGTTCACTTACTACGTTGTAAAATTATTCTTTTGAGGCGTTTAGCCGACGAGCACCTGTTAGCTCCATGCATATTTACTTACTGTCTGCCTACGGGCTGTAAACATGATTAACAAATCCTAGGGTTGATCATGTATGACTTAACTCTTGCTAGTCCTCGCATTTTGTATGACTAGCTTCATGATCAGCTGAATATGTAATATTTGGGATGCCTTTTATTGTATATTTGGTGATCTAACATCTTGTAACTATATTACTTGCTTGAGATTGAGACAATAGGCTTGACCTTAAGAGACCGTTGGCTTGTAGTAAACCCTCATATCTAGACAGCCGTGACCATATAGCGAGATGGATTCCATTTCAATATACGTAACTGACTATGTACGCCCCCGCTCTCCAGTATTCTGGTTCTGGGACGTCACAACCTTACACCTATCTATTGAGTAAAGGTGGAAGTTAATGCTAGGCGATGCTCGCTGAATCATTCTGTTTATAACGAGCCCCTTGGGACCCTTCCAACTTAGTCTTCCCTGGTTGACGATCACTTCTAGTTGAAAAACTGCAACTAATATCTAAAATTCTATTACATGTTCTCTTCAATTCCACCAAAACATATTTATCTAACATAGATAAGGGTAGAAGGGTTGTAATTCATTGATCCTAAAGTCTCTTGCTAGAGTTAGGTTGCTTGTGAGAATCCTATATTACCAATCCGAGTTACTCTGTCTACCTAATAGAGGTACCTATCAAATCCTTCCTTCCTTAATATATATTTCCTTTTATAATACTATATCAACTATGTTCTATCTAGTGATGGAGTAGATGGTTCAACAAGCACGAGCGTTCGTCCTTCTGAAAGAGGGAATGACAAGAATCCTAAATGAGAAGGTCAAGGAAGTTGATCGACTTCAACTGCGAGTTCCAAAGACGATGGATAAATTCAAAAGAGTGTTCAAGGCAGTTGTAGATTGAGATCCTAATACTTTATCCTATTGCAGGCTCGTTCGGTATAGTAACGTAACCGAAACGATATGCTCTGACCTGCATAGGCCACCACAAAAATGTAATGTTCCAGTCCCAAAATACGTAGGACTAAGAGAACGTATACATACCAGGTACGTATCAAGGGGACTCCATCCCAGCTCAAATATATATAAGCTGTCATGGTGTTCTATTTCTATCCATCAATCAACTATAAACATATCTAACTTAATCCATAAATTTACTTTTAAGTAAATCAAGAGTAAAAAAATATATATTATGGTCTACAGCCTAATAACATACATGTTCGATTAGACTCGTAGAATGACACGGGTTTATAAAACTAACCTGAGAGCAGAGTATAAATAATAGATATAATATGGAAGAATGATAAAATACCTGAGTCGGATATAGCAATAGCTCCATGAGCAGCGGACTATCTCTACATAAGGGTACATAGTAAGGTACAAAAAAAACATGCCAATGTAATAGTAAAAATAAATGAACAAAGGGTATCTACTATAACCAGTCTAAGTAAAATATGCAATTGAGGACAATCCTAATACCAGGCCCAATCGTACAGGAAATCAACAATGGCACCGTACTGTGATACCGATTGGCAAACAATCAATCAATACTATAGCTCTGCTACAGAGATCATTACCACGAGTACAATAACCAAGTCCCAAAAATGGAAGCATGATCGCGAGTCTAGACGGCCTAGTATTTTGGTAGAGTCCTCCCCTCCCCATGCTCTAAAACTATCTAGTCAAGTCACGTATAAATTATGTACCAGTAATAAGTTGTCATGACCCGCACCCAATATTTAGGCACGAACCGTGGGTACGTCCAGCCTACGCCGCAATATTGGCGGTAGAATGCTGTCTAGTCATCTCCATATTTTATCAAATACAACCATGCAGTTTATAGATTTTTATAACACAACCAAAATCAACAAACCAGTCCACAACAACAAGATATACATAAATAACTGCAGTGAGAGTGAAGATAATAACTGATCTGAATAATCTCCAAGATAGAGACCAAAATGTGATAGATAAAATAATCTCAAGGGAACAAAATATGCTAAGATGGATGTCCACTACTCAACTCTCATAATCCACAAAACAAAGATGAAGTACAATAAATAAAAGAGTTTTTGGAGGCAACTCGTGCGCTATAGAATAATATCTAGCTAAACGCCTCCTACGGAGGGTAGCCCCGCATCCAAGTCCTCCTGCCTGCCCAGATCAGGGTCCTCAGTCTGCTCATAATAAGCGGTACAGAACTCCTCTA
The DNA here is from genome assembly GCA_029216955.1 of Iris pallida. NCBI lineage: Eukaryota > Viridiplantae > Streptophyta > Magnoliopsida > Asparagales > Iridaceae > Iris > Iris pallida. The sequence goes on along the minus strand of JANAVB010036420.1, from coordinate 11,795,344 downwards.
ACTTATCACCTAAAATGTTGGTTTTCCAGTCAGGAATAGAACAAGTACACATATGACAGCTATTCGAGACATAATAGAGTCACCAAACATGTATATAACATATAAGAATGAAACTATAAAGTAACTAGCACCATGGTACAAAGGTAAAGACATGAAACTCTATCAATGAGAATATAGCTACTAGAAAGCAATATGTAAATCATGGTGACATGGCAAGTGGTGAAGAACATATTGAAATAATGGGAATATTAACTATCTACGTGCATTGAAATATCGATTTCAACGTGTGAAAGACTAAGGGGTAAATCTGGCACCCTGCACGTGTCGTGTGCAGCTGCTATCAGTCAAGAATAGATATTTTGGAGATAGATTGGGTAGTTTACATGTCTACTAAGATATTTCCCCGTCCAACTAGTACTCATGGAATCAATCGCAAGTGAGATAAGCATGTAAAGGCAATCAAGATGTATAATAAATCCATTATACTATCTCCGTGACACTATCGTGTCAACAAGCAGCAAGACATATGTATAGCATGTAAAAGAAAACTATCAGAAATGGTAACAATCAGTATATGCACTTGCCTGAGGTCCTGAGCTGCGGATATGAATCGAGCACTGAGTCGGAGTCCAAGTAACCTGTTTGTAGCATTTCTTGGGTTAACAGATGTGATATGGAAATTATCAATTCTATTTATCATTTCTTTTTAGCCTCATAAGTTAACCTATACACACTTAGCTACCTACCACAGCCTCTGCAAGTACTACCCTTTACTGTTATTTTCCTATTCCATGTACATGAGTCTATGATTTGGGTATCTCCTCATTGGTTCATTACCCTTTTATACCCTAGATTGAGGGTTTCTCTGCCACTTGTTTCTAAGGTACATCCTGTACCTAGATTGAACTCCCTTCACACTGTCCTAACTTGCTCTCCTGACCATCAGTTACATTAGGGTTTAAGGGTTAAGTTACCTTCAACAGATAGGGTTCGAATATATGAATTGGGTATCAACCAATTCGGACTGAGCTTAAATAAGGGAAACAACACCAAATGGGGTATTTGGGGTGCTCCCAGGGAACTGACCCCCATTCAGTTGGACTGAAACAAGGTATGGTGCTGCTGGCATGGGAATGAAGGATTAAACTCTACTAAAGAACCGATCCTTACCTTCCTATTAACTGAATGAATTATTCAGTTCAAGAGTAACTGAACTATAGGCTGCCTAGAAGAAATAATGGATAAAAGAGATCTATTATCAGGACTCAAAATCAGAACATATGTCCACATGTGGACTGATCCAAATAGTGTGAACAGAACATCAGGTTAAAGACTAAACAAAAGTTCAAATGTTTGGCAGACATTAGCATGGACTATTCATATATTCAAGGGGCTGAACTTTATTTAAGGACTGGGTTCGAAATGCTAAATATAATTGCACCTCATATAGGCTAGCCGAGCCTTCCAATATTGCTGATACCAAGTAATACGAGACTAATACATGAGATGTGGACCAAGTAAGTAATTGGGATACATGACAGCTGCAATGGTGAGGACTAAAACTAAAACGATACTAATAAGGACTGATATAATGCAATGAAGGGATGAAACATACAACTTGGTAGTCATTAACAAAATTTGTTATTTTAGCGACGGCCACTTCCGTCACCCATCCGTCGCTAATACAGATCAGCGACGGATCACTGACGGATTTTGATCAAAACAATCCGTCAGCAATCAGCTCATCGCTAAAAAATGTCCGTCGCTAGGTAGTCGCCACTCGACGGAATAGCAACGGCTTTCCGTCGTCCGTATTCGTTACATTAGCGACGGCTGACCGCCATTTTTTCGTCGAATTCAAGTATCAGGTAGTGAATTATAGAGCCTCTTACCGACGGACTAGTCCGTCGAAAAATCGTCGTTACTGTGTATCAAAGAGTATCGGTCTGTCGTATTTCCCTCGAAAACTTGTCGGTAAACGCGTATCAGAGAGTATCGGTCTGTCGCTATTCCGTCGCTTTTTGTCGCTACCTCGTGACGGCTTAGCGACGGAATCGCGACGGATAATCCGTCGACCCGTTTCTGGATATGTTTGACCTTCCCAGAACCGTGGCGATGGATATTCTGTCGCTAATCCGTCGGTCTTAGTCGCCAAACCGTCACGAATTAGCCGCTACATTTGGCGACGAATTATCCGTCGCCAAGTGAAAGCCAACGAGAGACCGATGGCTTACCGACGACTTGTCCCTCGCTAAGGTTCTGTGCACCTTTCATACCATCAGAATCTTGCCGACGGATAATTCGTCGATAGGTCGTCGCTAGATAAGATATTCCGTCGGCTATTCGTCGCTAACTGAAAAATATTGGGAATCCTCCAGTTAGCGACGGATTTTTCGTCGAAATGTAGTCGGTAACTGAGGTTATTCGTCGCCAATCCGTCACTAGTCCGTCGCTAATTGAGATTTTTTTTAAAAATTGCAGAGCTTTTCCTGTTCACACAACATCCGAAACATCAGAAAATCACAATATACAATCACATAGACCAATATATAATCCAATATAAATCACACACGAATATAATGCATCATAAATATGCATCACCCAAACCAATATAAAATACACACCAATTATCCAAAAATCAAAAACTAATATCCGTCGTTATAATATCCAAAATTCCCACAAATATTTAAAATTTAAAAACTATTCAAATATAATACATCAAGGAGGAGGAGGAGTTCGATCGTCCGATGGTGGTACTCCCTGCTGCGACTGACGATAATATTGCTCCACTATGTTTGGCGGCAATCCATCGAAGACATTGTCCGGAAGTCGGCGTGGCTGCTCTGGCGACATTAGGTCAAGGAGTGTCATCACAGTCGGAGGCGGTACCAGAGGGGCAGCAGGGTTGAAAGAAATATGACCGACAGAAGACGGACCGGCACCAGCAGCAGACGGACCAGCAGCAGTAGAAGGAGGCGAAAAGAATGTAGCAATTTGCTTCCGCAAGGACGACACTGCCTCGTGCAGCTGCGCAAGCTGTGACCTCACATCATCGTCTGCCGAGGCCGTGGGAGGAGGCGGTGTCGGTAGAAATCTCTGAGTCGCCATGTGCAACGGCGCCGGGGAGCCGACTCCGTACATGCGCCCTTTCTTAAAGCCGCCAACGGTATCTACGAACAAGTCGTTGCGAGCGACCATATAAGAGGGCGTCCGGGCGGGCGTCGTTTCACCGACATCCTCGGCAGCAGATGACTGAGCCCGACTAAGGGCCTCACGATACGTAGCCTATCAAATGAATGTGTTTATACTATAAGTTTACCTAAATTGTAATATAAATCCTATGTTTCCCTAAGTTATAGTGTGAATCCTAAGTTTACATAAGTTACTGTCAGAATACTTTTAAATCTAATATAAATCTCATAAACATAAGTACTTACATCAGTCTCCTTTTTTCTCTCGTCGATGAAGCTCCCGTCCTTCCGTCTCTTGTGCGTATGCTGAAACACATCGTGCATGGTGACCGATTCTGGCACTTTTTCCTCCTTTACCGCTCGTTGGGTCTGCATACGAAATATCCATAGAATTTAATTAACTCCATATATTAATAATACCGAATTCGATAGTAAAATGAATTTGCGGTATCTCACCAGATCTGCAAGCGCCGTTGTGTGGGGCCTTGATCCCCCCATATGAATCCCCGTGGCCCGTCGGTTCGCCTTCGCTCTCTCCGATTTTTCCTTGTACGCAGGAGTATCCATCTTATCCAAGACCTCCTCATAATAGTCCTACCGGATCCAATTCGGCCTCGTCTCCCCATTTTAAGGTCATGAATCATATCATGTATCTTCTTCGAGGCAGCACTTCTGTAGGTCCTACGGATCGCGTCCTCGCGATAGGGGGCCACCAGAACGCCGTCTAACAAACAAATTCAATTATCACATAATTAAAAAAATGGTTGATTAAAGTGTAACTAATAATTAACCACAAGATATATATATACCTTCAACTCGTCGAGCCAGACATACTTCACGTTTGGGGGCACCGACAAAAAGTTGAGGTACGGGCCATGGAAGTTAGCCCGGATAATTTCCCCTAGAGACTGGGCAACATTAAATGGAAAAAACCTACAAAGAAGCAACGACTGGATTATTAACTTGAATAAATAAAACAAATTTAATAAATTATCTTAAATTTACTTACGAGGACTCCGCGGGCTATAGCTCTCGTCGGAACTCGCCTATCGGCCTCTTTGGTGCTGTCGAAGGATCCGTGGGTCCGCACATGTACTCTCCAGTAACCGGATGAAACCGAGTATTGGGGTACTCCGGGGCCCACTGTGTTGTAACTGGTGGATCTGCTGGTGGGTTCGCCGGCAGAACGGATTCGCTAGCGGATGGATAGGGTCACATCCTGAGAAGATTCAATGCGACCACGACCACCAGCACCACCACGACCACAACCTCCACCACCACCACCACCAGCACGACCACCACTAGCAGCACGACCACGGCCAGCCATCATAACCTGTAAATAGAACGCATAAACATAATTAACAATGTAGAAGTATAAAAGAATATAAAATTCTAAATTAAAATATATAAACCACCCGCAGGGCGACGAGTGTCGCCGCGACGAAAAGGACTAGGAGTGCCATCTGCAAAAAGAAAATCATACAATAAGTAGATGATCGAACGAAAAAAGCATGAGTTCACGTAATTACTTTTATGAGGTCAAACTAAATTCATGTAATTGGAAGTGGTTTTAATATACAACGATATTTAATCTAATCATCGTCTTCGTTCTCGTCCTCAGCCTCGTCTTCATCATCATCCTCATCCCCATCCTCATCCTTATCCTCATCATCGATTTCATCTGTATCCTCATCCCCATCAAACTCTTCTTCTTCTTCTTCTTCTTCTTCTTCTTCTTCTTCTTCTTCTTCTTCTTCTTCTTCTTTTTCTTCTACTTCTTCTTCTTCTGTCTCAATACTTAGGACAAGACGCCTCTTTCTCCCCTAGTTGACAGCTAAGTCATGTGTATCAACCTCTTCCTCCCCTCTATTTTCCTCAACAATATCTTCAACATCTATTGTATCCGACTGTTGTCCCAAGTATTGGGACTTTTTGATCTGGTCCTCTTGGTATTCTGGGTCTCCAACGTTGAATATATTTCTAGATTTAATCTTGCATACTGTCCACCAGTCAAATTGATCTTTACAACGCCTTGGGTAGCTTGTATAGCAGACTTGAACAGCCTGACTTGCTATCGCAAATGTGTTAGTGTTATGACCCGCACCCACCGTGAGGGTATGAGTACGTAACAGTGCTCAGCCTATGCCGTAGTATCGGCGGTAGAACGCTGTTCTAGGTCACTATCTAACCATCAACTCATGTAGTATATAATGTACTCATTATGATCAACTCCGAATGGAGGACATGTATATGATATTGTAACTCAGTCACAGTCTAAGCACGATAAGATAACACAGTCTAAGAAATAGAAGACAACTACTACTGAAATAATAACATCTCTACAATCTGAAATACAACATGAGTCTCAAATCAATACAACAAGTCCAAATAAGAACTAATGCAAGTCTACTAAACTAAATCTCGATCACTCCTGAGTATCGGGGCCAAAGGTAGCCATCCCGTCTCCGGGTCTATAATATGTAGGACATGTATCCTCAGCATAAGTATCTGTAATATTTTCAACAGGTCTAGTCAGGACAGGAACGAGCACAAATCTCATCTAGAAAACCCAAGTAAATGACAGAGAACTATAAAGTAGTTATAGGCAGTTGTATTGATGAACGTGGCAGTTTATATTCAGGTGATGGCATAGAGAGACAAATAAAGTACAAGGAAAGTAAGGTAACTAAACAAGAGAAGAATCATGGCAACAAAGACTGTAAAATAGAAACTAGCTGAACTAGAGTAACATGGTATAAGTCCAGACAATAAATGTAGACAAGTGTAACTCCAATGTAAGTCCAGTATAAGACGAATCTAATATAAGATGAATCCAGTACGAGATGATTCCAATCATAGTGATCAATGATTCCAGGTTAAGTCCAGCCTATACTCTAACAGTGTGTTTTAAAATACCGAGGTCGACATGTAAACGGCTATAGGTAATCCGGCACATCACACACCTGGCCGGGTGTGAGATGGCTATCATTCCAGTTTGATTCCAGCATGAGGATGATTCCAGAATTGGGGTATGTCAACATGTCTTACTCTAGTATTTCCCCTCTCAGCAAGTACAAGTGAATCCAGAACACAATATGAGAATCGAGATGAGACCAGCCAAACATGATGATACCAGTAAATAATTTCAGAATGATTCCAGTAATAGAGGCCAGACAATAAATGTGTCGTATATATGAATCCAGAAATATTCATATGTGTTGTAACAGAGAATCACATACAACAAACTAGAACTGAAGTACAGTAATTGACAAGTAAATGAGAGAACTATCAGAGAATGTACTCGTCTGATACTCTAAAAAGAGTAGTGTAATATCAGATATCTGCACCGGAGTCACAATGACATAAATAAAGCAGTACAGGTTATAATGTGTTTAAAATAAGGTAAATGAGGTTTACGATGCAATCTACATAATTCTAAGTCAAATCTAGGTCAAAGTCAAACATGGTCAACTGTCTAGGTCAAACTAGGTCTAAGTCAAACTTGGGTCAACCATGGTCAACACTTTAGTCACTAGGTCAATCCTAGTCTAGTCAAGTCTCACTAGGCCTAACCAAGCCTAGACTAGCATCCAACACAATCACAAGTCATAGAGAACACATATTACAAAAATATACATGCTTAGATGAAATCCCCATTCAAGAGTACATTCATGCTTACGTTTACATTACATTCACATAGATATATATATATACATATAGACACCCACACACAATACATACACATGCACAGTATCAAGCCAAACTAAGCCTACCAAGGTAAGTGGCTGCTAATCCTAATCTCACATGACTAAACCAAAACCCAAAGTGGCTGGGCAATTGCAAGTCTTTGCCTACACTCTCTAGCCTATGCCACACATCAACCCTCTTACTGATTACTCCCAACAGATACACTAAGCTCTTAAGTTCATTTCAGTCTCACTCTTGGATCCCCTTCTATCTACTGTCCTGCAGCCAAGTGAACAAGGCCTTTGCAAGGAACCAAAAATCCCTACTAACATACCCCCTGCACCTCCAATTTGCAAGGCATAACAGTGCCTTGCTGCTGCCCCAGAACAGCACTACTGCTGTAACATCCTCCACCATATCCTACACTCTAGGGTACACTAATCCTACTAAATTCACTTCCTTACACTGACATCTAAGGCCTCATCCCGATAACTCATTCTCTATGACTAATACTCACCACTTACCTACATGGACGCAAACCTCAAATCAAAGTGAAACGTTAACCCCACAATCTATCTTCCAACTCCTAACCCATACATTAACATATATAACTTAGAAATCCTCATGTATCTCAAGGAAACTGAGCTATCCCTAACTCAATACACTACCAAAATTTATCGATTTAGCGACGGCCCTATCCGTCGCCAATCCGACGGTAATTACATTTAGCGACCGATAACCAACGGATTTTGGCCAAAAAAATCCGTCGGCAATTAGCTCGTCGCTAATAACGGTCCGTCGCTACGTAGACGTGGAGTGACGGAATAGCGACGGCTTATCGACTTCACAATACGAAGCTTTAGCGACGCATTTCCGATGGACTCTCGTCCATTTCAAGTTTTAAGTACTGAACTGCGTAGACAATAGCGACGTAAAATTCCGTCGGTAACCCGTCGCAATAGCATATCACAGCGTATCGTTCCTTCGCTAAGCCATCGACGCCTTCGATAACAAAGGACGGATTAGACGGTTTTCTGACAGAAAATCAGTCGATCAGCTTCTGGAAATTCACGTCACTTCCAGCAACATGGCGACGGATAAGTCGTCGCTATTCCGTCGATATATATCGACGGAATACGGACGGATTAACCGTCGATCTTGTTCTGGAAATTCTTGGTATTTCCAGAACAAGGGCGACGGATCGGTCGTCGCTATTCCGTCGAACAATATACCATACCGACGGATAATCCGTCGACCATCCGTCGCTACCTGGAAATATTTTCAAATCTCCAGTTAACGACGGAATAGCCGTCGAAAAGTAGTCGAAAACTGGTAGTAACCGTCGCAAAACAGTCACAAGTCCGTCGCTAACTGAGAATATTTTGAAAAAAAATTACAGCACTTTCCCTTTTCGCAAAAATTTGCATAAACCAAACCAATATATAATGCACACCAATTATCCAACAATCACATAGACCAAATATATTATGCATACCAATTATCCAAGAATCACATAGACCAAATATGCACGTACGAATTTAATGCACACCAATTATCCAAGAATCATATAGACCAAACCAAATTAATATAAAATAGACATCAATTATCCGGAAGAGTAACCTAATATCCATCGTTATAATCCGATCATAGCACAAATATTCCAAATTTTTCACAAATATTCCAAAACACATAGGAAAGAGTTGGCCATTTACAGTAACCTAATATCCATCCTTATAATCCGATCATAGCACAAATATTCCAAAATTTTTACAAATATTCCAAAACACATAGGAAAATCGACTTTGGCCTCAACAAAGACCACAAGTCAGACGATGAATCCTCACAGCCAGGGATGATAGTTGCGTTGAGGCATGTACCATTCTATCAGCCACTTTGCATACGAAGGCTCAATCTGGTTGAGGTCTTCTGTAGGGACAGGAGGGTCGGTCCCGATGCTACTACTCTCTGACGGTGGCTCCTCCTTAGCTTCAAGCTTGGGAGCAATCTCTTCCCTAATGGTCATCGGTTCTTCCTTGACCTCGACCTTTGGTAACACCTTCTCCTTAACAGTTACCGGCTCTTGTTTGACGACGGAGACATCCTCCGTGTCGACCTCCAAGGGTTTCTTGCCTCGACCCCTTCCTCGACTAGCAGCACCACCTCGACGAGTCCTAGGAGCCATCTTTATGACAACAAAAATTTTCATATAGGGTAAAGAAATTTACTCAAGTTATAAAAGTTGTGACATTGGTTTTTTGTATTCATCATCATTAGAGGGAGCAGCACTGGAAAAGTTGTGACATTGGTAGCATGAGAGAGTAAAAATCTATTTCACAAGACTAACAGAATTACTATGTAATCATGTACTCACCAATAACCAGATATAACTGGAGTCGTTGGGCCTATTGTGCAGTAATTTGTGGATCCGCTGGTATAGGCCAGATGTACTTAGTATCTAGTATATCATATTAGTATCGGTCTATCGGTTTGCTATAGGACGTATCATATTGGTATTGGCCTTAACAAATTGGTATCGTCCTATATCCGATATGTACATGTATCGGTCGAATAGCTAAGATTCATATTGGCCTTATCAATTTGGTATCGATCATATCCGATAGGTATCGGCCGTGTTGGATTAGTATAGACTATTTCGGATTAGTATCGTGGAAGGTTTAGTAACAACTGTACTTGAATTTCTCTCTTCTTGAGCTAGAATACCATTGTAAGAGAATTACCAGATCGTGATTGGCCAGTTACAGTAACATATATACTTCCTTTTCCATTAGGAAAAGCGAGATTGAAAAGGAAGTATGTATGTTCTGTAACTGGCCATCTACGCTCTCGTGACTCTCTTGCAATGGTAATCTAGCTCTAGAAGAGAGAAATCCAAGTACAGTTGTTACTAAACCTTCCACGATACTAATCCGAAATGGTATATAATAATCCAACACGGCCGATACCTATCGGATATGACCGATACCAAATCGATAAGGCCAATATGAATCCTAGCTATACGGCCGATACATATCGGATAGGACGATACCAATTCGCTAAGACCAATACCAACCGATACGGCCCATACCAAAACGATAGATCGATACTAATCCGATACGGTCAATACTTATAAGTACCTACGGTCCAGGAGGTTGATCCGCTAGTACATCTATGTACGATCAACGAAGTAACGATCCATTTCAATTTGGATGTGAAAATCTGTATCGTAAGACAAACTAAACATAATCAGTTCTATTTCACATACTTAATTGCCAAGTATGGGAACGAATGGCTCAGAACACAACCCAAAATTCATTCTAGCATACATTAGTGTGAATCATCTACGTTCTGTACATATAGTGTAGTATATGTTCTTATCGTATCTAGTATCTGAATGATGTAACAGAATCAAAATAAACTCACATAATGTTTACAGTCTTGGTCTCAACTGTCTTCGATTCTATGATCCCATCTCTTAGGTTAAATAAATCACTAACCTCATCACGGTGAGTCTTGGTGTAGCACTCAAATGTGGGGCACCTGTAAATTCGCCGAGGTTTTAAATCATCGACATTGAGTTTTAAACCCTCACGTAGCCTTTCTGCTTCACTTCTAGGGTCGAGCAGCATCTTCTTGCAAGCTTTGGTCTCCAGATACTTAGTGTCAAGATTCTGGACGCTTTCGTAGAGCATGTCAACGCATCCTAGCGTCAATTTCCTGCCGAGGAAATTGACGCTAGGATGCATTGACATGCTCTACGAAAGCGTCCAGAATCTTGACACTAAGTATCTGGAGACCAAAGCTTGCAAGAAGATGCTGCTCGACCCTAGAAGTGAAGCAGAAAGGCTACGTGAGGGTTTAAAACTCAATGTCGATGATTTAAAACCTCGGCGAATTTACAGGTGCCCCACATTTGAGTGCTACACCAAGACTCACCGTGATGAGGTTAGTGATTTATTTAACCTAATGTAGTAATCTTGTAATTTAAAGTTGGAAGAACATGTAAGTAGCCTTATAGTTTTTGCCTCGCCAGTCGAATGGCTTAATTGCCAAGTATCGGAACGAATGGCTCAGAACACAACCCGAGATTCATTCTAGCATATATTAGTGAGTTCATCTTGATTTGTTACGTCCTTCAGATACTAGATATGATAAGAACATAGATGATTTACACTAATGTATGCTAGAATGAATCCTGGCTTGTGTTCTGAGCCATCCGTTCTGATCAAGCATCTTCCTTCTCCTCTCCTCCACCATGGCTCTGAACAAATTTTCTCCTCCCTCTACTTCCCTTCTTTTTATTTGACTCTCTCAGCCACATATGACATCCAGCACAAGTGTAGAGTCGGGGGAGAAGAAGTGGAAAGAAAGAGGAGGGGGAAGCAGCACAGCCGGCGACATGACCCGGAGGAAGTACAGAGGTTTTTTTCAACAGACGTAGGAGAACTATAAGGATATATCTTTTCACAACATATCACCTTGTCAAAGACCCTTAATGTGACAACCATGTTACCGCGGTGTCGGAAGACTAACATGTCATAATTTTCTAATCCGTGTGTTTTGACATAATCCTCCAAACGCTTTCCTGCTATGTAATAATGCAAGATTACTACATAGGAGGAAAGAGTTGGAAAGATTATGTCAAAACACACGGCTTAAAAACTTATGACATGTTAGTCTTCCGACACCGCGGTAACATGATATTCACATGAAGGGTCTTTGACAAGATGACATGTTGTGAAAAGATATATCCTTATAGTTCTCCTACGGCTGTTGAAGAAAACCTCTGTACTTCCTCCGGGTCATGCCGTCGGCTGTGCTGCTTCCCCCTCCTCTTCCTGTCCACTTCTTCTCCCCCGACTCTACACTTGAGCTGGATGTCATTTGTGGCTGAGAGAGTCAAATAAGAAGAAGAGAAGTAGAGGGAGGAGCAGATTTATTCAGAGCCATGGTGGAGGAGAGGAGAAGGAAGATGCTTGATCAGAACGGATGTCTCAGAACACAAGCCAAGATTCATTCTAGCATACATTAGTGTGAATCATCTATGTTCTGTACATATGGTGTAGTATATGTTCTTATCGTATCTAGTATCTGAAGAACGTAGCAGAAATAAGATAAACTCACTAATGTAATACTAAGACATCATCTACTACTATATAAGATATAGTGATAGGTTGTCGTATCATCATTGCCGAGGGATGAGGGTCGGAGGACAGTCAGCTTTATCTAAGGCTACTTGCATAGTTTCTGCCTCGCTAGTCAAATGGCTGCAGGGACTATGTCCTGATCACCATGTCGTACCGTAGACTAAAGCAAATGGAGCTGGAAATATCCGTCGCTAACCGGTCACTAGTCCGTCGGTAACTGAGAATTTTTTTGAAAAAAATTGCAGCACTTTTCCTGTTCACAAAAATATGCATAAACCAAACCAATATATAATGCACACCAATTATCCAACAATCACATAGACCAAATATGCACATACGAATTTAATGCACACCAATTATCCAAGAATCATATAGACCAAACCAAATTAATATAAAATAGACATCAATTATCGTGAAGAGTAACCTAATATCCGTCGTTATAATTCGATTTATCTTTTTCCTCCTTTATCTACGGATACATAGTTTCTGCCTCGCCAGTCGAATGGCTGCAGGGACTATGTCCTGATCACCATGTCGTACCGTAGATTAATGCAAATGGAGCTGGAGCCAAAATATAGAAACCAAAATACAGAATCAAATCCCTGGGACGGATGGCTCAGAACATAACCCAACCGGAGAGGATACTCTGAGAGATCCATCTGAGTAGGACGTATACTCTGAGAGATCACCTTTACAAGAATGGTATCAGTAGTGGGATTGAGTGCTGGAGAGGATATTATCAGAGTATATGTCCTACTCAAATGGGTCTCTCACCGTTACTATTTTTTTCTGACAGCATGGTGGATGTGCTCCGTCAACAGATTCTTGCTCCGAGTAGGACGTATACTCTGATAATATCCCCTCCAGCACTCAATCCCACTACTGATATCATTCTTGTAAAGGTGATCTCTCAGAGTATACGTCCTACTCAGATGGATCTCTCAGAGTATCATCTAGTGATAGGTTGTCGTATCATCACTGCCGAGGGATGAGGATCGGAGGACAGTCAACTTTATCTACGGATACATAGTTTCTGCCTCGCCAGTCGAATGGCTGCAGGGACTATATGTCCTGATCACCATGTCATAGTCCAATACAATCCAGAGATTGACACAGTTCTAGTTTATATATGTAGTCCAATACAAATAGTCTAATACAAAAATAACTCAATACAAATAAGTACTAATAGCTAATAAGAACCACGCTGCTCACGCAAACGCTCAGTGATACGATCACGCAACCACCTCAAAAAAGCAAGATTTTTGGCGTGAGAAGAGATGTCGTCCCTTACAAGGACTGCTTGAAGAGAACTCCCGGTCTCACTAGCTACCGGTGCTAGATGAATAGAACTCCCGGTCTCACTAGCAACCGGTACCACTTCCTCCTTAACTGTAGGATGAGCCACCTCAGTATTCACTGTTTTCCTCAAACGACGTACCGCTCCTCGGGTCATAGTTGCCATCTGGTAAGATCGATAGTCATAAATAATATAATTGTAACATAAGCAAGCTAACTAAAGGAACCATCATGTAATTTGAGTACATTTTTGAAAGCCGATAAAGTATAAAAAATTCGATTTTTTGCCAAGTGTGAGAACGGATGGCTCAGAACACAACCCAAGATTCATTCAAGCATACATTAGTGTGAATCATCTATGTTCTGTACATATGGTGTAGTATATGTTCTTATCGTATCTAGTATCTGAAGAATGTAACAAAATCAAGATGAACTCACATAATGTAATACTAAGACATCATCTACTACTATATAAGATATAGTGATAGGTTGTCGTATCATCATTGTCGAGGGATGAGGGTCGGAAGACAGTCAACTTTATCTACGGCTACATAGTTTCTGCTTCGTCAGTCGAATGGCTGCAGGGACTATGTCCTGATCACCATGTCGTACCGTAGATTAATGTAAATTGAGCTGGAACTGGAGCCAAAATACAGTACTACTTCACCATGTCGTACCATTAATAACTCTATCTCTCTCCTCTTCCCCTCCGGCGCTCTCACTCTCTTCGGCGCTCTCACACTACTTCCTATGTATTTTAAGTGTAAGAACGGATGGCTCAGAACACAACCCAAAATTTATTCTAGCATACATTAGTGTGAATCATCTATATTCTGTATACATATCGTGTAGTATATGTTCTTATCGTATCTAGTATCTGAAGGATATAACAGAATCAAGATGAACTCACTTAATGTAATACTAAGACATCAACTACTACTATATAAGATATAGTGATAGGTTGTCGTATCATCATTGCCGAGGGATGAGGGTCGGAAGACAGTCAACTTTATCTACGGCTATATAGTTTCTGCCTCGCCAGTCGAATAGCTGCAGGGACTATGTCCTGATCACCATGTCGTACCGTAGATTAATGCAAATGGAGCTGGAAATATCTATCGCTAACCGGTAACTAGTCCGTCGCTAACTGAGATTGTCACATACACATATGTATATCACAGCTAGATGTATAGATATATACATCTATATAGAAGCACACAACTGATAGAACTCGCACTGTCCTTGAGACAGTGAACATATATATACACCATGAATCCAAACCCCATATTCATATTTACTAATCCAAACACCACCAAACTAATGGAACACCCAATATGGATAACACATTATTTAGCCAATATATAAACTCAGATGAATTTGAGAAGCAAAGCCACCCGCCACCCCCGACCAAAGCCCGCCGCCCCAAGCTGTCGCCCAGTCCAGTAGTTCGGTTGCATATATATATGAAGAGTGCTTATGGCTATGCGTCGGTTACAAATAGCCCCGACGCCTCCGCCCTAAGCCAGCTGCCCAGCCCCCGATGCCGCCGCCCCAAGCCCACCGCCCAGCCCCCGACCCAAGCCAGCCGTCCAGCCACCGACGCCCCAAGCCCACCGCCCAGCCCCCGACCCAAGCCAGCCGCCCAGCCCCCGACGCCCCAAGCCCACCGCCTAGCCTCCAACCCCAAGCCTGCCTCCCAGACCCCGACGCCCCCGCCCAAGCCCACCGCCCAGACCCCGGCCCAAGCCAGCCGCCCAGCCCCCGACGCCCCAACCCCAAGCCCGCCTCCCAGACCCCGACGCCCCCGCCCCAAGCCCACCGCCCAGACCCCGCCCCAAGCCAGCCGCTCAGCCCCCGACGCCGCCTCCCCAAGCCCACCGCCCAGCCCCCGACCCAAGCCAGCCGCCCAGCCACCGACGCCCCAGCCCCAAGCCCGCCTCCCAGACACCGACGCCCCCGACCCAAGCCAGCCGCCCAGCCCCCGACCCAAGCCAGCCGCCCAGCCCCCGACGCCCCCGCCCCAAGCCAGCCGCCCAGCCCCCGACGTCACCGCCCCAAGCCCATCGCCCAGCCTCCGACCCAAGCCAGTCGCCCTGCCCCCGACGCCACAACCCCAAGCCCGCCTTCCAGACCCCGAGAGAGAGAGAGAGATCGAAAGAGAGAGAGAGAGGGAGGTTACCTTCGGGAGAGAGAGAGGAGAGGACGCCGACGCCGACGATGACACCGACGCCGATTACCGAAGCCGACACCGGCGAGAGAGAGAGAGAGAGAGAGAGAGAGAGAGAGATATAGGAGAAAGAGTAAATTTGGGGGAAATGCGAAAAGTTCCCCCCGTATATATAGTGACTGAATAGCGACGAAAGAAAACCCGTCGCCACGTAGTTGCCATGTTTGATACGTGCCGACTGAATATCCGTCGCTACGTAGTCGAAGATATGTCCCGCCAATTCTCTACACAATTCCTGCCAAATAATCGACTACTTAGCGACGACTGTAGATCCGTCGCTATAATTCTGACAGTCTAGCGACGGATGTACGACCTTTTCTCCCCCTAAAATTAAAAAAAAATGGCAAAGGCGTGTAGTCGGTACTCAGTCGCTGAGTGGCCACGAAGCCGTCGCTAACACCGACAAAAAATTTCCGTCGCTAAATATCCGTCGCTAATTGAGTATATTTTGGTAGTGATAACATAATCATAAACTCAAAATGCGACATAACAATTAATGTACGATAAAGTGCAGTGGTGAATCTCAGTTTTTAGACATAGGTGTGTGTGTTTGAATGTGTAGCTATGTGTGTCAATGTTAGTTTAGGAGATAGGTTCTCCAGAAAAATCAGTGAATAGTATGTGTTTCATGTCCTGTGTGTTCGTGTGAGTGTGAACAGCATAGGCTAGGGGGTCCCAGGTTGTAGGTTGTGTGTCAAAATCAGGAAATAGGGTTGTGTGGGTGAATAAAGTATAATTTCAGTAATTCTCAGTTAACAGTGTTTCAGAATTGAGTGTGTGGGTGACATAAAATAGTGTATGTAGAGTGATTTCAAGTATCGAGTGGTGTCTAGTGAGTGTCAATAAGGTGGTCAAGTGTTCAGTATATCACAAATACAAGTGTCAAGTGTCAAACATGTGTGTGCAATGTAGAGTGTAACATGAAGTCAATTCCCAGGTTTCTAGTTTAATAATATACATTTAAACCTAAATTCGAATCCAAAATTGAACCCAAATACACATCCTATGAACTCAGAGACGTAGACTTAATTCTTAGGCATGTACATACATGTAGACATTAAATTATCACAATTTAACATTTAATCGAATTCACAAAACTCTGAAAATTTGTACTAAACTAAACTTTATCAGAACATATTAAAAAAAACCAATTTAACATTAAAAAACAATAAACTCCAAATCAATGGTTGATAGAGGTGTGTGCACATGACAGGGTATTATAGAAGTCGTATCGTGTCCACAAAAGTGGACAAGATGTGTCCAAAATACGAATTATACAGAGTGTCAAAGATACAACACAGGCAGCCTCGTGCAGAGATACAGCGTGTCCCAGGACACGACACATGACACTAGAGAGCTCGTGCTCGTGTCCTAGGGTTCGCCAAGGATAGGGCTAGGGTCTCATCACCCTGCACCGCATCAAATCCCTGTCATGTCCAACTTATAACCCTGTATCAGTGAACAATTTTGCGCGTGTGTGTGTGTTTGTAAAATCAGTGCAAGCTCGATAACTTCGAAAATACTAAACCAACTCGACCCAAACTTCGTGTGTGTCATGTCAGACATTAGGCCTACATGTCCACCTAAAATCACGACCTGAGTCGCCGTGTCGTGTCCCAAAGCAAGCCCGAGCAGCAGGGTAGCGCACCGGGGCCTCGTGCACGTGTTCGTATCCAAATTTGGACACGAAAATGGACACGATGTGTGCTCAGTCAAACACGAAATCAAATCCCACATACAGGGCTACAAAATTGCTCAATTATTTTTCAAAAAAAAAGAATAAAAAGTTCTTTGAGACATTTTGTCAAACATATAAACATACATATAGACACGCGTCCGATACGGACACCAAACGAACACAGTTTCCTACCAAATTTGAGGGACAGCTAGAGAACACCTAGATCTAGCCCTAAATACAAATAAATTAGAATAATAATGCAATTTAAGGGGTTTTACCTATAGGTGCAAAGATCAAGAAAAAGCTCCAATTCGATTGATTCTCGATACTAGCAAAATCCTCCAAGTTGCTCTTAGACTGAAATTACTCCTCAAAATTAGCAAGTAGAGGTGGATTAGAATCATATGCAAAAGATTTGGGTGAAAAAGGAATAAAATGAATTTAATAGGAATTAAGAAAGATGGGAATTTACCTTTCTTTTCTCTAAGTGTTGGAATGTTACAAAAGAGGCAAGAACTAAATGAGGATAATATTTATAGGGAGGGGAGCCTTAGTGGCTGGTCATAAAGGAAAGAATTAGGGTTAGGGTTCAAGTCATAGGCCTATGGGCTTAAGTCACAAGTTATGGAATTTAAATCATAAGTCATTTCACCTATTCATAATTCTTCTTATTGAAACTAGATTCTAGTGACTATAATAGGTTTGACTTAAGCTAGACTAGGGTCACACCATTACCTACTAAGTCACCATAGCTAGGGTTAGCTTCTAGGCTAGTCTACCAAGTCACAGCAAGCAAAATCAAAATTAACAATCACCAATGCAATAAATCATGAAATAATTCAAAGAGGCCAAATGACCAAAATACCTTCATGCTCAAAAGTGAAAATAAATCATCCTAACGACATGGTTAGGCTCTAGGTCAGACAATCTCTAGGGTTTTACTAGCAGCACATCAAAATCACAAGTCATGACTTAAAACAAATTTTAAATTGATTAAAAATCACCAAAATTCATAATATGATTTAAGTGCAATAAATAATGATTATAAATACAAAATTTCAAAAATACCCTCATTTTAGAAACTGGGTGTTACAAGTATACCCTTCTTAAAAAAATTTGTCCTCGAAATTAAGATGATCGCACCCTTCCTAGGACAAACCCCCAATCAATCAAGGTCGAAGCAACACAATCCTACTGGTTGTGATTCTACAATCTCAAACAGTGTAGCTACACTATCTAGCAAATCACAAGCAATATCCTGGCAGGTACTAATAGAAATCACACATGAAAGTGGGGAGGAAGAACAAGAAGGACAAACCTGCTAACCCATCACCTGTAGCGTCAGTCTCCTCGACTGCCATCGCAAAAGCTCCACCCCTCTGGTGCTGAGCTACATGTGGCCTAGCTCCCTCAAAAGGAGGTGCAATGGGACAATCAATCTTCTGGTGGGCACCAGATCCACAGAAATAGCAAACCTTCAGCCTCTTCCTGCACTGCTTCCAGATAGGTCCCGGCTTCCTGTAGTAGGAACAACTGATTGCCTTCGGGTCCTGACCCCAATACTCATCTACACCTGCTGAACTCCTACTGGTGCCTGCGTCTGATGAATCTGCACATAAGGCCTCTTGGCCTGGCCTCCTCTGCTGCTGGTACTGTGAGCGTCCCGTCCCCTCTTGAGCCTCAGCTCAAGATCATCCTCTACTGCTAAGGCACCCACCAAGATCTCTTCAAAAGTGGCACCACGAGCACTCTTAGTATAGGACTTCACCTCCTTGACTAGTCCCTTTCTGAACCTCCGGGCCTTCGTCGCCTGGGATAACCCCTCGACAAATCTGCCCAGACGGCAGAACTCCCCAGCATAGTCCTCTACGGACTGACTGCCCTCCACTAAGGCCTCAAACTGAGTCTCGAAGGCACCTAGCACCGCATCTCGGAAAAACTTCTCCTTGAACAGTTTCTTGAATGCTGCCCAAGTCTGCTCTGGTGTACCAACCCTCGGATCGGTCTGGTACCAAGTACGGGCTAAATCTTACATCATACTGGCCGCCACCTCGATCTGTAGCCTCGCTGGAATCTCTACCAGTCTGAAAATCTTCTCTATATTCTCTATCCACTCATCAGCGTATAGGATGCCCTCTGTACCCCTGAAATCCCTAGGGTGCATCTTCTGGAAGTCTTGGATGCCCTTCTTCTTCGGCTGGTGTGGCTGCTGAACTGCCGAAGGCTGAGCTGCTGCCATCTTAACCACCGTCAGGGCCAGATCAATGCCCTGACTAAACTCTGCAGTCTGGCGCTACTACTGGGCCTGCTGGGCCTCCATAAACTGCTGAAAGAAGGTGAACAACTGAACTACATCGACGGATCCTGAAGGCGGCTGCTGCTGGAGCATCTCTGGAATCATCGATCTCTGTCTGTACACTAGTAGAGGGGCTCCTCCAAAGGCAGATGAAACACCTACCCCAGCTGGCTGAACTGGTACCGCGGTATCGGGGGCTGCCTACAAGGACGAGAGGTGGTAGACCCCTCAGCAGTGTCCCCCGGTCCGGGGTGATGTGATCTAGTCTCGACCATCTTGGAGACAGATCTAACAAGGAATCAATATTAAGATAGAAGCGATAAATCAAGGGAGGACAGTTAATTTCAAGGAAGACAAATCAGCAAGATGTATAGATGGCATGAATTGAAGCAGAATTTTTTCCTAACTATGATTGAGTACCTCTCCGTTGAAGCCTATCGCTCAATCCTATCGCAGGCTCACAGCAGTAAAACTAAGTTATCGTACTACCACGATATCGTACTAACGTGACTCTCGACCTGCATGGACCACCACTAAAAATATGTCACGACTCGCACCCATCGTGAGGGTACGAGTACGTAACAGCGCCCAGCTTACGCCGCAGTGTCGGCAGTAGAACGCTATTCTAGGTCACTATCTAACCGTCAACTCATGCAGTATATAATGTACTCATCAGGATCAACTTCGAACGGAGGAAAAGTATAAGATATTGTAACTCAATCACAATCTAAGCACGATAAGATAACACAGAAAAGATAACTAAGAAATAGAAGACAACTACTACTACTGAAATAATAACAACATCTCAACAATATGAAATATAATATGAGTCTCAAATCAATACAACAAGTCCAAATAAGAACTAATGCAAGTCTATTAAACTAAATCCCGATCACTCCTTAGTGTTGGGGCCAAAGGTAGCCATCCCGTCTCTGGGTCCATAATATGTAGGGCATGTATCCTAAGCGCAAGCATCTGTAATATTTTCAACAGGTCCAGTCAGGACAGGGACGAGCACAAATCTCATCTAGAAAACCCAAACAAATGAACGAGAACTATAAAGTAGTTATAGGCTATTATATTGATGAACATGGCAGTTAATACTCATGTGATGGCATAGAGAGACAGATAAAGTACAAGGAAAGTAAGGTAACTAAACAAGAGAAGAATCATGGCAAAAAAGACTGTAAAATAGAAACTAGCTGTACTAGAGTAACATCGTATAAGTCCAGACAGTAAATATAGACAAGTATAACTCCAATGTAAGTCCAATACAAGACGAATCTAATACAAGATGAATCCAGTACAAGACGATTCCAGTCATAGTGATCAATGATTCCTGGGTGAGTCCAGCCTATACTCTAACAGTGTGTTTTAAAATACTGAGGTCGACATGTAAACGGCTATAGTTAATCCGGCACATCACACACCTGGCCGGGTGTGGGATGGCTATCATTCCAGTTTGATTCCATCATGAGGATGATTCCAGAATTGGGGTATGTCTTCATGTCTTACTCTAGTATTTCCCTTCCCAGCAAGTATAAGTGAATCCAGAACACAACACGAGAATCGAGATGAGACCAGCCAAACATGATGATACCTGTAAATGATTCCAGAATAATTCCAGTAATAGAGGCCAGACAATAAATGTGTGTCGCATACATGAATCCAAAAATATTCATACGTGTTGTAACAGAAAATTACTTACAACTAACTAGAAATGAAGTACAGTAATTGACAAGTAAATGAGAGAACTATCAGAGAATGTACTCGCTTGATACTCTGAAAAGAGTAGTATAATATCAGATGTCTGCACCGGAGTCACAATGACCTAAATAAAACAGTACAGGTTATAATGTGTTTAAAATAAGATAAATGAGTTTTACGATGAAATCTACATGATTCTAAGCCAAATCTAGGTCAAAGTCAAACCTGGTCAACTATCTAGGTCAAACTAGGTCTAAGTCAAACTGGGGTCAACCATGGTCAACACTAGGTCAATTCTAGTCTAGTCAAGTCTCACTAGGCCTAACCAAGCCTAGACTAGCATCCAACACAATCACAAGTCATAGAGAACACATATTACATATATATACATGCTTATATGAAATCCCCATTCAAGACTACATTCATGCTTACGTTTATATTACATTCACATAGATATATATATACATATAGACACCCACACACAATACATACACATGCACAGTATCAAGCCAAACCAAGCCTACCAAGGTAAGTGGCTGCTACTCCTAATCTCACATGACTAAAACAAAACCCAAAGTGGTTGGGCAATTGCAAGTCTCTGTCTACACTCTCTAGCCTATGCCACACATCAACCCTCTTACTGATTACACCCAATAGATACAATAAGCTCTTAAGTTCAGTCTCACTCTTGGATCCCCTTCTATCTACTGTCCTGCAGCCAAGTAAACAAGGCCTTGGCAAGGAACCAAAAATCCCTACTAAGATACCTCCTGCACCTCCAATTTGCAAGGCACTACAGTGCCTTGCTGCTGCCCCAGAACAACACTGCTGCTGTAACATCCCCCACCATATCCTAAACTCTAGGGTACACTAATCCTACAAAATTCACTACCTTACACTAACATGTAAGGCCTCATTCTCTATGACTAATACTCACCACTTTACCTACATGGACACAATCCTCAAATCAAAGTGAAACATTAACCCCACAATCTATCTTCCAACTCCTAATCTATACATTAACATATATAACTTAGAATTCCTCATGTATCTCAAGGAAACCTAGCTAACCCTAACTCAATAACATAATCATAAACTCAAAATGCAACATAACAATGTAAGGTAAAGTACAGTGGTGAATCTCAGTTTTTAGACATAGGTGTGTGTGTGTTTGAATGTGTAGCTGTGTGTGTCAACGTTAGTTTAGGAGATAGGTTCTCATGAAAAATTAGTAAATAGTGTTTGTTTCATGTCCTATATGTTCGTGTGAGTATGAACATCATAGGCTAGGGGGTCCCAGGATGTAGGTTGTGTGTCAAAATCAGGAAACAGGGTTGTGTGGATGAACAATGTGTAATTTCAGTAATTCTCAGTTAACAGTGTTTTAGAATTGAGTGTGTGGGTGATAGGAAAGAGTGTGTGTAGAGTGATTGCAAGTATCGAGTGGTGTCTAGTGAGTGTCAATAAGGTGTCCAAGTGTTCAGTGTATCACAAATGCAAGTGTCAAACATGTGTGTGCAATGTAGAGTGTAACATGAAATCAATTCCCAGGTTTCCAGTTTAACAGTGTATATTTAAACCTATATTTGAATCCAAAATTGAACCCAAATGCACATCCTATGAACTCAGAGATGTAGACTTAATTGTCAGTCATGTACATACATGTAGACATTAAATTATCATAATTTAACATTTAATCGAATTCACAAAACTCTAAAAATTTGTACTAAACTGAACCTTATCATAACATATTCAAAAAAACCCAATTTTACTTTCGAAAACTATAAAACTCCAAATCAATGGTTGATAGAGGTGTGCGCACATGACAGGGTGTTATACAAGTTGTATCGTGTCCACAAAAGTGGACACGACGTGTCCAAAACACAAATTATATAAAGTGTCAAAGATACAACACAGGCAGCCTCGTGCAGAGGTGCAGTGCATCCCAGGACACGACATACGACACTAGAGAGCTCATGCTCGTGTCCTAGGGTTCGCCAAGGATAGGGCTAGGGTCTCATCATCCTGTACTACTTCAAATCTATGTCGTGTCCAACTTATAACCCTGTATCAGTGAACAATTATGCGCGTGCGTGTGTGTTTGTAAAACCAGTACAAGCTCGATAACTTCGAAAATACTAAACCAACTCGACCCAAACTTCGTGCGTGTCGTGTCAGACATTAGGCCCACGTGTCCACCAAAAATCACGACCTGAGTCGCCGTGTCGTGTCCCACAGCAAGCCCGACCAGCAGGGCAGCGCACCGGGGCCTCGTGCACGTGTTCGTGTCCAAATTTGGACACAAAAATGGACATGATGTGTGCTCAGTCAAACACGAAATCAAAGCCCACATATAGGACTGCAAAATTGCTTAATTAGTTTTCAAAAAAAGAATAAAAAGTTCTTTGAGATATTTTGTCAAACACATAAACATATATATAGACACGTCTCAAATACGGACACCAAACGGACATGGTTTCCTACCAAATTTGAGGGACAGCTAGGGGACACCTAGATCTAGCCTTAAATGCAAAGAATCGGAATAATAATGCAATTTAAGGGGTTTTACCTATAGGTGCAAAGATCAAAAAAAGCCCCAAATCGATTGATTCCCGATGCTAGCCAAATCCTCCAAATTGCTCTTAAACTGAAATTACTCCTCAAAATCAGCAAGTAGAGGTGGATTAGAATCATATGCAAAAGATTTGGATGAAAAAGGAATTAAAATGGATTTAATAAAAATTAGGGAAGATGGGGATTTACCTTTCTTTTCTCTAAGTGTTGGAATGTTACAAAAGAGGCAAGAACTAAATGAGAAGAATATTTATAGGGAGGGGAGCCTTAGTGGCTGGTCATAAAGGAAGGAATTAGGGTTAGGGTTCAAGTCATGGGCCTATGGGCTTAAGTCACAAGTCATGATATTTAAATCATAAGTCATTTTACCTATTCATAATTTTTCCTATTGAAACTAGATTCTAGTGACTAAAATAGGTTTGACTTAAGCTAGACTAGGGTCACACCATTGCCTACTAAGTCACCATAGTTAGGGTTAGCTTCTAGGCTAGTCTACAAAGTCACAGCTAGCAAAATCAAAATTAACAATCACCAATGCAATAAATTACAAAATAATTCAAAGAGGCCAAATGACCAAAATATGCTCAAAAGTGAAAATAAATCATCCTAATGACATGGTTAGGCTCTAGGTCAAACAGTCTCTAGGGTTTTACTAGCAGCACATCAAAATCACAAGTTATGACTTAAAATAAATTTTAAATTGACTAAAAATCACCAAAATTCATAATATGATTTAAGTGCAATAAATAATGATTATAAATACAAAATTTCAAAAATACCCTCATTTCAGAAACTGGCTGGGTGTTACATTCGGACCCTCTATACCTTCTGTGATAATTTATATCGACAAATCCAAATTGTTTATCGATTCCCCAACCGATATTTGGTGTCGTATCGAACCACTCACATTTGAACATCACAATATGCATATCATATGGGGCAGTATATTGTAAATCTACAATATCTCGAAGCACTCTATAATAGTCAAAGTCCAGCTCGTCGTCATAGATGGTGCCTCTTATACAAATACTGGAATCCTTGGTACTGAAGTCGTCATTGATAAATTCGACATTTATAGCATTCTGAGTTACCTTAAACTTGAAGCCATTAACGACATAGCCTGGCCAAGTCTTTGCTTGCTTCTTCGGTGCCAATGCCAGATATCGAACACTCTCATTTGTGAGTATTGTTTCAGGCAATAAAACCTGTAAATAAATATTGAAAAATTAAATATTTTAGATGCCTATATTTTAATGGTAGCCGCATAACATATTATCTCAGTTACTTACGTATTTACGAAACCAGGATGGAAATGTACAATCAACCTCTCTTTGAAGTCCCTCATCGGTAATATCGGGTGTCCTCATTTTGACTTCATCTATAAATACAATATTAGAGAGAATAAGAATAAGTGTAATCACTTACTTCACCAAATTAGAGATTATAACAAGTGCAAGTGTACTCACTTACTTCTCCAAATCTCTCACTTCTTGTATGTCACAGTTTAACAAGACATATCGGTGAGCGGCATCATATTCATCGTCAGTCAACTACCGTTTCTTACTAGCCCCAACAGGCTTTCCCCTTACATTGAATATACCTCCATCCTCAACGTCCTCATCATTGCTTTGAGGTATATTTTGATTTGTCTTAACATGAGTATCAAAATAAAAGGCGCAGAAGTTTGACACCTCCTCGATAAGATATGCTTCGTATATCGAAGCCTCTATATGAGCCTTGTTGCCAACTTCCTTCTTTAGATGGTGTAGGTATCTAGAGAGACAAATTATCTTGAGAATTAATAATGAATTTTAAAACCCACTGAAATTTAACATAAATTATATCGATTTATATGTACCTTTCAAATGGGTACATCCATCGATAATGAACAGATGCACTGATACGGACTTTGTATGCTAGATGAATCTAAAGATGCTCCATGTTGTCGAAGAAGCCCGGAGGAAATATTTTCTCTAACTTACAAATTGTTAAGACAATCTTCTCCTCAAGTTCAACCATGTGTTGTACCGTCAACTTAGTTGAACAAATATCCCTGAAGAATGTAGATAGTTCGGCCAACGGAACCCATACAGCAGAAGGCAACAACTCTCTCAAAGCAATGGACAGTAATCTTTCCATAAACACATAGCAGTCGTGACTCTTCATTCCCGTTAGCTTGTATTCATTGAGATCAACACATCTAGACAAATTCGACACATAGCCGTCGGGATATCTTAAAGTAGATACCCACTTGCAGATTATTAATCTATCTTCCTTGCTCAATGTGTATTGTGCTATCGGCTTAGTTAATTGTCCACCAGCTCCCCTTTGTATCAAGTTCAGATAAGGACGCTTGCATATCTCGGCAATGTCTTGTCTTGCTTTTGGACTGTCCTTCGTCTTTTCTTTAATATCCATGACGGTATTGAAGATATTATCGAATACATTCTTTTCGATATGAATAACATCAAGATTATGCCTTATAAGATTATCTTTCCAATAAGGCAAGTTCCAGAAGATACTTCGTTTGGTCCAGTTATGGCTTTGTCCGAACCCATCGACACAATTGTTCGATGGATCTTCCATTAGAGTGGGCAAGTCCTTTATATCTTCCCAAATATCGTATCCCGACAACCTGGTAGACGGATGAGAAAATTTTTGTTTTCCAGCTCTGAAAGCGTCCTTGTTCTTTCTCCAAGGATGACTCGCGGGCAGAAATTGACGGTGACAGTCAAAGAAAGAAGTTTTTCCTCCATGCTTAAGGTGGAACGCCTTACTATTTTTATGCATATCGAACAAGACATGGTGCCGTGAGTACTCCATCCCGACAGCATACCGTATGCGGGAAAATTATTGATTGTCCACATTAGGGAAGCTCTCATCTGAAAGTTCTATTTCCTAAAAATATCATAGGTCGCAACGTCGATCTCCTACAGCTGTTTCAGCTCATCCATCAACGGCTGTAAATATATGTCGATGTTCTTCGTCAGATTTTTGGGACCTGGTATGATAGCTGTCAAGAACATATAAGGAGTCTTCATACACATCCATGATGGCAGATTGTAAGGGATAAAAATGATCGGCCAGCAGGAGTATTGAGGTCCCGACTGCCCGAAAGGGGCGAAGCCATCAGAACATAGCGCCAGACGTACATTTCTAGGCTCTGCAGCAAAATCTGGATGACCTAAATCGAAATACTTCCACGTCCCTCTATCCGAAGGATGTGACAATTCTCCATCGTCCTTTGTGCGTTCTTCGTTGTGCCACATCATGTGTTATGCTATATTCTGGGACATATACATCCTCTGCAAGTGCTTCGTGATCGACAAGTAATGCATATACTTTTAAGGACGTCGTTTTCTAGGTGACCTTCTTTTTTCCCTGACTAGCTTGTAACGATTCGCATTACAGAAGCTACAACTTTCTGTGTCCTCGTTCTCCTTGTAGTATAACATGCATCCGTTGCGACAATAATCTATCTTCTCGTACCCCAGTCCCAGTTGTCGGACCATCATCTTTGACTTATAGAAGTTTTTTGGAAGCTTTTTTGATTCCTTCGGTAACACCTCCTTGATTAGTTGTATAATCCAATCATAGCAAGCTTGTGGTAAGTTAAAATCGGACTTTATGTTCAACAACCGCATCGTCACTGACAGTACGGAATGAGTCTCACAACCAGGATATAAAGGAATTTTTGTATCCTGAAACATATCATAGAACTCCTTCGCCTCAAAATTAGGATCCTCCGGATCAAAATTAGGCCATGCCGCATCATACACCATATCTCGTGCAATGTTCTGCAGGTCTCCATAATCAACAGAGCATTCGTCGTCTTCGATGATAAAATTCGTTGCAGCATTATCATCAAAAGCATAAGAAGTAGCATTTGCAACCTGTCTTTCCGCATGTAGTTCACCTTGCGATGATCACAGGCCGTAATCACGTACGAAAACCTTACGGGTCAAATGATCTCTCACAGTCACCACTTCTTCATAACATCTATTGCGATAATTATGACATGGACACTTGATTTTGTTACCGTCCATGTACTAAGTTTTGCTAATGGCATACCTAAGAAATACTTCCACACCTGCCTAAAAATCGTCACTCATACCTATTCTGCTCTCGTGTTGTCGTTTGTACATCTATGTACGATCAACGAAATAACGATCTATCACAGATTGATGTGAAAATATGTATCGTAAGACAAACTAAACAGAATTAGTATATAATCATGCAACTAGTGGATCCTCTGGTATATAGGCCGGATGTACTTAGTATCGACCGCATCAGATTAGTATCGGTCTATAGGTTTGGTATAGGCCGTATCAAATTGGTATTGGCCTTAGCGAATTGGTAGATATGTATCGACCATATAGCTAGGATTCGTATTGGCCTTATCGATTCGGTATCGGCCATATCCGATAGGTATCAGCCATATCGGATATTTATCTGCGGTATCGGATTAGCATGGTGGAAGGTTTAGTAACAACTGTACTTAGATTTCTCTTTTCTCGAGCTAGAATACCATTACAAGAGAGTCACAAGAGAGTAAAAAAATCTCCTATATATTGATGTTTACGAGAGTGATTGGCCAATTACAGTAACATACATGCTGTATTTTCTATCAGGAAAGGAGAGATTGAAAGCAATAACATATAGAGTTGTATTTCGGGAGAAGAACTTCGATAAACTCTTTGTTCATAAAGCAAGCTATAAAGAATACAGAACAAGAATCGAGTTCATAACCTACTTCGCAAGAGAAGTATCTTAATGTTCTCAGTTATCTCAGGCTGATCTGACATAGAACAGTAAGATACTTCTCTTGCGAAGTAGGTTATGAACTCGATACTTGTTCTGTATTCTCTATAGCTTGCTTTGTGAACAAAGAGTTTATAGGAGTTCTTCTTCCTAAATACAACTCTGTATGTTATTGCCTTCAATCTCTCATTTCCTGATGGAAAATGCAGCATGTATGTTACTGTAATTGGCCAATCACTCTCGTAAACATTAATATCTATGAGGTTTTTTACTCTCTCGTGACTTTCTTACAATGGTATTCAAGCTCGAAAATAGAAAATCCAAGTATAGTTGTTACTAAACCTTCCACCATGCTAATCTGATACGGCCGATACGTATCCGATACGGCCGACACCAATCGGATATGGTCGATACCGAATCGATAAGGCCAATACGAATCCTAGCTATACGGCCGATACATATAGGATAGGACGATACCAATTCGCTACGGTCAATACCATCTGATACGACCTATACCAAACCGATATACCGATACTAATCCGCTACGATCGATACTAAGTACATACGGTCGAGGAGGTGGATCCGCTACCGATAGTTCGATACCGATAGCGATAGTCCGATACCGATTGTTCGATACCAAGAGTGATAGTCCGATACCGACTGTTCGATACTGATATCGATAGTCCGATATCGATAACGATACTGATACGATAACGATACTGTACTGATAGTCCGATACCGATACTCATAGAAATAATCTGAAAATGATATCGATACTCAAAGAAATAGTCCGATACCGATACACATAAACCTATCTATTACTAGTAGCCATACTCCTCTACATACTCCTCTATACTAGGATCTTGTAGCCATATACTCCTCTATACACTAGCTAGTAGTCATACTCCTCTACATACTCCTATACACTAGGCTGGATGGATGGGAAAGTGATTCCTTGCTTGGATGGATAGAATCACTTTCCCCCCTAATTTTCCTTCCATTGGGAATCACTTTCCTTTCCTCATCAATTCCTTTGGCATCCAAACATAGGAAAGTAATCACTGATACGGGCGATACTGATACGATTTGTCATGTTCTGATCCGATACTGACCAATATCAAATATTTTTAGATACCAAATATTCGATACTCCGATCCAAAACCGCCGATACTACCGCTATCTCCGATACCAATACTCGTAGGAATAGTCTAATACCAACAGTGTGGGTCTCATTTTTGGTCAATTCGATAAAGAAAATCAATCTATTGTATGTAAACCAATCGGCAAGGGTGACTACTATTTCATTTAATTTCAAAACTACTAAGAAATAACTCTGAAAATACTTAAATTATGCCTAAAT
This sequence comes from Iris pallida, assembly GCA_029216955.1. Taxonomy (NCBI): domain Eukaryota; kingdom Viridiplantae; phylum Streptophyta; class Magnoliopsida; order Asparagales; family Iridaceae; genus Iris; species Iris pallida. The sequence continues at coordinate 11,765,423 of JANAVB010036420.1, read as the reverse complement.
ATATAAATTATATATTTATAAATGCAAATAATTTATTATTAATTATTTATTTTCTGATACCAAATATCTGATACCCCCACCCCCCGCTGCAACGACCCGCCGCCCCCACCTAGACCCAACCCGCTGCCTCCCCTCCCGTCACCCCAACCCCCACCCCCACCCCCGCCACCCCAACCCCCACCCCCCATTGCCCCGATCCGCCGTCCCCCACCCAGACCCGACCCGCTACCCCCTTCGCCACCCTAACCCCCACCCCCCGCTGCCCCGACCCGCCGTCCCTCCGACCCACTGCTCCGACCCGCCGTCCCTCCGACCCACTGCCCCGACCCGCTGCCCCCCCCGCTACCCCCCCTCGCCGCCCACACCGCCAACCGCCATCCCCAACCCCGCCACCCCAACCCCCACCCACTGCTGCCCCGACCCGCCGTCCCCCCCGACCCGCTGCCCCCCTGCCACCCACTTGTACCTAGATTGAACTCCTTTCACACTGTCCTAACTTGCTCTTCTGACCATCAGTTACATTGGGGTTTAAGAGTTAAGTTACCTTCAACAGATAGGGTTCGAATATATGAATTGGGTATCAACCAATTCGGACTGAGCTTAAATAAGGGAAACAAGACCAAATAGGGTATTTGGGGTGCTCCCAGGGAACTGACCCCCGTTCAGTTGGACTGAAACCAGGTATGGTACTGCTGGCATGGGAATAAAAGATTAAACTCTACTAAAGAACCGATCCTTACCTTCCTATTAACTGAATGAATTATTCAGTTCAAGAGTAACTGAACTATAGGCTGCCTAGAAGAAATAATGGATAAAAGAGGTCTGTTATCAGGACTCAAAATCTGAACAAATGTCCACATGTGGACTAATCCAAATAGTGTGGACAGAACATCAGGTTAAAGACTAAAAAAAGTCCAAAAGTTTGACTAACATTAGCATGGACTGTTCACATATTCAAGGGGCTGAACTTTAGTTAAGGACTGGGTTCAAAATGCTAAATATAATTGCACCTCATATAGGCTAGCCGAGACTTCAAATATTGCTGATACCAAGTAATACGAGACTAATACATGAGATGTGGACCAAGTAAGTAATTGGGATACAAGACAACTGCAATGGTGAGTACTAAAACTAAAACGATACTAATAAGGACTGATATAATGCAATGAAGGGCTGAAACATACATCTTATAGTGTTGAGGAATGATACATGACTGATATCATGGGAGGAAACTGATCATACTAAATGTGGATTGAACAAAATAGTGTAATACATAACACAGGACAAGGGCTTAATGCATGACTTGTACACTGCCATCACTACTGCATTAGTCCCTTATTCCACTGCCCTTAACTCTGGTACTATCCATACTCATTACCTTTGGCCTTTACATAAGACTAAATTTGTCATTCTAATTACTCAAGCCCCTTCTTTACCTGTCACATGTCCAAGGCACATGTCTCACTCGAGCACTTGTATACTGTAAGCAACCCTGTTACCTCACCTGGGCATCCCTGCCGTAGGGCTTGCCCTGCTGCAGGTGCCTAACCAATGGCCAAGCTGGCTAAACCGTCCTACTAACACGGCCCCAAACAAGGGCAGGATCCCCTACTCATAGGGCATTGCTAACCCCTACTGCACACTGTTACTCTTCCATTGTAGGCCTCCAACAGGACTGCCTCCCCCATCCTTCTGATACTCTTCACTTTCAAGAGAGTGGGCATGTCCTACTCTAACATAGTACCTATTAGGTACTCAGAGTGATATAAAGGAGCTCTCATGATAGAACCTATTGGCATAAGGAATTCTCAGATGACCACATCTATTGGGTACAAGGCAAAGTTCATGTGACTTTACTATGTCTGTATCAATGGATACTAAGGAATGTTTGTGATGACT
>JANAVB010036420.1:11676024-11758524 GCA_029216955.1 Iris pallida | reverse complement strand
TCACTAATCTGTTTCCTTTTCCTTTTTATTAGTCTCCATCTTAGTTTTGTGCTCTGCCTTTGTCCTTCTAAAATGTACTTGCATAGATTGTCTAGCCGCCTTACATTAATGTAGGATAACCTTAAGGTATCTATCTTTTGAGTTGAGTTGTGTGAGTGTGTATTAGCTAAAGATTAGGGTGTGGGTTCCATGTTGGTTGCTCACACACAGAGAGGTCATAAATGTTTGAGTGATGGTATGAGTGTTTTAGGGTGAGCACTAGAGGGGCTGAACAGAAGTTGGAGACCTGGACAGTAGGAGAATACAGAAGGGAACTTTACAGATATGATAGATTCATATTTGATGTGTTAAGTTAATGTGGGATATTTTTTATGTGAGTTAGGTATTTGTGATATACTATACATGAGGTTATGAGTGATACTTTACTTTATGCATGTTTGATGTATAGGTTTGGGTTTGAGGGCTAGCCTTAGCTCCCTTGCCCTTTTGGTTCAATTATAACCTATGAATATAGTATATAGAGTTGGTATGTAGCGTATATACACATCATATGAGATATATTGGATATATATATGTTATGGTTTTTAATTAGGGACTTTGAGTTTAGTGTGATATATGATTAGGCTATACCAAGTTGCCTTCTACATAGCCTTAGCCAAAACCTTAGACTAGATTATTAAATACCAATGTGGACCAAAAATCCAAGTTGACTTCATTTGACTAAGATAGTTGACCAAGAGTTGACTTTTGACCTAGATTGGCCTAGAAATCATGTAGATTGTATCGTAAACTTCTTTTACCTTATTTTAAAACACATTATAACCTGTACTGCTCTATATAGGACATTGTGACTCCGGTGCAGATATCTAATTTCATCAGTTGCACAGGGTATCAGGCGAGTACATTCTCTGATAATTCTCTCATTTATTTGTCAATTACTGTACTTCAGTTCTAGTTAGTTTTATGCGATTCTCTGTTACAACAAGTATGAATATTTCTGGATTCATGCATGCGACACACATACCATCTTGTCTGGCCTCTATTACTGGAATCATTCTGGAATCATTACTGGTATCATCATGTTTGGCTGGACTCATCTCGATTCTCGTATCGAATTCTGGATTCACTTGTATTGCGAGGCGGGAAAATATTGAGTAAGATATATAGACATACCTCAAATCTGGAATCTTCCAACTGGAATCTACTTAAAGCATAGACATCCCTCGCCTGATCAGTGAGTGATGTGCATGATACCTACAACCGTTTACATGTCGATCTCGGTATTTTAAAACACACTGTTAGAATTTAGCTGGTCTCACCTGGATTCTTGATCACTGACTAGAATTATCTTGTACTTGATTCATATTGTATTAGATTCGTCTTGTACTGGATTTAAATAGTATTTACACTTGTCTTACATTTACTGTCTGGACTCATCATGTTACTCTAGTTCAGTTAGAATCTTATTTTACAGTCTTCATTGCCATGATTCTTCTCTTATTTTAGTTACCTTACTTTCCTTGTATCTTAACTGTTTCTCTATACCATCACCTAAATATAAACTACCATGTTCATCAATAAAATTTTCTATAACTGCTTTATAGTTCTCTGTTATTTACTTGCGTTTTCTAGATGAGTTGTACTTGTTTCTGTCCTGCTGGACCTGTTGAAAATATTACAGATGATTGTCCTAAGGACTTTTGCCCTACTTGCCTTGGAGCAGGAGATGGCTTAGCTACCTTTGGCCCTGACACTCAGGAGTGATCGGGAGACTAGATAGTAGACTTGGTTTAGTTTTCATGTTTTAGAACTTGAATTGTAATAAGTTGAGATATTGTTTTGTTTTGTGATTATTATTATTTAGTAGTTGGTGTTGTTGTTATTTAGTCTTAGTTATAAACTTCTGTGTTATCATATCGTGCTTAGAATGTGATTGAGATTCATTATATCTATATTGTCCTCCATTCGGAGTTGAGATTTTGACAAGTACATTATATAATTGCGTGAGTTGTTGTTTAGATAGTGACTTAGAACAGCGTTCTACCGCCGACACTGCGGCATAGGTTGGGCGCTGTTACGTACTCGTACACTCACAGTGGGTGCAGGAAATGATAGGTAAGGGTAACGCTCGCTCATCTCGTCCTCTCTCTCCCATGTAGATTCGCCCGGGGAATGGTGCCTCCAGGCGACGCGTACCAACGGAATAGTCTAGTTGCGTAGCACCTTCTCTCTGTGATCCAAGATCTCCATGGGCTGCTCCTGGTAGCTAAGACTCGGTCCCACCTCAATCTATGCGTGGTCTAGCATGTGACTGGGGTCTGCCACGTACCGTCTCAACTGGGACACGTGGAATACATTGTGCACTTCCTCCAATGTGGATGGTAATGCCAAGCTGTATGCCACCTCCCCGATCTTCTCGAGGATGTCAAACGGCCCGATATACCTCAGACTGAGCTTCTCGTCTCCTCCGAAATGTATCGTACCACGTGTCAGTGATATCTTCAAGAACACTATATCACCAACCTAGATTTAAGCAAGAGATCACGACCCGTTCCTATCATGATTAATAATTACAACTAAGAAGAACTATACCTCAAACTCTAATGGTCTCTGGTGACTGTCGGCCCAGTGCTTCTACCTGTCCTGAGCCACACGAAGTCGCTCCCTAATCAGCTTCACCTTCTCCGCAGCATCTACGATCATCTCGGGCCCCAATAGTGCTCTCTCTCCCAAGTTGTCCCAAGATAGTGGGTACGACATCTCCGCCCGGACAAAGCCTCAAAAGAGACATCCCGATACTAGCTTGGTAGCTGTTGTTATAGGAAAACTCCACGAGGTAAAGGTAATCCTCCCATGAGCCACCAAAATCTAATACACATGTCCTTAGCATATCTTCGAACGTCTGAATGGTCTCCGACTGCCCATCTGTCTGTGGGTGGTAGGCTGTGCTGAACTAGAGCGATATGCCCAAGCTAGTCGACAGACTCCTCCAAAAGTGGGACGTGAATCTGCTATCGAGGTCGGAGACGATACTCACTAGGACGCCATGTAGCCTAACGATCTGCTTTACATATAACTCTGCCAACCTCTCCGTGGATAGTCCCACTTTGAATGGTATAAAGTGGACTGATTAGGTCAAACTGTCAACGATGACCCAAATCGTATCCTTTTCGCCTGGCGAACGTGGAAGACCGGAAATAAAATCCAAAGTGATATGTTCCCACTTCCACTCGAGAATCGGCAACGGCTGAAATAGACCTCCGGGTCTCTACCTCTCGGCCTTGACCTGCTGGCACACCAGACATCTAAAAACGAAGCGCGCCACTTCATGCTTTATGCCGTACCACCATACGTGGTCTCTCATATCCTTGTACATCTTATTGGCTCCAGGATGCAAGGAATACTGAGAACGGTCTGCCTTCTACATGACCTCCTCTCGCAGCTCTCCACTAGGTACACATAATCTCGTCCCAAGTCTCAACGAGCCATCCTCTGCAATGGTGAAGTCCTCTAGTAAACCAGCCCGTGCCTGCACGATGATACTTCTCAGCTGCTCATCCTGGTGTTGTGCCTCTCGTATCCTGTCCATCAGTCCAGACTGAATCTGCATGCCCATCATCTGTATCTCGACTCCAGGAATGACAACCTCAATGCCTAAGCTCTCCAAGTTTGCTAACAAGTGTCAGTCTCTCGTCAAGAACATAGCCATTGGATACCGACTCAAGGCATCTGCAACTACGTTCGCCTTCCCTGGATGGTACTGCAACGAGATGTTGAAATCCTTCATTAAATCCAGCCATCTGCGTTGCCTCATATTCAGCTCCTTCTGCGTGAAAACGTACTTCAAGCTTTTATGGTCAGTGAATATTTCCATACGCTCTCCGTACAAGTAGTGTTTCCACAACTTCAGGGTGAATATAACTGCCGCAAACTCTAGATCATGGGTGGGGTAATTCTTCTCATGTGGTCGCAGCTGCCTGGATGAATACGCTAACACCTTCTTGTTCTGCTCTAAAACATACCCTAAGCCCTTTCCTGAAGCATTGCTATAGATAGAAAAACCGTCGAAACTGGATGGCAATGTCAATATGGGAGCTGTTGTCAACCACTTCTTTAGCCCATCGAACGCAGCCTGGCAGTCCTCTGTCCACACGAACTCCACGTCCTTCCGAGTGAGCCTAGTCCTCGGCTCCGCGATACGAGCAAAATCCTGCACGAACTTTCGGTAGTACCCCGCCAATCCCAAGAAGCTCCGAATCTCAGCCACGGAAGTCAGAGTAGTTCATGACTCAACAGCAGCAATCTTCTTCGGGTCAACGGATATGCCGTCTCCTATCACCACATATCCAAAGAATTCTACCTTGTCTAGGAAAAATATGCACTTCGAAAGCTTTCCATAGAGGTTCTCCTTCCTAAGGGTCTCCAGCACGATCCTCAGATGCTCCTCGTGTTCTTCCAGCGACTTTGAATAAATGAGGATGTAGCCGATAAAGACTACCACGAACTTGTCAAGGTATGGATGGAATACCTTGTTCATCAAATTCATGAAGACTGTCGGGGCATTGGTCAACCCAAACGGCATCACCATAAATTTGTACTGGTCGTACTTGGTCTGGAAGGTTGCCCTCAGAATATCCTCTTTCTTCGCTTTCACTTGGTGGGATCCTGACCTCAAGTCAATCTTTGAGAATACCCGAGCACCGCTCATCTGATCGAAAAGATCATCAATTCTTGGTAGCGGACATTTGTTCTTTATCGTCTTGCTATTCAAGGTCCTGTAGTCGATACACATACGCATCGTCCCGTCCTTCTTTGGCACGAATAGTACTGGTGCACCCCAAGGCGATGAACTCGATCTAATGAACCCTTTCTCCAGTAGCTCGTCGATCTTCTTCTTCTACTCCACGACCTCTTTGTTATTGATTCTGTATACTCGCTGCGACTCTGGCTCCGCGCCTGGCACAAGTTTAATGGAAAACTCAATGTCTCTATCTTACGACAGCCCTGGTAGCTCCTCTGGAAATAAGTCGAGAAATTTTGCAATGATGGGATGAGGTAGCTCCTTCTCCGCTACCATGGTCCCACAAATAGCGTCGCCACCCTGCTCTACGGCTCCTCTAGCGAACTCGAACACGGTCTCCCCCAGCTGACTAGACACAACACATCCGCGGTGACAATCAATGCTGGCAAAATATTTACTCAACCAGTCCATGACGAACACTATATCAAAGCTCAGGAATGGCATTATGAGTAAACTAGTGCGCATTTCTCGGCCTCCTATGGTACTATGGCGACCGACGCAAACATCTTTCACCAAGATGATGCCTCCGCCAGTCGAGATTTTATAGGTACAGTCTAAAGTCTCAGATACAATACTATGTCTAAAAATAAAAGCTGCAGATATAAAGCTATGACTGGCGCCAGAATCAAATAAAGCAATAGCTGAAAAGGACTCGAGGAGAACAGAACCTGCTATCACGTCAGGAGATGCTAGTGTCTCCTCGACTGCCATGGCATAACCTCTGCCCTGCTGCTGGTGCTGGACGAAGCGCTTCTATTGTATGGGCAGGGGCCCTCTCTGCTGCTGGGCTATCGTGGGCTTCGTCGGTGCTCTCGGGACATGAGCTACCCTTTGGGCTGCATGAATTTGTGCAGCTGGACACTCCCTCATCTGGTGCGTGCTCGAACCGCAGAATAAGTATACTCCAAGTTGTCTCCTACATACGTCCCATACGTATCATAGCTTTCTGCTGTAGCCGCAAGGCCCAAGGGGCTGTCCCTGCTGGTTCTGCTGGAAGACAGGGACTCTAGCTGGAGGCTGGTACTGCTACTACAGGAAACGAGGCTGTGGCTGCTGCTGCTGTGCCGTGGTCTTCCCTGGAGCATTGGACCGCTTTGCCGATCCTGACTGGATGTTACCCCCTCCGTATGCATCTCTATCTCTCTTCTGTTTGCGCTTCATCCCCTTTTCTACATCCTATGCAACCTTCAAGATCCTCTCATATGTGGTGGCTTGGCTGGTGGTGATGGCTATGCGAATCTCATGTGATAGCCCCTTTCTGAACTTCTTGGCCTTGGCTGCAGGGGTCAAGGCATCTGCGAAGCGACTGAGGTGGGAGAACTCGACGGAGTACTCGTCGATGGAGATGTTGCCCTGTTCCAGATTCTCGAACTCATTCTCTAATTCTTCTTTGGTCGCGTCGCGGTAGAACTTCGTCTTGAACAGCTCCTTTAATTCTTCCCAGGTCACATTTGGCACGATAAATTGGGCTCGTCTCTATACCACGTGCAAGCAATGTCATAGAGCTGCATGCTGGCTGTCTCGACCTTCTTATCTTCCAAATTTTGAGCCATCCGGAGGTGGCGATCCACGTTCTCTAACCAGTCGTCTGCGTAGAGAATCCCTTCCGTTCCTCTGAATTCTTTTGGCCTAAGGTCCATGAAATTCTTGGAAGTCCCGAGGCGCAGCGGGGAAGCCTCCCTAGTCTGAAGAGCCTCCCTCAGGGTATCACGGAAGATGTCTGCCTGCCTCGTCTGGGAAGTGATGAGCTGCTGGAAAATCCCAAGGAGCGTGGCATTGTCCAGCGCAGGTGCTGGATGCTGGAGGGGTACTGGCTGCTGGAAAGGTGTTGGCTGCTGGAAAGGTATTGGCTGCTGGAAGGGTGCTGGTGGCGGATTCAGCGGAGGGAACTGGGAAGGTGGTGGAATGTCATCACGGCGAAATCTCGAAGTCTGAGGCTGGGGAGTCTCACCTAGATAAGTGAAGTGGCCTTCGTGGGTCGTGGGGTTCCATTCGTAGAAGACCCGCCAATAGTTGCTGGGGTGTTCAAGTGAGCGGTGTTCCTGCCTTGAGAATCCATCTAACTGCCACAAAAGTAAAATCATTTGTCGGTATGAAGATTCAAATAGGATACAGATCAAAAGGAGTATTTGAGATCAAATGTGGAATTCATTAACGATTTTAAATATGTGGAGACGATCCTTAAAGTCAACTCCTATTCGTCGGCCGTAGTAGTACATCTAAGTTGAGTACTACCACGAGTCTCGCTGTTTTTGCGAAAACAAAACTTGCATGGGCTACCATAAAAATGTGTCACAACCCGTACCCAATATTTGGGCACGAACCGTGGGTACGTCCAGCCTACGCCGCAGTATCGGCGGTAGAATGCTGTCTAGTTATCTCCACATTTTATCAAATATAACCATGCAATTTATAGATTTCCATAACACAACCAAAATCCACAAACCAGTCCACAACAGCAAGATATACACAAATAACTGCAGTGAGAGTGAAGATAATAACTGATCTAAATAATCTCCAAGATATAGACCAAAATGTGATAGATAAAATAATCTCAAGGGAACAAAATGTGCTAAGATGGATGTCCACTACTCAACTCTCATAATCCACAAAATAAAGATGAAGTACAATGAATAAAAGAGTTTATGGAGGTAACTCGTGCGCTATAGAATAATATCTAGCTAAATGTCTCCTGCGAAGGGTAGCCAAGCATCCAAGTCCTCCTGCCTGCTCAGATCAGGGTCCTCAGTCTGCTCATAATAAGTGGTACATAACTCCTCTAACTCATCACCTAAAATGTTAGTTTTTTAGTCAGGATTGGAACAAGTACACATATGACAGCTATCCGAGACGTAATAGAGTCACCAAACATGTATATAACATATAAGAATAAAACTGGAAAGTAACTAGCACCGTCGTACAAAGGAAAAGACATGAAACTCTATCAATGAGAATATAGCTACTAGAAAGTAATATGTAAATCATGGTGACATGGCAAGTGGTGAAGAACATGATGAAATAATGGGAATACTAACTATCTACGTGCATTGAAATATTGATTTCAACGTGTGAACGGCTAAGGGGTAAATCCGGCACCCTGCACGTGTCGTGTGCAGCTGCTATCAGTCAAGAATAGACATTTTGGGTATAGATTGGGTAGTTCACACGTCTACTAAGATATTTTCTCGCCCAACTAGTACTCATGGAATCAATCGCAAGTGAGGTAAGCATGTAAAAGCAATCAAGATGTATAATAAATCCATGATACTATCTCCGTGTGACGATCGTGTCAACAAGCAGCAAGACATATGTATAGCATGTAAAGGAAACTATCAGAAACGGTAACAACCAGTATATGTACTTGCCTGGGGTCCTAAGCTACGGGTATGAATCGAGCACTGAGTCAGAGTACAAGTAACCTGTTTGTAGCATTTCTTGGGTTAACAGATGTGATATAGAAATTATCAATTCTATCTATCATTTCTTTTTAGCCTCATAAGTTAACCTAAACACACTTAGCTACCTACCACAGCCTCTGCAAGTACTACCCTTTACTGCCATTTTCCTATTCTATGTACATGAGTCTATGATTTGGGTATCTCCTCATTGGTGTCATTACCCTTTATACCCTAGATTGAGGGTTTCTCTGCCACTTGTTTCCAAGGTACATCATGTACCTAGATTGAACTCCCTTCACACTGTCATAACTTTCTCTCCTGACCATCAGTTATATTGGAGTTTAAGGGTTAAGTTACCTTCAACAGATAGGGTTCGAATATATGAATTGGGTATCAACCAATTCGGACTGAGCTTAAATAAGGGAAACAATACCAAATAGGGTATTTGGGGTGCTCCCAGGGAACTGACCCCCGTTCAGTTGGACTGAAACCAGGTACGGTGCTGCTAGCATGGGAATGAAGGATTAAACTCTACTAAAGAACCGATCCTTGCCCTCCGATTAACTGAAGGAATTATTCAGTTCAAGAGTAACTGAACTATAGGCTGTCTAGAAGAAATAATGGATAAAAGAGATCTGTTATCAGGACTCAAAATCTGAACATATGTCCACATGTGGACTGATCCAAATAGTGTGGACAGAACTTCAAGTTAAAGATTAAAAAAAAGTTTAAAAGTTTGACTAACATTAGCATGGACTGTTCACATATTCAAGGGGCTGAACTTTAGTTAAGGACTGGGTTCGGAATGCTAAATAAAATTGCACCTCATATAGGCTAGCCGAGCCTTCCTATATTGCTGATACCAAGTAATACGAGACTAATATATGAGATGTGGACCAAGTAAGTAATTGGGATACAAGACAGCTGCAATGGTGAGGACTAAAACTAAAATGATACTAATAAGGACTGATATAATACAATGAGGGCTGAAACATACATCTTGTAGGGTTGAGGAATGATACATGACTGATGTCATGGGAGGAAACTGATCATACTAAAACTGGACTGAACAAATCAGTGTAATACATAACACAGGACAAGGGCTTAATACAAGACTTGTACACTGCCATTACTACTGCATTAATCCCCTGTTCCACTGCACTTAACTCTGGTGCTATCCTACTCATTACCTTTGGCCTTTACATAAGACTAAATTTCTCATTCTAATTACTCAAGCCCCTTCTTGACCTGTCACATGTGCAAGGCACATATCTCACTTGAGCCCATGTATACTGAAAGCAGTCGTGTTACCTCACCTGGGCATCCCTGCCATAGGGCTTACCCTGCTGCAGGTGCCCAACCTATGGCCAAGCTGGCTAAATTGCCCTGCTAACATAGCCCCAAACAAGGGGTAGGATCCCCTGCTCATAGGGCTTTGCCAACCCCCACTGCACACTGTTACTCTTTCATTGTAGGCCTCGAACAGGACTGCCTCTCCCTTCCTCAGAGTGATATAAAGGAGCTCTCATGACAGTACCTATTGGCACAAAGAATTCTCAGATGACCACATCTAATGGGTACAAGAAAAGTTCATGTGACTTTACTATGTCTGTATCAATGGATACTAAGGAATGTTTGTGATGAATTTTGATTTAGCAAGGCTGAAAGGGCATGTCTTACCATGTCCACTACCTGAACTTAGTTCCAATATGGTCATGTACTGACTCTTATTAAGTCATAATACTTTATGGTACATATCCCTTATATCTTGGGACCTTACTTATTTGCTGTCCAATCTGAGTATATATCACAACGGTCTTCATACCTCTACTTCCTACGTATTCCTTTAGATGTCTGGATAGGTTTAAGTAGTGCCTCTGGCCTGATACTCTGTACTGACACTCGATTTCCCTTTCGACCTTGAACATATGATCTATGTGAACATTGGACCAACAATGTATCAGAGGTCATCTGACCCCTGATACTTGTCCTAAATCTTTCTGTCACCATTTTCTATATGAGGATAAGATTTCATTATCTGTACCATCCTACCTAGGCTATTAAGTACAGTTGGATACCTGGACAGTCTACCTATCTATAACTAAGGAATAAATTCAAGAAAGGTTTATGAGGGATGAGGACTTGATGTACCCTTGTTCCCTGGGCTTTACTCTATACGTGATATACACAACTTAATACCACTGTAACTTAATATATGTGTGTGCCCTGACCACTTGTTCTCAGGATATCCTATCTACCTATGAGAGACAAAGTCTAGTAGCTGTTATCCTCAACAAAATCCTGCTGCCTGTAGCCATCAGGAAATAGAGGCCCAGACCTAACTCTGATACTAAGGTCGAAATGGCACTAGCTATCAATCATGTACAATGATGTTACACAAGATATTGAGGTATCAGTATGATACCAGATGAATATGATATCAAGTATCATATATGTTACTAAGGGCCAAGGATGATATCAAGTACCAAATAATGATACCGAGTATACACTTTGATGCCAGGCTGTCCCTGTTGATACCCCCTTACTGAACATGGGTACAGGGACCACTTTCCTCTCTGTTGGACAAAGCCTACCTCCATCTGCAATTACACACATGTTTGAAACCTAATACAATTTGATCCCTATGAACATGACTGACCCTTCCCATGTCAATTAACACATGATAGGTAGCTAGTACCTTCACATGTATCCTTCCTATAGATACTGCCTAACCCCACACATATAGATGTTCCTTGAGTCAAGGCTCTGGCACCTACCTAAGTCTGACACCTTAATTACATAAGATATCTCCTTCCTAACACACCTGCACCCATCTTGTCACCCCTGATACTTATGTCTAGGTATCCTCTGTTACACTTTGTCTAGGGTTCTCTTAGGAATTTACACAAATACTTATATCCTATCCCAACATGATAAGCTAAATAGGGTTATGAAATATTTCAGACGAACGAGAGAAGATTACCTGATTTGGGAATCGCAACTCTGTTCTGGAATCTCTCGACGACAGATTTCGCGGCACAGGGAACCCTTCAACTCCTCCTTACTTCTTTCTTACAAACGGAATTTCTAGGGTTTTGGAGAGAGGAATCAACCAATCCTTTCTATATATATATATATATATATATATATATATATATATATATATATATATATATATATATATATATATATATTGAGTATAGCTCAAACAATCAACCTGTGATTTAAATTCAAATAAAGGGGGGTTTCGGCTTATCATGTATTTGAATCCATCAAGTTTGCATTAAGCCCCCTCCTTATTATTTAATTACAAAGCCTAATGTATATCAAGTTTATACAACTATATATATATATATATATATATATATATATATATATATATATATATATATATATATAGTTGTAAAAAATATATATATATATATATATATATATATATATAGTTGTAAAAAAATAAATATATATATATATATATATATATATTTGTATAAAATATATATAGTGGCAATAATGGTAATAAAAATAAAAAGAATTTATTTGGGTCAAGGGCTCACACAAGTCATGCAAGCTAGTATTACATGCTACCGCAGAGTCCATAGCCATGAATAACTCATGCCAGACTTCGTATCATATTACGATCATCTATAGTGTTTGTGTCCTGTGGCCCATCGTATCAATGAACACGAATATGATATATTGTAATGGCTAAGGTTGATATCCGATATAAATAAACTGACATCGGTACCCGAGTAACCCTTGGACGCTAAGTACCAACAGAAACATCAAAAGTAAGTCTCTAGGTAGGTCTAGTATCAAGGATATAAATACTAAATTTATTTTTAACTCTATGCCATACTTCCCTAGATCCTATGTCATGACAATAATGAATGAGAATAATGCAAAAATAAAAAGGAAAAGACAGTAAACCAAAACATTGATTAGGTACACATTGCCTAGAGATTGTATGACGACTAGACGACATCTCACGACAAAATTATCAAACCAATAGAAACATCAAAAGTAATTCTTCTGTAAACAACTCCAGATGCTGAAATAGACCTTTTCATCAGTCCAGGAATAAAAGAAATAGCAAAGATTGGCTACCCATAAGTCCAATTTTGGACACTAGGCAAAACAGTAATTTCGGGTCAAATCGGTCTCCGTCGTTGGACTTGCTTTGCACCAAGACAAAGGTTATCCAGATTTGACAAATTATATGTCAATCTTAGCCGAAACAAAGCCACGAGTTAATTGTGGTATCAGATTTGGAATCCGATGTTGTCACGACCCGCACCCGGTATAGGGGCACGAGTGCGTGACAGTGCCCAGCCTATGCCGCAACATCGGTTGTAGAACAATGTCTAGGTCACTAACTAACAATCTCACACAATGATATAGTGTACCTGTCATAGATCTCAACTCTGAATGGAGGAAAAGTATAAAGATAACAATGAATACCCAATCACAATCTAAAGCACGATAAGATATCAAAGAAGTCTAAATACTACAAAGTCTAAAACTTCAACAACATCCAACTACAATATCAAAATCCAAATCTCAAATACAATAACAAAATCTCTATTATCTTTACAAGCCAAGAGTTCTAACAGTAAAACTAACACAATCCAAAACTAGAACTAAGTCTCTCGGTAATCACTCCTGAGAATCCGGACCCATGGTAGCTATCCCCTCCTCAGACCCGTAGTATGTGGGACACAGATCCCCTGAGCAATCATCTAAAAAATATATCAAGTCAGGATGGAACGAGCACCTCCTCTAGCAGTTCCAAATAAATGACAAAGACTATAAAATAGTTTATAGCAAGTAATACTTGATAGACGAAATAGAATGAGTAAAGAAGTGAAATAGAGCAACAACTAACTAAAGTACAAGGAGAGTGACATGGCAAATTAGAAGATCATGGCAAATAATACTGTAAATGAAGACAACTAAACTAGAGCAGGTGTGATGTGAGCCTAGACAGTGTAATATGAGTCAAATGTGATTCCAGTTAAAGACACTAAACCAGTGTGTTTTCAAATACAGCTTTCGACATGTAAACGGCTATGGGGTAAATACGGCATATCGCACGCTTGGTAAGCGTGCAATGTCTATCTTTCCAGATTAGACCAGTAGTGAATATGGCACATCGCACGCTTGGCCTAGCGGCGACGGCTATCTTTCTAGATTAGACTAGTAGTAAATACGTCATGTAGCACGTTTGGCCTAGTGACGACGGCTATCTTTCCAGATTAGACCAGTAGGGATAGTTCAAGTATGATTGAGAATGTTTACATGTCTACTCGAGTATTTTCTCGCCCGACAAGTATAAGTGAATCCATAACCGGACACCTAAATGGAGTACAAGTCTAGCCAGAAAGTAAATGATGTCTATCGGTGTTTCCAGTAGGTGGTTCCTTTGAGTGATTCCAGAAAATAGAGGCCCAAGTATAATACATGTATCACAAGTGAACGAATCCAGAAATACTAATTCGTGTTATGTCAGAATCAAATAGTACTATACTAGAAGCTGAATCATAATGATCATCAAATAAATGAAAACGATTAGAGAATGTAGTCGCCTGCGGTCTTGAGTAGTAAATATAAATCGATGCCCAAAGTGGTGTCATACGAACCTATATCTTGTATACAGAGTTATTTGGTGTTATAGAGCAACAAATGAATTTAAATGCACTAATTACAAGCTTCTGGGCCTTTTCTAGGTCATACTATGTCAACTCTAATTCAGAATAGTCCAACTAGGTCAATTAGACTTAAAAGTTGACTTTCAGGATCAAACTAAGCTAAGTTAAATATTTCACCCTATAGACAATCCCTAATGAATTGCCCTATTTGTAAGCCCCCAGAATTTTCCGAATTATTTTTCGAATTTTCTAATGAATTATTTTCAATAATTCATTTCTATATAATTAATTTCGATTTGATTAATTTTGATTTAATGCTCTTTACCGTGACTTGGAATTCTAGAGCATCAGGGATGCCAGTCTCTGAAAACTTCCTTCTTGGAGTTTGTAGTAGACGAGATTATCTTCATATTGATATTTCGTGTCCCACTCGAACTTGTTCCCTTGTGCTCCATTTGATTCGCGCAACTTCGGGTCAATTTAGACCAATTTATTATTTACCGTAAATTATGATTTAACTTCCAATTTAATTTTTGGGCCCGACATCGGTCCAATCCAGATGACCCAATATATGGCCCTGGCCTGTTTTGAGCCTACTATGCACGTGCCACTTGCGCGCTATCAAATTGATCTCTCTTGTGCCCCCAATTCATCCATGAATTAATTGATTTAAATTTATTATTTTTAATTAAATCTTGGTCCCGAACTTGTCCAAACTTGGCCCAACGTCCAACCCAGTTTAGTGTGGGCCCTGTCATGACTGCCCATACACCCCACTGATATTTTTCCTCTTTCTCCTCTACTCTAAATATCTCTTTATGTATAAATATCTCTATTCCTCTCTCTTTTATATATGTATTATATATATACATATATAATATAATATAATACCCTCTCCCCCTCTCTTCATTTAACTCACTCTCTCATCACTCACACACAAACAAATATCACACCACCCCCATCACCCTCACAGCCGACCTCCCCTCTCTCTATTTTCTCTCTCTTCTCTCTCTTGTTTATATAATATATACACACATATATATTATATATATATATATATATATATCTATCTCTCTCTCCCCCTTTATTACACTCATACACACACATCACCCCATCACCATCAGCACTCCCCCCCTCTCCTATACACGATCAGCTCACCCCCCCTCTCTCTAAATATCTCTCTCTCTCTCTCTCTATTTCTCACTCTCTCACTTCTATATATAATATATATATACACACACAAAACTCACACACCTTCTCTCTCTCTCTCCTCCCTACACTCAACTGGCAGCAACCCCCTCCATGTTAGCCGACACCCCCACCTCTCCATTCTTCTTCTTCTTCACTTCTACATCAACACCTTCACCATCATCTACAACCGCCACCACCACCTTTTTCCTTCTCCTCCTCCTATTCTTCATCCTCAACATCACCACCGAACCACCACTTCAACCATCACCCACCTCCACCAAACCGCCGCCTCCGCCGCCGTCGGGCTTGTGCCCCACCGCTGTGCCGCCATGCCCCGCCGCTGCGCCGCCGCCCTGGCCGCAGTTGCAGCGCGCGAACACAGCAGCAGTGGCGCGCGAACACAGCAGCAGTGGCGCACGGCAGCAGCCTTGCCGGCCAATCGCGCGCCGCCCCGGCCGTCGCCGTCGTCGGCGAGCACCCTCCATGGCCCGGGCGCACACCCACGCACCCTCCCGTGGCGGCCAACGTCCTCCGGGACGCGCCGTCTAGGCGATTTCAGCGTTTTACTCGGAGTTCCGTCGACGCGCGCGCGGAGAAATTCCAGAATTCGTGCTCCGTCGCAGCAACTTCACACGTGTTTTCTGGGAGATCTGACCGTTGGATCGGCGATTTCTTCGCTCCGTCTCAATCTCGGTATATACCCCTTCATCCCTCTCAAATTTCATCCGTTAATTTCGTCGTTTGATACATCAAAACTGGCCACCAAGTTGACGTTTTAATTTGAACTGTTTTTGCACAGTTTCGTGACGCCAACTTCGCGGGTTCGTATCTTCTTCGTCGCAGCTCCGGTTGGCGCGCTACCAGTTCCTGTGCGAAGCTGGTATAACCCTCTTCCTGCCCCCTTTAGATTTCATTTCAGTTTGAGCTTGTTAGGTCGGTCGAATTCGACGCCAAAGTTGGCCGTTCGAATTCTTAGTGTTGCACTTGTAAAATTCCATTTTGAACCCGGGACTCCGGATTCAATTTCTGACACCACCAGTAGACTCGTGGCGTCGTTCTGGCATGTTTTCATATAAAGTTTGCTTGATTTGGAGAACGTGGGCCCTGGCACGCATTTCGGTGCAAAGCGAGTCCCACTTTCTGGGTCAACGGGTCATTTTGAGTTCGGCTCATCGGAATCCAACTCCGGATATACCGTTGAGTTCGTATCGTCATTCTGGACTCGTTGACATATAATTTACTAGGTTTTAGTGGACATTGGTTCCGGCACGCATTTCGGTGCAAGTCGGATACCAATATCCGGGTCAACGGGTCATTTTGAGTTCGGCTCATCGGAATCCAACTCCGGATATACCGTTGAGTTTGTATCGTCATTCTGGACTCGTTGACATATAATTTGCTGAGTTTTGAGGACATTAGCTCCGACACGCTTTTCCGTGCAAATCGGTTTCCAATGTCCTGGTCAACGGACCAATTTGAGATCGGGTCAACAGAATCCAATTCTGGATATACCGTTGGGTTCGTATCGTCATTCTGGATTCGTGGACATATAATTTGTTAGGTTTTGTGCACTTTTATTTCGACACGTTTTTCGGTACAAAGTGTGTCCAACGGCGGACATCATTTTGGTCCGAAATTACCATTTTTGCTCCTGTGTCCAAATTGGACTTTTGGACAGGCTAACCTAACTGATTTGACCATTCTGGACACGTTGGTGATATTTATTTTATCATCCGACAACATCTGTAGATTTTTACCCTATTATTATAATCCTTCTCCTTTTGTGGTATTTTGAGTTCCATCGATTCCGGTGATTTCACAATCACTGAAACTGAATGTGTTGACCCTGTTTGATCAAGATATATGGTATCTTGGTTGATAATGTTTAGGAATAGTATGCTTAGGCTAGTTTTGACCTCGGTTGACCAAGTTTGACTGCTTTGACCAAAAGTCAACTATCAGTCAACACTTGGCCTAGAAATGTCTAGAACTTGACCAGAGTTGACCAGTTGACTAAAAGTCAACTGTTAGTCAACATTAACCTAGTTTGACTTGGTTTGACTTTCTGTGACCTAGTTTGACCTAGTGTGACTCAGTGTGACCTAGTTTGACTTAGTTGACTGAGTCTGACCTAGATTACGTAGCCTATACTATAGAATCAAGCCTAACACTGTTGAACCCTAATTAGCTTATGTATATCTTATCTTTAGGTCTGTGGCATCACTCTGAGCATCGACCCCATTTGACAGCTCAGGACCGCAGGCGAGTACATTCACTGATAGTTTTCATTGTCTTGATATCTGCTATATCCGATTCATTCGTAGTGTCTTACTTGATTCCTTGTCACGATAGTTCACGGACTAGTATATGTTGGATCATGACATGAGATGTTGTTCCTGGATTTTCTTGGTATATACGTACATTTCCTGCCTTGTTCCATGTACTTGTATAGACACCGATTCCTGAGAGGGAGTAGCTATCCTCTTAGGGAATCCCGTGTCATGACGTGTCATGTCCAGGTCCATTATACTATTCGGGGATGGGGAATTATTAGGGGTTATGTGATCAGAGCCACCCTGTCACTATTCATGTGCTCGCGCCACTCTTTCCTCACGAAGGGTGTAGCGAGGTCCTCTTGCCTTGTGCTCGTTATCCAGGTTGGCCGGCATGACCCTCTTCGGAGGCCCTCGTCAGAGGTTCCGTGTGATTGTCGACCCAAGTGGATAGCCTGTCCTGTCACTTATCCCAAGCCGATCACATATCGCTCTAATAATTCAAGGCACATTTTATATTACTTTATCTTATCATATATTATGTTCTGTTCTACATACAGTACTTCTCACCATGCTATGATTTCAGTTACTCACATGTTTTATATGCCTCTATGATGTACCTTGATTGGAGACTAAGTTCTGCTCGGGAGAAGGGTTACAACCCCGGTCCTTGTTTGGTTTAAGGGTTGTAGCTCAGCTTCCGAACGGTTCCCAAGTCTTCATATATCTTTGTCTTGTAGTTCATTATACTGTCTCTTATAGAATTTGTCAATTCACATAGAACTGCTGTTAGTGTTTGTACTTGCTCATTTTCCTGACAGGATACCGTTGATAATATTTTAGGAGTAGTTGTGCCATTTTTGGACATCATGATGTTGCTAGTTGGGGTGGATCTCACTATTATTCTATGTGAGTTGCCTGGGAGTTATCCTTAGTTAGTCTTGTTGTTCCTTCTTTATTTTCCTGTCTTATGTTTCCTTCTAGTAGTTTCTAGTTGTTCTTGTGCTTTAGTTATCTTTCTTGTCTTATCATCCCTAGTTGTTGTGATGTGACTAGAGTATATTTGTAGTTATAGGCCTTCTAGACGCAGAGTATATTTATTGGGTACTAGACAGCGTTCTACCGCCGATACTGCGGCGTAGGCTGGGCGTCATCTACGTATTCGTACCCGTATATCCGGGTGCGGGTCGTGACACGTTTTTAGTGGTGGCCCACGCAGGTCAGACTTTGCAATTAATGCGAAGTCGTGGTAGTACTTGATCTTTTCTGTACTACTGCGAGCCTGCCCTAAGATTAAGGTTGAGTCATAGAATATTTTAGGAAATTGGTACTCAGTCACATATTAGAAACTCTTGGTAGATTCCAGGGATGACCCCTGGGAATCTTATTTCGAACTTTTCGAAACTTTTCCCATTTGTTCTTGTCCGTCTTGATTTCTGAAACATCTGTCCGTTATCAACTTTATTCTTTCTTGGAATGAGTTTGTGGACCTCAGAGGGAAGGTATAAGTTGGACTTATCTATCTTCTAGGTCGAGACGAGAATATGATTTGCCAGTCTCATATCAGGTTGAGATTGTTTTAGATTATATTCCAATGATTTCCTTATCTTGACCTAGATAGTACCCTTGGACATCTCCTGAAGAATTTTCTTCTAAACCCTATCTCGGAATCTGTTTATGCTAGTTTCCATTTACTTATCTTTGATTCGTTGTTAAATTTTAAACCTTGATGTTCGTTCGTTGTTGACTTCGATTTTGATTTTGTTGAGATAAGTTTCTCTGGATTGAGTTAAGATATTCTGATAAACATATTTGATGAGGACGATGAGAACGGTAAGTGTCTACTTTATTTATGGAGTTTAGAATTCATCGCAGTCATATTAGCTAGCGAGACAAGGACATGGAGCCTGATTTGGATATACTATCCTAGTTATGTCATTTAGATTCTCTTGCAGCCATACCGGTTGGCGTGGTAAGGAATCTAGATGACATGATTACAGGGTGTATACTATAGTTATGGACTTCATTGTTTATTACCGCTATGCTTACTGGCGTGGCGAGAATTCTGGCAACATGATTTTGGATAGACGTGTATGGTTATCAGGTCGTATCTTAGATTGATTCACTTCTTTTGACCAAATAATGAGGACAATTCATACCCTTATTTCTCGACTTATCATTTATTTCTTTCCTCGTCGCATGATGATTTCCTCATCTTACCCTTACTTCCTCCGTCTTGATCAATTATGTCTTGGTTCCACCAAATCACCTATCTCATATCTACATCTGTCATCTACACTGGAAACTCTGAAAATTTTGAAATTTTCATATCTAAATTGTTTATTAAATTTCGATACTGTTAAGATTTTGATTCCCTTCTGTCCATGACCAATCAATTTTGGTCGTCTTGTTTATCGTGCCAAGGAGTCTTGGTTGCTTACTAGACTCTAGATGACCTTAATTCCTTTGTGACTTAGATTTTTATCCTTGGATGTTCGTGCCCAACCTTCGTTGATCTTATTCTCCATCTTGTTCAAATTCTGATTTACCCAAAACTTGATCAATTTAAATCGTGCTGAGACTACATTATTTACTTTTATCGTGATTGGACAATGTTATCATCACTCGTGCTTTAAACTTTCGATTCAATTCTGGCAAATGACTAAATTCCATTCCAATCACGATTTGGCTTCATACTATCCTTGATTATGCCGGAGTCTCATGTTGGTCATGCCTAAACCATTATACTTTTGACCAAGGTTGAGCTGACCGTATCTATGATCGTATTGAGATTCAATTTTGAGCATGATTGGATTTTGAAACACTCGTGCCTATACTCTTTTCGACCTTGATTTGATTTTCTGATTGTATCTGAAATTTTCCTGTGCTTAATTATGCCTATCTCAAATCCTAAATCAAATTTCAGTAAGCTGAAATCCTATTATCAATATTTTGATGATTGTAACCGGATGAAGCTCAAGTTTTGATTTTGTTGTCATACCTCTATCGTGCCAAGTGATCTTTAGACTATTTCCAATTTTATTCACGCTCGAACTTGGAGCGTATTCCATGATTTTATTAATCATACTCTTCAATCTTGATCAGGTCTATAAGACCTTGACTTCGATTTTGTTGTGTCTGAAACTCCAGCTCAATCATGCTAAGTCTTGTTTTGGTCATGATTATCTCTCATCTTGATCAAGCCTGTGTGACTTTCAGGCTTATTATCCGTTAACCCGAGTGCTACACGTCACCTCGTACGTGGACTTCATCTATAACTTTCGTTCTCCTAAGTCATTTCTGAATCGTGTCCCAATGACTTAACTTATCTATAATCGTGCCTATATGATTCTGTTCCTATTTTGATTCTATCGTGCGAAAAATTTTCATCGTGCCTGAATAATTGTGAATTGATTATCTTAATCGTGCAAACTTGTCATTCTATGATCGTGCCTAAGTTTTTGCCTAAACACTTTCTATCTTGTTTTACCCCTACTACAACCTTAATTTCGAGGACGAAATTTCTATAAGGTGGGTAGGATGTAAGCCCCCAGAATTTTCCGAATTATTTTTTGAATTTTCTAATGAATTATTTTCAATAATTCATTTCTATATAATTAATTTCGATTTGATTAATTTTGATTTAATGCTCTTTACCGTGACTTGGAATTCTAGAGCATCAGGGATGCCAGTCTCTGAAAACTTCCTTCTTGGAGTTTGTAGTAGACGAGATTATCTTCATATTGATATTTCGTGTCCCACTCGAACTTGTTCCCTTGTGCTCCATTTGATTCGCGCAACTTCGGGTCAATTTAGACCAATTTATTATTTACCGTAAATTATGATTTAACTTCTAATTTAATTTTCGGGCCCGACATCGGTCCAATCCAGATGACCCAATATATGGCCCTGGCCTGTTTTGAGCCTACTATGCACGTGCCACTTGCGCGCTATCAAATTGATCTCTCTTGTGCCCCCAATTCATCCATGAATTAATTGATTTAAATTTATTATTTTTAATTAAATCTTGGTCCCGAACTTGTCCAAACTTGGCCCAACGTCCAACCCAGTTTAGTGTGGGCCCTGTCATGACTGCCCATACACCCCACTGATATTTTTCCTCTTTCTCCTCTACTCTAAATATCTTTTTATGTATAAATATCTCTATTCCTCTCTCTTTTATATATGTATTATATATATACATATATAATATAATATAATACCCTCTCCCTCTCTCTTCATTTAACTCACTCTCTCATCACTCACACACAAACAAATATCACACCACCCCCATCACCCTCACAGCCGACCTCCCCTCTCTCTATTTTCTCTCTCTTCTCTCTCTTCTTTATATAATATATACACACATATATATTATATATATATATATATATATATATATATATATCTCTATCTCTCTCTCTCCCCCTTTATTACACTCATACACACACATCACCCCATCACCATCAGCACTCCCCCCCTCTCCTATACACGATCAGCTCACCCCCCCTCTCTCTAAATATATATATCTCTCTCTCTCTCTCTATTTCTCACTCTCTCACTTCTATATATAATATATATATACACACACAAAACTCACACACCCTCTCTCTCTCTCTCCTCCCTACACTCAACTGGCAGCAACCCCCTCCATGTTAGCCGACACCCCCACCTCTCCATTCTTCTTCTTCTTCTTCTTCACTTCTACATCAACACCTTCACCATCATCTACAACCGCCACCACCACCTTTTTCCTTCTCCTCCTCCTATTCTTCATCCTCAACATCACCACCGAACCACCACTTCAACCATCACCCACCTCCACCAAACCGCCGCCTCCGCCGCCGTCGGGCTTGTGCCCCGCCGCTGTGCCGCCATGCCCCGCCGCTGCGCCGCCGCCCTGGCCGCAGTTGTAGCGCGCGAACACAGCAGCAGTGGCGCGCGAACACAGCAGCAGTGGCGCGCGGCAGCAGCCTTGCCGGCCAACCGCGCGCCGCCCCGGCCGTCGCCGTCGCCGGCGAGCACCCTCCATGGCCCGGGCGCACACCCACGCACCCTCCCGTGGCGGCCAACGTCCTCCGGGACGCGCCGTCTAGGCGATTTCAGCGTTTTACTCGGAGTTCCGTCGACGCGCGCGCGGAGAAATTCCAGAATTCGTGCTCCGTCGCAGCAACTTCACATGTGTTTTCTGGGAGATCTGACCGTTGGATCGGCGATTTCTTCGCTCCGTCTCAATCTCGGTATATACCCCTTCATACCTCTCAAATTTCATCCGTTAATTTCGTCGTTTGATACATCAAAACTGGCCACCAAGTTGACATTTTAATTTGAACTGTTTTTGCACAGTTTCGTGACGCCAACTTCGCGGGTTCGTATCTTCGTCGTCGCAGCTCCGGTTGGCGCGCTACCAGTTCCTGTGCGAAGCTGGTATAACCCTCTTCCTGCCCCCTTTAGATTTCATTTCAGTTTGAGCTTGTTAGGTCGGTCGAATTCGACGCCAAAGTTGGCCGTTCGAATTCTTAGTGTTGCACTTGTAAAATTCCATTTTTGAATCCGGGACTCCGGATTCAATTTCTGACACCACCAGTAGACTCGTGGCGTCGTTCTGGCATGTTTTCATATAAAGTTTGCTTGATTTGGAGAACGTGGGCCCTGGCACGCATTTCGGTACAAAGCGGGTCCCACTTTCTGGGTCAACGGGTCATTTTGAGTTCGGCTCATCGGAATCCAACTCCGGATATACCGTTGAGTTCGTATCATCATTCTGGACTCGTTGACATATAATTTGCTAGGTTTTAGTGGACATTGGTTCCGGCACGCATTTCGGTGCAAGTCGGATACCAATATCCGGGTCAACGGGTCATTTTGAGTTCGGCTCATCGGAATCCAACTCCGGATATACCGTTGAGTTCGTATCGTCATTCTGGACTCGTTGACATATAATTTGCTGAGTTTTGAGGACATTAGCTCCGACACGCTTTTCCGTGCAAATCGGTTTCCAATGTCCTGGTCAACGGACCAATTTGAGATCGGGTCAACGGAATCCAATTCTGGATATACTGTTGGGTTCGTATCGTCATTCTGGATTCGTGGACATATAATTTGTTAGGTTTTGTGCACTTTTATTTCGACACATTTTTCGGTGCAAAGTGTGTCCAACGGCGGACATCATTTTGGTCCGAAATTACCATTTTTGCCCCTGTGTCCAAATTGGACTTTTGGACAGGCTAACCTAACTGATTTGACCATTCTGGACACGTTGGTGATATTTATTTTATCATCCGACAACATCTGTAGGTTTTTACCCTATTATTATAATCCTTCTCCTTTTGTGGTATTTTGAGTTCCATCGATTCCGGTGATTTCACAATCACTGAAACTGAATGTGTTGACCCTGTTTGATCAAGATATATGGTATCTTGGTTGATAATATTTAGGAATAGTATGCTTAGGCTAGTTTTGACCTCGGTTGACCAAGTTTGACTGCTTTGACCAAAAGTCAACTATCAGTCAACACTTGGCCTAGAAATGTCTAGAACTTGACCAGAGTTGACCAGTTGACCAAAAGTCAACTGTTAGTCAACATTAACCTAGTTTGACTTGGTTTGACTTTCTGTGACCTAGTTTGACCTAGTGTGACTCAGTGTGACCTAGTTTGACTTAGTTGACTGAGTCTGACCTAGATTACGTAGCCTATACTATAGAATCAAGCCTAACACTGTTGAACCCTAATTAGCTTATGTATATCTTATCTTTAGGTCTGTGGCATCACTCTGAGCATCGACCCCATTTGACAGCTCAGGACCGCAGGCGAGTACATTCACTGATAGTTTTCATTGTCTTGATATCTGCTATATCCGATTCAGTCGTAGTATCTTACTTGATTCCTTGTCACGATAGTTCACGGACTAGTATATGTTGGATCATGACATGAGATGTTGTTCCTGGATTTTCTTGGTATATACGTACATTTCCTGCCTTGTTCCATGTACTTGTATAGACACCGATTCCTGAGAGGGAGTAGCTATCCTCTTAGGGAATCCCGTGTCATGACGTGTCATGTCCAGGTCCATTATACTATTCGGGGATGGGGAATTATTAGGGGTTATGTGATCAGAGCCACCCTGTCACTATTCATGTGCTCGCGCCACTCTTCCCTCACGAAGGGTGTAGCGAGATCCTCTTGCCTTGTGCTCGTTATCCAGGTTGGCCGGCATGACCCTCTTCGGAGGCCCTCGTCAGAGGTTCCGTGTGATTGTCGAGCCAAGTGGATAGCCTGTCCTGTCACTTATCCCAAGCCGATCACATATCGCTCTAATAATTCAAGGCACATTTTATATTACTTTATCTTATCATATATTATGTTATGTTCTACATACAGTACTTCTCACCATGCTATGATTTCAGTTACTCACATGTTTTATATGCCTCTATGATGTACCTTGATTGGAGACTAAGTTCTGCTCGGGAGAAGGGTTACAACCCCGGTCCTTGTTTGGTTTAAGGGTTGTAGCTCAGCTTCCGAACGGTTCCCAAGTCTTCATATATCTTTTTCTTGTAGTTCATTATACTGTCTCTTATAGAATTTGTCAATTCACATGGAACTGCTGTTAGTGTTTGTACTTGCTCATTTTCCTGACAGGATACCGTTGATAATATTTTAGGAGTAGTTGTGCCATTTTTGGACATCATGATGTTGCTAGCTGGGGTGGATCTCACTATTATTCTATGTGAGTTGCCTGGGAGTTATCCTTAGTTAGTCTTGTTGTTCCTTCTTTATTTTCCTGTCTTATGTTTCCTTCTAGTAGTTTCTAGTTGTTCTTGTGCTTTAGTTATCTTTCTTGTCTTATCATCCCTAGTTGTTGTGATGTGACTAGAGTATATTTGTAGTTATAGGCCTTCTAGACGCAGAGTATATTTATTGGGTACTAGACAGCGTTCTACCGCCGATACTGCGGCGTAGGCTGGGCGTCGTCTACGTATTCGTACCCGTATATCCGGGTGCGGGTCGTGACACTATTACCCTACGATACAATACCTTAACCCCTTATACTCAATTTCCTATGCATTGCCCATACCCTCCACATACATGATCATAGGTATTGGCCTATAGCCTAAGGCCCTAACATGAAATACCTTATCCTTCACCCATTTCCTATACTTTTTCTACTGATTCCATACCTTATCATCATCTAGCATCTATCATGTTACCAATTTACATATATTCTATTTCACATCCATTCCTTCATGTCTTACCCATTACCCTTACATAGCATTACTTATCATATAAATATAGATAGATAAATACTTAGGTACATAAAAATATAGATAGATAAATACTTGGTAGGTAATAGATAGATGTGTAGATACATATATAGATAGATAATTAGGTAGATCGATAAAGAATATATACTTAGATAGATAGGCAAATACATAGGTAGATACATACAATTGACCTCCCCCTCTGTCTATCAACAAATATATTTACCCGATACCCTCACAACTCATCTTATAACTGAACACATCACCTCCTACCCTGCCTATGCCACTCTCACCAACTCTCATGCTCTCAAGCTTTCACAATAGATATTACATAGGGGATGGTATCAAACAAGACCCATACATTTGATATCAAGCTTCAAACAAAAATATATATAGAAAATGCAATGTTTGATACCTTATAGGTAATTAGTGCTACAGTACATTCAAGCTAGATGACTGATTGCCTATCCTTCCCTCTTTTTGTCTACTTAACTGATACCCACACACCCATATAACTTAAAATCAGTGTTTTGGTACCCCATACAAACAAATCTCACTCTTCTCACTCTTCTCACAAAACTGACACACACATACTATGGATGTACGGCCTAAGGCCAAGGACTATCAAGGCCAAAACTCCCAATTCCTGCAGTCCTTGCCCGGTATAGGGACTCTCCTCTCTGTCCCTGGCCTGTACAACCCCACCAAGGCTAAGGCAGACTCCTAAATCAATTCAGGGAGCTCTTCCAAGCCTCTCTTCTGTCGGGCAATGGGGGTTTACTTTCCCTGTAGTGGACTGACCATATCTCTATCATAGATTTCTTGTAGTAAACCCCCTTGTCACCCTTTCACTTATTCAAACAACACTCCACACTACAATCTCACAGGCCCTTCATCTCCTGACTGAACATAGAAGCCTCGAGTTTGATACTTACTATTCCTCCTCCCTTACATGATACTAGTACAAGCCCAAACCCCTTACCTATTCTTAGCTGATACAACAAAAACCCACTCTTCATCTACTGATACATGTTTCTTTTCTCTACTTCACACGCAATTATATAATAACACACACCCCACTAAATACACATGTAGGCACATCCTTAACACACACATCATAACTAATGTTGCTGCTACAGTCTGCCCCCTTTAATTTCCTGTACAGATTTCCCAAATCCCTACCCCATTACTCTTAAACTCCCATCTGGCCTACGTTACTTCCTTACTGCCTATTTGTACAGGAAGGAAAATTAATTCCTGTGCACTCACAGTACACAAGCACCTCACCCTCACATCTGACCTGTGTGTCTATACAAACACACACAAAAACCACTCCTTCTTTCCTTCTTATCAGTTACTGCTGCTAAATGCAGCAATTGAAGCCCTTTATTAGGACTGAACTATTAAAAGGAAGCATGGGACTGTATAAGTGTTTAAACCCCAAGCCCATAACTCAATCTGAAAATAGAAGATTGAAACAAAGAGGTACCATTGATCATTAAACAAATCTAAATAGGACTGAAATATTTAGATATAGTATGGACTAATACATGCTAACTTAAGAACTGAAACAAAACAATCAGATGAAACCAGTGCACTAACTCGAGCTCTTCTCCATTCCCATTACTAATACCACTACCAAAATATGTCGAGTTAGCGACGGCCAGATCCGTCGCCCATCCGTCGACAATCAGTATTAGCGACCGATCACTGACAGATCTTGGTCAAAATAATCCGTTGGCAATCAGCTCGTCGCTAATAAAGATCCGTCACTAAGTAGTCAAAGAGCGACAGAATAGCGACGGCTTTTCGTAGTCAGAATACGATGCATTAGCGACGACTTGCCGACGGGCTTTCGTCCATTTTAAATATTAAATACTTAACTGTGTAGACGCTAGCGACGGATAGTCCGTCGGTAAACCGTCGTAACAGTGTATCAGAGGGTATGCTTCCGTCGCTTTTCCGTCGATAGCCATCGCTAACAAAGGACGAATTAGCGACAGAATACTAATGGATTATCCGTCGACCATGTTCTAGAAATGCTTGACATTTCTAGAACCATGGCGACGGATAAATCGTCGTGACTCCGTCGCTACGCCGTCGACATAGCGACTGATTAGTGGCTGATTATCCGTCGCCATGGTTCTGGAAATGTCATGCATTTCCAGAACCTTAGCGACGGATGTTCCGTCGCTACGCCGTCGACACAGCGACTGATTAGTGGCTGATTATCCGTCGCCATGGTTCTAGAAATGTCATGTATTTCCAGAACCTTGGCGACGGATGTTACCTCGCTATTCCGTCGAACTATATACCACCAGAACCTTGCCGACAGATATTCCGTCGACCACCCGTCGCTAACTGGAAACAGTTTCAAATCTCCAGTTAGCGATGGAAATTCGGTCGAAAAGTAGTCGAAAAGTGGAAATATCCGTCGCTAACCGGTCACTAGTCCGTCGCTAACTGAGACTTTTTTGAAAAAAAATTGCAAGCACTTTCCCTGTTCACAAAAATATGCATAAACCAAACCAATATATAATGCACACCAATTATCCAAGAATCACATAGACCAAATATGCACATACGAATTTAATGCACACCAATTATCCAAGAATCACATAGACCAAACCAAATTAATATAAAATAGACATCAGTTATCCTGAAATCATAAACTAATATCCGTCGTTATAATCCGATTATAGCACAAATATTCCAAAATTCCCACAAATATTCCAAATTTTCTTAATTACAATACTTTAAGGAGGAGGAGTTCGATTGCCCGGTGGTGGTAATCCTTGCTGCGACCGACGAATATACTGCTCCACTAAGTATGGCGGCAAGTCGTCGTAGACACTGCTCGAAAGTCGGCGTAGCTGCTCTGGTGACATGAAATCAAGGAGGGCCGTCACAGTCGGAGGCGGTACCAGAGGGCAGAAGGGTTGAAAAAAAGATGACCAACGGAAGAAGGACCGGCACCAGCAGTCGATGGACCGGCACCAGTAGAAGACGGACCGACACCAGCAGCAGACGGACCGGCAGCAGCAGACGGAGGCAGAAAGTATGTGGCAATTTGCTACCGCAAGGACGACACCGTCTCGTGCAGCTGCGTAAGCTGCGACCTAACATCATCGTCTACCGGGGCCGCGAAAGGAGGCAGTATCGGTGGAAATCTCTGAGTCGCCATGTGCAACGGCCCTAGGGAGCCTACTCCGTACAGGAGCCCTTTCTTAAAGCCGCCGACGGTATCTACAAACAAGTCGTTGAGAGCGGCCAAAGAAGAGGGCGTCCGGGCGGGCGTCGTTTTACCGACATCCTCGGTGTCAGTTAACTGAGCCCGACTAAGGGCCTCACGATATGCCGCCTATCAAATGAATGTGTTTTTATTATAAGATTTACCTAAGTTGTAATCTAAATCCTATGTTTCACTAAGCTAAGTGTGAATCCTAAGTTTACCTAAGTTATAGTCCGAATACTTTTAATTCTAGCATAAATCTCATAAACATAAGTACTTACATCAGTCTCCTTGGCCCTCTCATCGACGAAGCTCATGTCCTTCCGTCTCTTATGCGTATGCTGGAACACGTCATACATGGTGACCAATTCTGGCACCCTTTCCTCCTTCACCGCCCGTTGGGTCTATATACAAAATTTTTGTAGAACTTAATTAACTCAGTATATTAATAATACCTAATTCGATAGTGAAATGAATTTACGGTATCTCACCAAATCTGCAAGCGTCGCTGCGTGGGGCCTTGATCCCCCCGTATGAAGCCCCGCGGCCCGTCGGTTTGCCTTCGCCTTCTTCGATTTCTCCTTGTACGTAGGAGTATTCATCATGTCTAAGAGGTCCTCATAATAGTCCTGTCGGATCCAATTCGGCCTAGTCTGCCCTATTTTCAGGTCATGAATCATATCCCGTATCTTCTTCGAGGCAGTACTTCTGTAGGTCCTCCGGATCGCGTCCTCGCGATGGGAGTGCCACCAGTACGTCGTCTAACATACAAATTCAATTATCACATAATTTAAAAAATGGTTGATTAAAAAGTAACTAATAATTAACTAGAAGATATAGATATATACCCTCAACTCGTCGAGCCAGACGTACTTCAAGTTTGGGGGCACCGACGAAAAGTTGAGGTAGGGACCATAGAAGTTAGCCCTGATAATTTCTCCAAGAACCCTGACAACATTAAAAACCCTACAAAGAAGAAACGTCTGGATTATTAACTTGAATAAATGAAAGAAATTTAATAAATTATCTTAAATTTACTTACGAGGTCCCCGCGGGCCATAGCTCTCGTCGGAACTCGCCTCTCGGCCTCTCTGGTACCGTCGGAGGATCTGCGGGTCCGTGCATGTACTCCCCAGCAACCGGATGGAACCATGTATGGGGGTACTCTGGGGCCCACTGTACAGTAACTGGGGGATCCACTGGTGGATCTGCTGGTGGATCCGCTGGTGGGTCCGATAGCGGAACGGATTCGCTAGCAGATCCAGACTCATGCCTCGATGAAGTAGTCGATCGATGACGGGATGCGTTTGTGCCTGGGGTACTCTCCGGGTCGGGCTCGCTGGATGGGGTCACATCTCGGGAAGATTGAATTCGACCACGACCACCACCACCACTACGACCACGACCACCACCACCGCCAGCACCAGCACCACGACCACCACCAGAACCACGATCACGGCCAGCCATCATGACCTGTAAATAGATCACATAAACATAATTAACAATATAAAAGTGTAAATAAATATAAAATTCTAAACTAAAATATACATACCACCAGTAGGGAGACGAGTGCCGCTGCGACGAAAAAGACTATGAGTGCCATCTGCAATAAGTAAATAATCGAACGAAAAAAACATAAATTCACGTAATTGCTTTTATGAGGTCAAACTTAATTCACGTAATTAGAAGTATTTTTAATATACAACAATATTTAACCTAATCATCGTCTTCGTTCTCATCCTCGACCTCGTCTTCATCATCATCCTCCTCCTTATCCTTATCCTCATCCTTATCTTCATCGTCGATTTCATCTGTATCCTCATCCCCATCAAATTCGTCTTCTTCTTTTTCTTCTTCTTCTTCTTCTTCTTCTTCTTCTTCTTCTTATTCTTCTTCTGTCTCAATATTTGGGACAAGATGCCTCTTTCTCCGCTGGTTGACAGCTAAGTCTTGTGTATCAACCTCTTCCTCCCCTCTATTTTCCTCAACAATATCTTCAACATCCATTGTATCTGAGTATTGTCCCAAGTATTGGGACTTTTCGATCTTGTCCTCTTGGTATGCTGGGTCTCCAATGTTGAATGTATTTCTAGATTTAATCTTGCATACTGCCCACCAGTCAAATCGATCTCTACGATGCCTTGGCTAGCTTGTATAGTAGACTTGAACAGCCTGATTTGCTATCGCAAATGTATCGGACCCTCTATACCTCCTGCGATGATTTATATCGACAAATCCAAATTGTTTATCGATTCTCCAACCGATATTTGGTGTCGTATCGAACCACTCACATTTGAACATCATAATATGCATATCATATGGGCAAGTATATTGTAAATCTACAATATCCCGAAGCACTCCATAATAGTCAAAGTCCGGTTCGTCGTCATAGATGGTGCCTCTTATGCAATCACCGAAATCCTTGGTACTGATGTCGTCATTGATAAATTCGACATTTATAGCATTCTGAGTTGCCTTAAACCTGAAGCCATTAACGATATAGCATGGCCAAGTCTTTGTTTGCCTCTTCGGTCCCAATGCCAGATAACGAACACTCTCACTAGTAAATGTTGTTTCAGGCAATAAAACCTGTAAATAAATATTTATAATTTAAATGTTTTAGATTATATATTTCTAATCTCATTTACTTACGTATTTTATAAGAATATATAAAATCAACCTCAATTATAATCTCAGTTACTTACGTATTTGCGAAACCATGACGGAAATGTACAATCAACCTCTCTTTGAAGTCCCTCATCGGTAATATCGGGTGTCCTCATTTTGACTTCATCTCTAAATACACTATTAGAGAAAATAAGAATATATAAGTGTAGTCACTTACTTCATCAAATTTGATATTATAACGAGTACAAGTGTACTGACTTACTTCTCCAAATCTTCACTTCTTGTATGTCACAGTTTAACAAGACATATCGGTGAGCGGCATCATACTCGTCGTCAGTCAACCACCATTTTTTACTAGCCCCAACAGGCTTGCCCCTTACATTGAATATACCTCCATCCTCAATGTCCTCGTTATTCCTTTGAGGTCTACTTCGATTTGTCTTAACATGAGTATCAAAATAAATAGAGCAGAAGTTTGACAACTCTTCGATAAAAAATACTTCGCATATCGAAGCCTCTATATGAGCCTTGTTGCCAACTTTCTTCTTTAGATGGTGTAGGTATCTAGAGAGACAAATTATCTTGAGAATTAAGAATGAATTTTAAAACCCACTAAAATTCAACTTAAATTATATCGATTTTTATGTACCTTTCAAATGGGTACATCCATCGATAATGAACAGATGCACCGACACGGGCTTCGTATGCTAGATGAATCGGTAGATGCTCCATGGTGTCGAAGAAGCCGGGAAGAAATATTTTGTCCAACTTGTAAATTGTTAAGATAATCTTCTCCTCAAGTTCAACCATGTGTTGCACAGTCAACTTAGTTGAACAAATATTCCTAAAGAATATTGATAGTTCGGCCAACGGAACCCATAGAGCAGAAGGCAACAACTCTTTCAAAGCAATGGGCAGTAATCTTTCTATAAACACGTGGCAGTCATGACTCTTCATTTTCGTTAGCTTGCGTTCATTGAGATCAACGTATCTAGACAAATTCGACACATAGCCGTCGGAAAATCTTAAAGTAGATACCCACTTGCAGATTATTAATCTATCTTCCTTACTCAATGTGTATTGTGCTATCGGCTTAGTTATTTGTCCACCAGCTCCCCTTTATATCAAGTTCAGATAAGGATGCTTGCATATCTCGACAATGTCTTATCTTGCTTTTGGAATGTCCTTCGTCTTTCCTTTAATATCCATGATGGTATTGAAGACATTATCGAACACATTCTTTTTGATATGCATAACATCAAGATTATGCCTTATAAGATTATCTTTCCAATAAGGCAAGTCCCAGAAGATACTCCGTTTGGTCCAGTTATGGGTTTGTCCGAACCCATCGATACGATTGTTCGATGGATCTTCTATTACAGTGGGCAAGTCCTTTACATCTTCCCAAATATCGTATCCTGATAATCTGGCAGGCGGATGAGAAAATTCTTGTTTACCAGCTCTGAACGCGTCCTTGTTCTTTCTCCAAGGATGACTCGCGGACAGAAATTGACGATGACAATCAAAGAAAGAAGTTTTTCCTCCATGCTTAAGGCGGAACGCCTTACTATTTTGCATACATATCGGACAAGACATGGTGCCATGAGTACTCCATCCCGACAACATACCGTATGCGGGAAAATCATTGATTGTCCACATCAGTGAATCTCTCATCTGAAAGTTCTGTTTCCTGGAAATATCATAGGTCGCGACGCCGATCTCCCACAGCTGTTTCAGCTCATCCACCAACGACTGTAAATATATATCGATATTCTTCGTCGAATTTTTAGGACCCGGTATGATAGCTGTCAAGAACATATTAGGAGTCTTCATACACATCTATGGTGGCAGATTGTAAGGGGTCAGAATGACTGGCCAGCAGGAGTATTAAGATTCTGACTGCCCGAAAGGGGCGAAGCCATCAGAACATAGCCCCATGCGTACATTTCTAGGCTCTGCAGCAAAATCTAGATGACGAAAATCGAAATATTTCCACGCCTCTCCATCCGAAGGATGTGACAATTCTCCATCGTCCTTTGTGCGTTCTTCGTTGTGCCATGTCATGTGTTCTGCTGTATTCTGAGACATATACATCCTCTGCAAGCGCTTCGTGATCGACAAGTAATATATATACTTGTAAGGACGTCGTTTTCTAGTTGACTTTCCTTTTCCCCTGACTGGCTTATAACGATCCGTATTACAGAAGCTGCAACTTTTTATATCCGTGTTCTCCTTGTAGTACAACAAGCATCCGTTGCGACAATAATCTATCTTCTCGTAAACCAGTCCCAGTTGTCGGACCATCATCTTCGACTTGTAGAAGTTTTTTGGAAGCTCTTTTGATTCCTTCGGTAACACCTCCTTGATTAGTTGTATAATCCGATCATAGCAAGTTTATGGCAAGTTAAAATCAGACTTTATGTTCAACAACCGCATCGTCACTGACAGTACGGAATGTGGCTCACAACCAGGATATAAAGAAGTTTCAGCATCCTGAAACATATCATAGAACTCCTTTGCCTCGAGATTAGGATCCTCCGGATCAAAATTAGGCCCTACCGCGTCGTACACTATATCTCGTGCAAGGTTCTGCAGGTCTCCATAATCAACAGAGCATTCATCGTCTTCGACGACAAAATCCGTTGCAGCATTATCATCAAAAGCATAAATAGTAGCATTCGCAACCTGTCTTTCCGCATATAGTTCACCTTACGATGACCACAGGTCGTAATCACGTACGAAATCCTTATGGTCAAATGATCTCTTACACTCACCACTTCTTCGTAACATCTATTGCGATAATTACGACATGGACACTTGATTTTGTTACCGTCCATATACTGAGCTTTGCTTATGGCATACTTAAGAAACACTTCCACGCCTGCCTAAAAATCGTCACTCACACATATTCTGCTCCCGTGTTGTTGTTTGTACATCCATGTACGATCAACGAAATAACGATCCATCACAAATTGGATGTAAAAATCTGTATTGTAAGACAAACTAAACAGAATTAGTATATAATCATGTAACTGGTGGATCCGCTGGTATATAGGCCGGATGTACTTAGTATCGACCGTATCAGACTAGTATCGGTCTACAGGTTTTGTATAGGCCGTATCAAATTGGTATTGACCTTAGCGAATTGGTATCGTCCAATCCGATATGTATCGGCCGTATAGCTAGGATTTGTAACGACCTTATCGATTCGGTATCGGCCATATCCGATAGGTATCGGCCGTATCGGATATGTATCAGCCATATCAGATTAGCATGGTAGAAGGTTTAGTAACAACTGTACTTAGATTTTCTCTTCTCGAGCTAGAATTCCATTGCAAGAGAGTCACGAGAGAGCAAAAAAAAATCTCCTACATATTGATGTTTACGAGAGTGATTGTCCAATTACAGTAACGCATATGCTGCATTTTCTATCAGGGAATGAAAGATTGAAAGCAATAACATATAGAGTTGTATTTTGGGAGAAGAACTCGTACAAACTCTTTGTGAACAAAGAGTTTATAGGAAAAGTCCGATACCGATTCGGATACCGATACCGATAGTCGATACCGATAGCGATAGTGCGATACCGATACCGATAGTCCGATACCGATAGTGCGATACCGATAGTTCGATACCGATAGTCCGATAGTTCGATACCGATAGTTCGATACCGATACCGATAGTTCGATACTACCGATATCGTCGATACCAATACTCATAGGAAAAGTACGATGCCGATTCCGATACCGATACTTTGAACCTTTATATATATATATATATATATATATATATATATATATATATATATATATATATATATATATATTTTATATTTATATATATATATATATATATATATATATATATATATATATATATATATAAATATAAAAATATATATATATATATATATATATATATATATATATATATATATATATAAAGCAATAGACTTTCTCATCCTATTTCTTAAACTAGGGTTTATCATATTGCATTTTCTTTAAAGTATCGGCCGATACCGATCCGATACGGCCGATACCGATACGGTTTGGCATGTTCCGATCCGATACTGACCGATACCAAATATTGACCGATGCCGACATTGGGGGTCTTTGTTCCGGTAAATTCGGCAAAGAAAATTAAACAGCATAGGAATAGTCCGATACCGATATTGTGAACCTAGGTTGAAAGCATAATAAGGTTGTAAAAGCATGTAAAAGAATCTGATACTACCGATAATTATTTGTTTCCCAATACCAAAAAATTCGATACTCTGATCCAAAACTGTCGATACTACCGATATCGTCGATACCAATACTCATAGGAAAAGTCCGATACCGATTCTGATACCGATACTTTTAACCTTGATATATATATATATATATATATATATATGTATATATATATATATATATATATATATATATATATATATATATAAAGCAATAGACTTTCTCATCCGATTTCTTAAACTAGGGTTTGTCATATTGCATTTTCTTTATTTATATATATATATATATATATATATATATATAAAGCAATAGACTTTCTCATCCTATTTCTTAAACTAGGATAATTACTACTACTTACATTAACAAACCCTAGCGTACCCCTTTCACCCCCCGCCGCCCCCCCAGCCCCGTGCTGTCCCACACGCGCCACCTCCGCCGCCCCCTGCTGCCCCGGAGCGCATTGCCCCCCGCCGCCCTTCGCCGCCCCGCACATGCCAGCGTACCCCTCCCACCCCCCCGCTGCCCCTTCCACCCTCCGTCGCCCTCCCAGCCCCACGCTGCCCCGCGCGCGCTACTTCAGCTGCCCCCCCGCTGCCCCGGAGCGCGCTACCCCCGCCGCCCGCCGCAGCCCCACGCGTGCCACCCCCGCAGTCTCCGCCGCCCCCGCAGCCCACGACGCCCCCGGCAGCCCACGACACCCACGACCACCGAGAGAGAGAGAGAGAGATTACTTTTAGGGGAGAGAGAGGAGAGGTCGCCGAGCACCGCCGTGAGAGAGAGAGAGTAGAGAGAATAAAATTTGGGGAGATGAAAAGTTTCCCCCATCGTTTCAATTTAAGTCTGGGCCCTTTATTTAGCGATGGACTAGCGACGGATTTTATCTGTCGCTAGTCCGTCGCTCTTTTTGATACTTGCCGACGGAATATCCGTCGCTACGTAGTCGAAGAATTGTCCCGCCATTTCTTCCAACAATTCCCGCCATATAATCCACTGCATAGCGACGACTACTTATCCATCGCTATATCTTCTGTAGACACAAAGTCACAGTCAACCAAATATTGACAATATTGACTAAATAATATCTGTAATAATTCAATACGACACACGACGTCTGCATTAAGCTCAAGACAGAAGACAGCTCAGCTTCTGTGTCTCAGTTGATTCGAGTCTGTATTTTACACTTTCTTTGAGTCTAGACTAATGTAATCTGAGTCATGCTGAGCTCTTGAAACTTAGACTATAGCCTACCCAAAAATCCCAAGCTCCACCAAACCAGAAATTCCCAAATGGTCCCCTTTGAACCAGTCTGTGCTCTGGAGACAGAGTTCGGGCCGAACTCTGCCTCCACACAGAGTTCGGGCCGAACTCTGTCCCCTAGAAATCAGAAACCCTAATTTTAGGGTTAGCTGGTTGCTAGTTGTCCAACGGCCAAATATTTGAATTTTTCTACCCGAATTCTGGCCGAATTCTGCCTATAAAAACACTATAAATAGGGCATGAATTCTCTCATTCCAATCCATCCAATCTTCTCTTCTTTTCTCTCTTATAAGCTCAAATAAGCCATATCCTTCCCATCTACTAGCCACAAGCCTCCTAAGTCTCGAGTGCTCAGCATCTCTCAGTTAGAATTCTTGTGCAAGAGTTGAAGAAGTCGCTTGGACAATTCCAAGCAAATCGCCACTGCGATCCTCTGTTAGAAGTTGACGTGCTCTTCTGAAGTAAAGGCACGGGTTGTAAACTACTATTTCACAAATAGTGGATTTAATCCTGAGCTAGAGTTCTCAGGCCTGGACTAGTCCTCCACGAGGGAAACCAGGTTAAAATTGCTGTATTTACGTATGCTCTTTTGCTCTCTATTTATTTTCTGCACTTTACTCTGATTATTTATTATTGGTGAAAGAGTTATTTTTAATTGGCTATTTTTTTATATAAACTCTATTCACCCCCCTCTAGAGTTGCCAAACTGTTCTTTAATTGGTATCAGAGCTCTGTTCTCTTTACAAGGACTAACATCCTAAGAGCTGATCCATGGCAACCACACAATCCTTAATTTCCAATCATGGTGAAGGTCAGTCCACTCATAGGCCTCCCCTATTTGATGGGACTAACTACACATATTGGAAAACAAGGATGAGCTTCTATCTTAAGTCTCTAGACTTTGACCTGTGGACTGTCGTCACTGACGGTTACAAAAAGCCCGCCAGGATAGTTGTCGATGGTGACCTCATTGAGAAACCACACAACAAATATTCTGTCGAGGAGAAAAAACAGGCAAGTCTAGATGCTAGGGCTATTAATGCTTTATTCTGTGCTATAGACAGGAATGAGTTCAACAGGGTCTCTACATGCACTACTGCTCATGAAGTATGGAGACTTCTAGAAGTGACGCATGAAGGAACCACACAGGTCAAGGAATCCAAAATAAGCCGTCTCACTCAAGAATACGAAGCCTTCAAGATGAACCCAAATGAGACGATCACTCAAATGTTCACAAGATTCCTCGATATCATCAATCCTCTATCCTCGCTTGGAAAGCAGTACTCAAACCACGAGAAGATTCGTAAGTTGCTCAGAGGGTTACCAAAGATTTGGAACCCTAAGGTGACTGCCATCATAGAAGGAAACGATCTTACAACAATGTCAATGGAGACCTTGATGGGTAAGCTCATGACTCACGAGCTTGACCTCAAGGACTTCGAAGAGCCTGCTCTGAAGACCAGGGAGATCGCACTCAAAGCTCATCAGCGAAGGGCTAATCACGATAAGACCGAAGAAGATAACTCGGATGATGAAGACCAAGCTCTCATAGTTCGCAACTTCAGGAAATTCCTTCGCTTCAATCGAAGGAAGAAGGAATCACAAGAAGACGATGAAGAAGAACCAACTTGTTACGGTTGTAAGAAGACTGGACATGTCCGAAAAGACTGCCCATTCCTGAAGAAGAGCAACCGCTATAAGAAGCCATACAAAAAGAACTCATCAAAGAAATATGCCAACACAGGCATTTGGCATGAAAGTGAAGCGAGTGACTCCGAGGAAGAAAAGGACTCTCCTCAAGATACAGCAAATGTGTGCCTAATGGCAACTTCCAACAAGGTATCTAACGAAACTCTAGATGACTTCTCTTTTGATGAACTTGGCGATGCTTTCACTGATTTACTCGATGATCACAAAAAGGTCATCGGTAAATACAAACATGCCAAGGACAAAATCAAAAGTCTTGAAGATGAGATACAAAGAATTTCTTTACTTCTTGATAATGTTAGAAACACGACACCCACTAATGACACTGATGAAGTATCCAAGCTTAAATTAGGCTTACATGATGCTAAAGCACGTATTGAGCAACAAACTCAAGAAATCACTACACTCAACACGTTGCTTGCTGAAGAAAAGAGTAGACACAAGATTTCCATGACTAAGATATATGGCTTAAATATTAAGGTTGATGAACTACAAGCTGTTTCTAAAAGATTAGAAACCAAATTGGGTAAATAGGTTGTTCAACCTCAAACCCAATCACATGGGCACAACACCACTCATGCTAGTCAACCACGTCATTCTTATGCAGCACATAACCATGCATTTATATACACAAACTTTCACAAACCACGTGTACGTAAGAATAATTCTCACTCAGTACACAATCATCATGCACAAAGACACAATCAACATCACTCCACACATAGGAATCATCATGCCATGCCATATAGACAAGATCATCATGCAATGCCATATAGACTAGATCATCATATGCCATATGGACAAAATCATCATGCCATGCCATATAGACAATATCAGCATGCCACACATCATAGACAATACCATCATGATATGCCTCATAGACACCATCACCATGCCACTCATTCTATGCATAATCATCATCACCATGCTAACTCTTTACATCATGTCCATCCTCATCCTGTTGCTTATAGATATTATTTTCATGCTCCTAGTATAAATAAGAATGCTATCTATACTTACTGTGGATCACATGGACACATCTCACCACAGTGCAAAGTTAGAAGACTTGTAGATAAAAAGATATATGCTTGGTTTCCAAAGACTAACTTTTCAGGACCCTCAAGAACTCGGGTACCAAAGGTCACATCTACTCTTGATGTAGGTGGACCTTCCCTCCTCAACTGAAAGTAAGTGGATTCTCGATAGTGGATGCTCGCGACATATGACGGGAGACACAAATCTTTTTGCATCACTATCGATGAAGAGAGAAGGATATGTATCCTTCGGTAACAATCTCAAAGGGCACATAATAGGTAATGGTATCATTGGTCATCCTCCTTCTCCTGTAATAAAGGATGTCTGCCTAGTGACCGAGTTAAAGCATAATCTGCTCAGCATTAGTCATCTTGCTGATCATGGATATGATATTAACTTTAGACAAAACAGTTGCTACATCTATGATAGGTCAACAGGAGACATTGCTTTTGAAGGAAAAAGAGAGGACAATATATATATTTTCTATCTTTCTATAAATACTAACAATGCAGGTAGATGTCTATATGCCCACAAAGACGAACGACTACTTTGGCACCAGCGTCTTGGTCATGCCAACATGGATGCTATATCCAGGCTGTCTACCAAGAAGCTAGTGAGAGGATTGCCTGACATCACATTCAAAAAAGACACGGTATGTGCCGAATGTGAACTAAACAAGGCAACTAAATTCTCATTTCATTCCATCAACTCTGTAAGTACTACTAGACCCTTGCAACTACTTCATATGGATTTATTTGGTCCTAGTAGAATAGCTAGCCTTGGTGGCAAACTTTATGCATTTGTTATTGTTGATGATTTTTTGAAATTTACTTGAGTTTTCTTTCTCGCTAATAAGAGCGATACTATTTCTGTTTTCAAAGTTTTTGTAAAGAAAGTTCAAAACGAAAAAGGCTACATGATTACTCGAATCCGAAGTGATCATGGAGGCGAATTCGTAAATTATGATTTTGAAAATTTTTGTAATGCAAATGGTTTTGATCATGAATTTTCTTGTCCTAGAACTCCTCAACAAAATGGTGTTGTGGAGCGAAAGAATAGAACTCTCGGCGATATGGCCAGAGTCATGTTGAATAAATTTTCACTTCCGAAATACTTTTGGGCAGAAGCTGTCAGTATAGCATGCCACATTTTGAATAGGGTGCTGATTCGTCCCATTACGAAGAAAACACCCTATGAGCTTTGGTTTGGGAGAACCCCCAATGTTTCTTATTTTAAAGTTTTTGGTTGTAGATGTTTTATCCTTAACACCAAAGACAACTTAGGCAAATTTGATGCCAAAGCTGACGATGGTATCTTTTTTGGTTATGCCGCCAAGAGTAAGGGATATAGAGTTTTTAATAAACGCTCACTTATTGTGGAAGAGTCAACAAATGTGACTTTTGATGAAGATAACAGTGTAGTA
This sequence comes from Iris pallida, assembly GCA_029216955.1. Classification (NCBI taxonomy): domain Eukaryota; kingdom Viridiplantae; phylum Streptophyta; class Magnoliopsida; order Asparagales; family Iridaceae; genus Iris; species Iris pallida. The sequence continues at coordinate 11,717,440 of JANAVB010036420.1, read as the reverse complement.
AGTACTCTTGATGATGACATTGAGCCATCAACTTCTACTCCAATGAATACTTCAATCGAAACTGATTCTCTGGAGGGTTTGCCTAAGAAATTATCTTTCAAACCTTCTCATCCAGAAAATTTAGTTATAGGAGAAGTTTCACGTGGAGTAACTACTAGATCATCACTAAGAGACTCCGTTGCTAGCACTGCCTTCATTTCACAAGTAGAGCCTAAAAACATTTCTGAAGCTTTTAATGATAAATTTTGGATTTCTGCTATGCAAGAAGAACTCAACCAATTTGAGAGAAGCCAAGTATGGGAACTCGTTCCTAAACCGGTTAATCACTCGATAATTGGTACTAAATGGGTTTTTAGAAACAAAGTAAATGAAGATGGTTCAGTCACACGTAACAAAGCTCGTCTAGTAGCTCAAGGATACAACCAAGAGGAAGGTATCGACTACGATGAGACGTATGCTCCTGTTGCTAGACTAGAATCCATTCGGATGCTTTGTGCTTTTGCTAATTTTCAAAACTTTAAATTATTTCAAATGGATGTGAAAAGTGCTTTCTTGAATGGTTATATTAAGGAGGAAGTTTATGTGAAACAACCTCCTAGCTTTGAAAATCATAAATTTCCCGACCACGTGTTCAAGCTAAAGAAAGCGCTTTATGGCCTCAAACAAGCCCCCAGAGCTTGGTATGAAAGGCTAAGTAGCTTCTTACTTGAGAAAGGTTTTTCAAAAGGGAAAATTGACACTACACTGTTTATAAAATCTTTTAAAGACACTATTCTATTGATTCAAATCTATGTTGATGATATCATTTTTGGCTCTACTGATGAAACCCTCTGTCAAGAATTTGCCAAGTGTATGCAGACGGAATTTGAGATAAGCATGATGGGAGAGCTCAACTACTTTCTTGGCCTGCAAGTGAAACAAATGGCAAATGGAACTTTCATTTGTCAATCGAAGTATACCAAGGACATGCTGAAGAAGTTCGATCTTGACAACGTCAAACCAATCAGCACTCCAATGGCTACTTCAACCAAACTCAAACCAGATGAGAGCGGCAAACCTGTTGATCAACGTAAGTATCGAGGTATGATAGGCAGCTTACTTTATTTGACTGCTAGTCGTCCCGATATCATGTTTAGTGTTTGCCTATGTGCTAGATATCAAGCTAATCCTAAGGAATCACACATGACCGCGATTAAGCGTATCTTTCGATACCTTAAGGGTACGGTTACAGTGGGCCTATGGTATCCCAAGTTCACATCATTTGACCTTATTGGTTACTCTGATGCTGACTTCGCTGGATGCAAGGTCGACCGTAATAGTATGAGCGGCACGTGTCATTTATTAGGAAAGGCTTTAGTCTCCTGGTTTAACAAGAAGCAAAACTCTGTCGCACTATCCACAACAGAAGCTAAATACATAGCAGCTGGGCGTTGTTGTGCACAAATTCTGTGGATAAAGCAAACCCTTGAAGACTATAAGTTATCTTTCATGCATATTTCTATATTTTGTGACAACACTAGTGCCATTAATTTGACTAAGAACCCTGTCTGCCACTCACGCACTAAACATATTGAGATTAGACACCACTTTTTGCGTGATCATCAGCAAAACGGCACGATTAACTTAGAATTTATTGACACTGATCATCAGCTAGCAGACTTCTTTACTAAGCCTTTATCCGAAGAGCGCTTCAATTTCCTTTGTTGTGAACTTGGAATTTTAGATGAAGCGGTCATAAATTGAAACTCACCTGCGTAAATATCGAGTATAGTATGATTCTTTTACGATGAATTTGGTATGGGTACAAGCCGAAAGGGTCCTTCTGACAACAAGGCGTAAAAGCCTAAGCGACACGGTGCACTAGTCCTCAGGACTACCGCTAGCTGGGATCCGGCCCCTGCAGCTAACCCATGGCAAATTCAAACTATTGAATTATATTATATTTCCTTGTTTATTATATGGTTTGTTTTGATTTATTATTGCCTATTTACTAATTTCTAAGTTCATTCTGATATTAGTCTACCTCTCTATCTATCTGATTGCTTTTATCAAGCTTTTATCCTCATTTCTAACTCTTTTTCACCACTTAACCATTCTCTCTAATTTTTGGCCTGACTTATGTTCTGGGACATGAACCCAGAACTCGGGCCGAACTCTGCCCCTATAAGAGTTCGGGCCGAGTTCGGTCCAATTGTTCCAGCGTCGGGGACAGCCTCCGCCGTTTGATCATTTTAGATTGTACGGTTCAGATTCCCTCCGACCAAAGAAAACCTTCTCTTTATTTTCGGGTTTTCATCTCTCTCCTTCATTCTTTCCTTCTTCTCCACCTCTCTAAACTTTCTCCTACAAACCCTAACCCTAGTTTTCTATCTAGTGTGCTCTATTCCTTCTCAAAATCAAGGGAAAGTGGTTTATCATCATTCTCTTCCACTGTTTGTTGTTGTTTTCAGGTATAACTCCTTCTTCTTCTCTACTTCTTTTTGTGAAATGGCTCCTCGTTTGTTCAACCGTGGAAAAAGAATTCGGATCGAGGGTGTTTCCTCGTCAGATTCTCCTTCTCTCGTTGAGCAACCATTTGAACAACTACAACCACCTCATCCGTTGTTCAATCCATCTCGTCCCTGCAATCCTAAGACTTATGACGACCGATTATTTATATCACTTGAAGCATCCAACGAGTGGTTTAATGATTTTCGGACTCGTCCGGTATTCGCGGGGCATCCAATTAATTTTTCTATTTTCTCTCTATATGACTCTTTGTTCCACGACCTTTGTCTCGATGAGTTAGTCACTGCAACTTCTGCCATCTATCGCCATGCCATCCAAATGTTCTACTGCAACTTGACCTATGATGACACTCACATCTATTCAAGGGTTGCAGGTATTGATATATCTTTTGATGACTTTGACTTAGCCGAATATCTTGATCTACAAGAACCCACCTCTTGGGAAAAGCTTGTTGAAGCCCGGTCGTTCCGCTTTCCAGACAGAATTTCCCTTGAGAGCTTCAAGGACGATCTGTGCACCCCGTACACACGTCCTCGCAAGCTTATGGCTAAATTTTTAAATCCATATTTTTCTGATCTTCATCGGATTATTTTCAATACTATTCTGTCAAAAGCTGGCTCAACCGATGAAGTTACATATTTTGAAATCTCAGCTATGTATCATCTTCACTTCAGTATCTCGTTCAATCTTCCACCTACCATGATGGACTGGATGATTAACTGTAGGAAGAAACCACGAGCCTTGGTTTTTGCATTATATCTTCCTATGGTCTTTCGTGCGTTCCGTATACCACTTGACACCTGTCCTTTCCTGCCTGCTCTTGCTTTTCTTCAGGCAGTCGTCGCCTCTCCTGAGGCTTCTGAGCATTCTGATGATGAGGAGCCTGACTCCCCTCCACTCGGTCAGGATGCACCTCCTCTACCTGCCACTCTTGAGTCTATTCAGACTATGCTCCGGGATCGTTTTGCTCTTGAGGACGATCGCTGGACACAGCTGGACTATCGTACTAATCTGTAGATGAGTGCCCTCGACAACTCTCTGCATGATATACGGTATTCCCTGTCTCGTCATCTGCACATTCCCATGGAGCGGGATCCAGCGCGCGTGGGCCATCGCATTGATGATCCGTGGGTCATGCGTTACATGGATCCAGATGATGCTTTTGTGGACCCCAGTCGCTCCTTCCCTGGTCACTCAGACACTCATGGACTATCTCGTGCTCCGTGATGGAGATTGGCTACTATCTGCCGCTGCTGCTGACGATGCATTTTGATTTCTAGTTATTTAGTTTTTATGTACTTGGATGTTCTAAAACTCTGGTTGTGTGTTTGACATTTGGTTATGCACTTTATGCTTATCGTAGTTTTATATTTTATGCTAGTGACTCATTTTGTTTATTTATATATTGTTTCTTCTCTGCTTGGTGTGGTTGCATTCCTATTATTGTCTACTGCGTTTCCATGTTCCTCTGCAGTCTATATTGCTAAATGCCAAAAGGGGGAGAACTATGTATATTCTGGCTGGATATATTTGGTATCATATCTTTCGCTTTCGTATATCTGTGCTTGTTTGTGCTTTTTGGAGATATTATACAGGTTCAATGCATTATTTACGGGGGAGCTATTTCTTCTAGCTCAGCACCGTTCACTGATCACGGGGGAGCTCTTATTTCTAGCTCGGCATCGATTATGGGGGAGCTATGTTGCTATAATCAACTGTGTCCAGGTATGAATGTTGAATACATATATTATTTTGTTAATTATCAATATGGGGGAGATTGTTGACACAAAGTCACAGTTAACCAAATATTGACAATATTGACTAAATAATATCTGTAATAATTCAATACGATACACTACGTCTGTATTAAGCTCAAGACAGAAGACAGCTCAGCTTCCGTGTCTCAGTTGATTCGAGTCTGTATTTTATACTTTCTTTGAGTCTAGACTAATGTAATCTGAGTCATGCTGAGCTCTTGAAACTTAGACTATAGCCTACCCAAAAATTCCAAGCTCCACCAAACCAGAAATTCCCAAATGGTCCCCTTTGAACCACTCTGTGCTCTGGAGACAGAGTTCGGGCCGAACTCTGCCTCCACACAGAGTTCGGGCCGAACTCTGTCCCCTAGAAATCAGGAACGCTAATTTTAGGGTTAGCTGGTTGCTAGTTGTCCAACGGCCAAATATTTGAATTTTTCTACCCGAATTCTGGCCGAATTTTGCCTATAAAAACACTATAAATAGGACATGAATTCTCTCATTCCAATCCATCCAATCTTATCTTCTCTTCTCTCTTATAAGCTCAAATAAGCCATATCCTTCCCATCTACTAGCCACAAGCCTCCTAAGTCTCGAGTGCTCAGCATCTCTCAGTTAGGATTCTTGTGCAAGAGTTGAAGAAGTCGCTTGGACAATTCCAAGCAAATCGCCACTGCGATCCTCTGTTAGAAGTTGACGTGCTCTTCAGAAGTAAAGGCACGGGTTGTAAACTACTATTTCATAAATAGTGGATTTAATCCTGAGCTAGAGTTCTCAGGCCTGGACTAGTCCTCCACGAGGGAAACCAGGTTAAAATCGCTGTGTTTACGTATGCTCTTTTGCTCTCTATTTATTTTCCGCACTTTACTCTGATTATTTATTATTGGTGAAAGAGTTATTTTTAATTGGCTATTTTTCTATATAAACTCTATTCACCCCCCTCTAGAGTTGCCAAACTGTTCTTCATCTTCGACGCCCAAGCGACGGATAAGCGACCTTTTCTCCCCCTTAAAATAAAATAAAAATTGTATCGGCTTGTCGTCGGTACTCCGTCGGTTATTTGCCGCAAATCCATCGCTAACGTCGACGGAAATTATCCGTCGCTAATGTGTCGTCGCTAATTTACTATATTTTGGTAGTGTACATAAAGAGAAACATGATCCTATAACTGATACCATGTTAAAATATTGCTGGACCTTAATGAAATAGGACTGAATCACATAACATGAATGATACTAAAGCAACCTATAACTAATGCTTTGATAAATGGATGAACATGGGACTGAAACAAGTAGGAATTTGACTGAACATAGTGTATTGGCTGATACCACTGAACGTTGGGACTAAAATTTATATATGGTAGTAATGTGAGTCCAATGAGGGCTTGTACCAAATATGAGATACAGGACAGGGACTGAACTAAGGGTGCCAAAACAGTCTCCTACTCAAAATTGGAACATAAGAAAGTAGGGACTGATACAAACATTACAAATGTGTTTGGACAGAACATAAAGATACTGGGGACTGAACCAATATCAAATGGGGTTAATCGAAGGTATACAAGGACTGACATCACTAAGACTCGACAAATATATGAAATGGACAAAACAGTAGGCAAGTTGGACTGATCAAGACAATATCCTATGATTGAACTCAAAGAGTACACTAACTGATATAAATAGAAGTGAAAGACAATGACTGAGCACTTAAATAATCAAGACTACACAGTTAGGAAGATTGGAACTGAACTAAGCTCTAACTGATACAAGTATCAGTAGGGACTGAATTTGATATATTGGGACTGTGCAGTAAAAGAAGAATGGATGAACAATTGCTCTTAAACTGATACTAAATGTAAACAGGAATAATACACCTTAAGAGATGGTCTGAACATTTCAATATAGGCAAGGACTTAACCTCCAATAACAGGGACTGAACTGTATATGAGATAACATCCCACTTCATGGATGTAAACAGTAAACATCACCCTCTTTCTAAGCAACCCACCATTATTCTCATATAACACCCCAAAAATTATACTAATGATAATCTAACTTAATATACAACTTAAAAACAATGTCAAAACTGAGTTTAGAACAATTTGTGCCATTTTGGTCATTTTGTCAAACACTTGGCGTGCGTATCAGATACGTTTATGATACCCACTTCAAATAGATTCAAACTTAACCCAAAGCTCACCCATGTCCTAAATTATTAGCATGACCTAATTTAACAAATTTACAAACCCTAAAATCTCTATTCTCGGATTTCTCCCAATTTGAGTCAAAAGCAAAGGGGAAAATCCCTCAAATAGGAAGAAGAGAGCCTAAAATCCTCTCTAATGGCAACTCTAATGCATGGGGGTTCCTCATGAGTGCCTCTACACTAATTTAATGGAAATTAATCGGTTAGAAAGCTCATACCAATTGGGAGATAGATTTTCAATGCAAAATTCCTTAGATCTAGAATCCCTTCAAGCTTCAAATGCTCCAATCTCTCTAAGCTTGCCAATAGAGCCTTCTCCTCTCCAAGAGGCAGAGAATGAGACCAATTTGAGTCAATTTGAAAAAAAAAAATGGTGTTAGGAACAATTGAGGAAAAAGCTTTTAATTAGGGTTAGGGTTTGGAGTGAAATATGGAGGAAGAAGATGAAATGAGGCTATATAAGGAAGGTGGGATGCTATAATAGGTTTGGTTTAGGGTTTGGCTAATGTAAGTTGTCTACTAAGCCCCTCTCTTATGTCATGACAAGTTTAGGGATTAAACCTTCTTTCCTAATTTGGTGTTTAACCCAACTTCCTAATTAATCTTGCTAGTCTAGCTAGAGGCTAACCAAAGTTCAATTAGACTAGTCCTAATCATCTAATTGGATGGTCATGTCAAGTTGGTTTGGGTCCTCTAGGACCACTAACCACTATTCTAGCTAAAGGCCAAACACTAGTCATATTCAATAATTTATTATATGCACTATTTAATTATTTAGATAATTAACCAAAATATAAATTTTAGTTTTGAAAAATAATTCATCACTCAAGATATAATATGAAATCACAATAATAACAATAATTAGAAAAAAGTCAAAATAATCTTGTTCCAGAAAAGTGGTGGTTACAAATGTCTCGGGTTCAAAATCAAAATTTTACAAGTTAAAAATTATGGTTTCAAACGACCAACTTTGGCATCGATTTCAACAAACCAAACGATATCATATTGAACTAAAAAAATTGTAATAAATTTGGTTATACCTGCTGTGCAGCAGAGTTGGTGGTTAGTCAAACGGAGCTTCGATGAGGTTGAAATAAATCCCCAAAGTTGGCTCCACGAAACTGTTAAAATATATGCAATTTAAACACCCAACTTAGTAGCCAGTTTTGATCTATTAAACGATCAAATTAACGGTTGAAATTTGATAAGAGTGAAGAGGCATATACCGATACTAAGACAGAAGAATCGGATCAATGATCCAATGATGGGATTTTTTAGAAAACGTGTCCAAGGATGCTACGACAAAACAAAATTTTGGATTCGAATTGTGGCATACTCGTCACGATGGGATCTAGTGAAAAATGCACGAATCGATTGTGTCGTGCATTGGGGACGAAGCTGACACATCGACGTAGCACGTGGGGGGTCGCCAGGGCATTGTGGACGGTTCTTGCGGCAGCGTACGATGGCCAACGACCTGGGTTGGTGCTATAGTGCTACTGCCCATATGGACAACACACGAGAAGGTGGTCGAACTGACAGTGAGGACATAGCGCAGTCGTACGATGCGGCCGTAGGGAACAGCTCGGTGGTCGCCGACCGTGTGTGGCGGTCGCCGACCGGGGATTCTCTATTGCTGGTGCCTCACATGCAGGATCGGGGGAGGGAAGTTGATACTTAGGGTTTTAACTATTTTGGTAAAAATATACAAAATATATATTAGTATATATAGAACTATGTATTAAAATACACGTATGTAAATAGAAACTATTTTGATTTATTTATATAAATAGTATTTAAATTAATGTCTATATATCAACCATGTATAAACGTACACATATACTTTCATCGATATTTATATAAAACCTTATATAGACGTTATATAAACCTTAAATAAAACTATATAAAAATAATTCGCAACTGATTAAAATTATGTATATAAGGTCCTATATAAATCCTTATATAGAAAATATTTTACAAGCATGTACATATATATTTTAGAATATATTTTTAAAAATAAGATATACTCTATTAAGTAATACTCAGCTCTAATAAAATATGAAAATATTTGGTATACATTTTAGGGGAATTTACATGCGCTTCCTACATAGGGGTTAGACATTTAGCTATTTACTTATCTGGAAATCCCTAAAAAAAATATTTAAAAAATATTTATATAACCCTATGGTTTAAGTCACAGCTTGACTTATTTTCATATAAGGGGCATGGATTTGCCTAGGCCATCCTTCTGTATCTAATGTGCTAGTCATGATACATGACTATACTAGCCATGCCACAACTCCTAGTCAATATTCATAACTAAACTTAACCATGACTAAAGCTATTCATTAATCAAATAAAATAATAATAAAAATCCTCTAAGATATTATTTAATCCAAAATTTTAAAACTAAAATCTGGGCGTGATCAAGCCACTTTGTATAAGAGGGATCATTGTTACGAAGCTCCGTTAGGGGTACTGGATGATTGGAACTCCCGGTGCCACTAACAGTATGAGGAGCCACTTCCTCTAAACAGTCAAAGGAGCTACTTCCTCCTTAACAGTAGGAGGAGCCACTTCCTCCTTAATAGTAGAAGGAGCCACCACAACAATCTGTGTCGCTCTCAAGCGACGTGCCGCTGCTCGGATCATGGGTGCCATCTAGTAAGATTGATGGAAACAAAGAATATAATTGATAACAAATATAGACTTTTTTTGAAGGTATATGCTATATGTAAGAGATAGTATCATTTTCAGTAAGAGATAGAAGTATTTTTAGTAACAAATATAGATATATGGAAGATGCGTGCTATATGTCGTCGTCATCTTCATCATCAATACCATCGTCATCGTCGTCATCATCATCGTCAAGTTCTTCTTCTTCTTCTTCTACATCAGGGACGTCCTCTTCGTAGACATCTTCCTGGTCGACATAGCCAATTATATGTTTGTAAGCTGAGTCTTGTATATCAACCTCTTCCTCCCCTCTATTTTCCTCAACAATAGTTTCAACATCCATATTATCCACGTCTTCTTCCGAATGTTGTCCCAAACAAGGCTCATCCACCTGGTCCTCCTGATATATACTGGGTCTCCAATATTGAATGTGTTTCTAGCTTTAGTCTTACATACTGCCTAACAGTCAAATCGATCTCTACAGTTCCATAGGTAACTTACATAGTTGACTTGAACAGCTTGACTTGCTAGTACAAATGAGTCGGGCCCTCTATATCTCCTTCGCCAATTTATATATACAAATCCAAATTATTTATTTACTTTCCATCCTTGATTTGGTGTTGTATCGAACAAATCACATTTGAGCATAATAATTTTCATGGCATATGGGGCTCGATATTGCAATTTTATAGTATCTCGAAGCAGACCATAATAGTCAAACTCCGACTCCTCATCATAGATGGACCCTCTTATACAAATACCAGAATCCTTTGTATTTAAGATATCAGCAAGAAATTATGTATTTATAGGATTTTGAGTTGCTTTAAACTTGAAACCATTAATGACATAGCCTAGCCAAGTCCTTGCTTCCTTAATCGGTCCCAATGCGAGATAACGAAGGCTCACATTTATGAGTGTTGTTCCAGGCAAGAAAACCTGTATTTATAGACATGTTATTAGCACATAGATAAAAATGGTAGCGACAGTACATCTAACTTATTATTTGAGTTGCTTACATATTTGATAAACCATTACGCAAAATTACAATCGACCTTCCTTTGAAGTTCCGTCTCATTAATATTAGGTGTCCTCTATTAAAATTCATCTATAAATACACTGAGAGATAAAATCAAAATGAGTTAGTGTATTTCAATGGCAGTATTAGAGTGTCAAAGTATAGTCACTTATATATCCAAATCTTTAGCTTCTTGTATGTCACAATTTGACAATACAAATCGATAAGCATCTTCCAACTCATCGGCACCCAACCATCATTTCTTACTAGCCCCAATAGGCTTGCCCCTCACGTTGAATATCGACATCCTATGTCTTCATCATTCCTTGAAGCTTTATTTCAATTTGTCTCGGCATGAGTATCGAAATAGATTGAGCAGAAGTTTGAGACCTCCTCGATAATATATGCTTTGTATATCGAAGCCTCTATGTGAGCCTTCTTTCCAATTTTTTCTTAATATGGTGTAGGTACCTAGAATTAGACAAATTACTTTAGATAAATTAAGCGTACAAAATCTACCTAATTTTTAAAACAAAATGTTAATCTATATATTGATATTTTACCTTTAAAATAGATACATCCATCAATACTGAACACCTCTACCGACACGTGCTTCGTATGGTAGATAAACCTGAAGATGCTCCATACTGTCGAAAAAGCCAAAAGGAAATACTTTTTCTAATTTGCAAATTGTCGGGACAATTTTCTCCTCAAGTTCTACACCGTAAGCTTAGTTGAACAAATATCCCTGAAGAATATAGATAACTCGGACAACGGAATCCATATCGTAGGAGGTAACATCATTCTAAGAGCAATAGCTAATAACCATGAGCACGTGGCAGTCATGACTCTTCATTCCCGTTAGCTTGTGTTCAATGATATCAACGCATCTAGACAAATCTGATACATAGCCGTCGAAAAATTGTAGACTTGCTATCTAGTTGCATATTATCAATCTATCTTCCTTGTTTAATGCGAATGGCGCTATCGGCTTCAAATATACACAAACTCCCATTTGTATAAAGTTTAACTGAGGACGGTTGCATATCTCGACCATGTCTTGTCTTGCTTTGGGATTGTCCTTCGTCTTTCCTTTAATATCCATAACAGTATTAACAAAATTATCAAATACATTCTTTTCGATATTCATGACATGAAGATTATGCCTTATAAGATTATCACTCCAATAGGGAAATTCCCAGAAGATACTCCGCTTGGTCCAATTATATATATGACCAAATCCCTCAACACGATTGTTTGATATTATATATTCTATCAAGGTCGACAAATCCTTCTCATCTTCCCAAATATCATGTCACAACAATCTCGGAGGTGGACAAGAAAGTTCTTGCTTTCCGTCTCTAAATGCCTCCTTGTTTTTTCTCTAAGATGTGATACGGGTAGAAATTGACGGTGGTAGTCAAAGAACGAGACTTTCCCTCCATGCTTAAGATGGAATGCCTTATTGTTTCCCATACATATCAGAAAAGACTTAGTACCACGGGTCCTCCACCCTGATAACATACCATATGCAGAAAAATCATTGATAGTCCACATAAGTGGAGTTCTCATCTAAAAATTTTGTTTTCTCGAAATATCGTGGTCGGGATGCCCAACTCCACAGTTGTTTCAGCTCATCCACCAACGGCTGCAAATATTCATATCGATATTCTTCGTCAAATTTTTGGGACCGGGTATGATAGTTGTCAAGAACATATAAGGAGTCTTCATACACATCCATGTTTGTAGATTGTAACGAGTAAGAATTACCGGCCAACAGGAGTATTGAGATATCCCGATTGTCCGAAAGGAGCGAAACAATCAGAATATAGTGCCAATCAAACATTTTTAGGCTCCGCAGCATAATCCGGATAACATCTATCAAAATGCTTCTATGCCTCTCCATTGGAAGGATGCGATAATTCTCCCTCATCCTTTGTACATTCCTCGTTATGCCACATCATGTATCCTACTGTATTAAGGGGCATATACATCCTCTACAAGCACTTCACGATCGATAAGTAATGCATGTACTTGTACCGATGCCGAACAACCGTTCTAGTTGACTTTCCTTTCCTCCAAACTGGCTTGTAACGATCCGCGTGGCAGAAACTGCATCTTTCTTTGTCCTCATTCTCTTTGTAATACAACATACATCCGTTGCAACAATAATCTGTCTTCTCGTACCCCAGTTCAAGTGCGGACCATCATTTTTTATTTATAAAGGTTTTAAGGAAGCTCTTTTGATTCTTTTGGTAACACCTCTTTGATTAATTGTAAGATCTGATCATAGCAAGCTTGTGGTAAGTTGAAATTAGACTTTATGTTCAACAAGCACATCACTACATACAACACAGAATGAGTCTCACAACCAGGATGTATAAGAGTATCCGTATCCTTAAAGATATCATAGAACTCCTTTGCATCAGGATTCGGATCCTTTAGATGAAAATTAGGCCCTGTCGCAGCATACACCATATCTCACACTAAGTTATGCTCTCCATACTCAACATAGTCTACATCGTCATCGATGACAACATCCTTAGCAACATCCATAGCAACATCCACAACAACAGCAAACTGTCTTTTCGGATAAAGTTTGCCCGATTATGCCTATAGGTCGTAATCACATACAAAACCCTTAAGGGTCATATGCTTCCTCACAGTCACCACTTCTTTGTAACATTTATTCTAACAATTAGTACATGGACACTTGATTTTGGGGCCATATATTTAATTAGGTTTTCTCATGGCATACTTGAAAAATACTTCAATGCCTGCCTTAAAATCGCCACTCACACCAATCATGCTCTTGTGTTGCCGCCTGTACATCCACGTACGATCAACCAAGTAACGATTTATTACTTCATGGAGGTGGAAAATTATGTATTGTAAGATAATATATACAGAAGCAATTAGATATGTACATATACATTAGATTGACATTCTAAAAGCATATGGGCATAATCAAAGAAGGATATGCATGGTTCAAAGTATTGGTATCGAACCATTCCTAAGAGTATCCATGCATCTTCATTGCCAAGTTTGGAGGATGGATGGCTGAGAATACTATCCAAAATTCATTATAGCATACTTTAGTGTCGATCATCTATGTTCTGTTCATTAGTGTGGTATATGTTCTTATCAAAGGAGTATCTGAAGGATATAAAAGAATTAAAATGGACCCGCATAATGTAAATGATAGGACATCAACTCACACTATAAATATAGTTATGGGTAACAGTATCATCATTGCCAAGGGATGGGGGTCGAGGGACACTCAATGTTATCTACGGCTACATGGTCTCTACCTCGCCAATCAAATGGCAGTATAGACTACGCCTCGTCGTTATTTGGCCAATTTTGGGTATCAATCATTAGTCCAATTCTAGTTAGTTCTTGCAAATTAACAACTCTTATTAATGCTTCAGTATCTGAGTTGTGATGCGTGAGTATCCATATCGTGATTAAAGAGTTGTGATGCGCGAGTATCCGATTTCAAACCCTCAAACTGTTATTTCTTAAAGCTAGGATAATGTAGAATGATGATGCAGAATGACCATCCAAAGCTATACAAGTACCATATATAGAGAACACCTCAAACTGTTATTTCTTAAAGTTAGGATAACATTAACTAAGAAATTAAGTTGAGGTAGCAAACATAGAAATAAAAATTTCCTATTACTCTAATAATGCACCCAAAATTAAATAAAAAACTCAAAAAGGTAACATTATCTTCTATCAAAACCCTTGCTAGTAAAAGAAGCCAAACACTTTTGCCAATATTCTTCCTCCTCGCTTGCTCATGGTCCAATTTATGAATTTTATTTCATGTATCATGTCCAATTTGTGTGTCCACGACACTATATCCTCAAATACATAACCAATTCCTAATTATGTATCACAAAAGAATATAATTCTATGTCCAAGTCAAAGAGAAGAAAGTGTGTGTGTGTGTGTGTGTGTGTGTGTCTATGTCCGACTTAAACAAGTATGTGTCAGTGTGTGTGTCCGTATCTAACTTAAACATGTCTGTGTCAGTGTGTGTACATGTGTATGTCAGTGTGCGTTTCATATCAGTGTGTGAGTGTCGTATCAGTGTCCGTGCTATGAGAGAAAGAGAGAGGGAGGGTTACCGAGATGGGGGTGTTGACCGAGGAGGGCATCGACTGAAGGGGAGGAGGATCGGAGGCGGAGTGTGTGGTCACGGCACAGAGGGGAGTTAGAGCGCCGAGGGGGTCACGACTAAGGGGGAGCCGACCAGAGCGAGGAGGACCGGAGGCGAAGGGGAGTCACGGTGATGGGGGTGGGGTCACGGCGGTAGGGAGGGGACACGGGCCGGTGGAGAGGGGAGAGAGGGTAGAATGCGAGAGGAGAGATAGATGGTCGATCAAAGTCAAAGCGAAGAAGGTGTATGTGTTTGTGTCCAACTCAAACATGTCCGAGTCAGTGTGTGTTTATGTGTTTGTCGCTGTGTGTCTTATATCAGTGTGTGTGTGTCGTAGCAGGGTGGGAGTGTCGTATCAGTGTTTGTGTCGTGTTGTGTTAGTGTCCGTGCTATGAGAGAGAGGAAAGAGAGGGTGTGCTTTGTTCATATGGTTCTTTCTAATCCAAGCAAGTAACATATAATCATAATTAATTTCCTACTGATCAACTTTTCTATCATAAAACTATAAATTGTAACCCCTAGTCGCTCCTCCAAGTATAAATTAAACCCAATCTCCGTCCTCTCAAGTTTGTAAATTAAACCCAACTTTTCTGTCATAAATTTCATAAATCATTTCAATCATTAATTCACCACCAATGAATCACATCGTGTCTTGAGGTCGTCAACCCACCTTTGGTCACACTACTCCATCAAATACATGTTGTCAAAAAATTTTATAATCCTTTGTCTACTAATTGTAAAAATTAATACCATTATATACCTATGGCATCCCCAATCCCCTCATATATATCAAGCAACCAAAATTTAATAAGCAAACTAATTTACATAATTAAAGATCTATTTTAGTCTTCTAAGCACACATGGGACTCGTGAATTTCCTAAACAGCAAGTCTACATGCATATAGGATTTCTAGACCTATTTTTATGGTTTTGACTTCCAAAATTTAAGGTAAGTCCCCAAATAAAGGACAAACATATAAATAAACTAATTTAATCTAATTATAATCGGAAATAAAATCTAAATATAAATTCTTGACTATAGAAAGTCACAATTCCAAATTCGGGACCCGTGGCACGCAAATCGAAACATATCATTGACTAAATATTCAAACGTCACGATATCAATGATTTGAGTGTGCAATCTAGTAGATTTCATTGCTACGAGTGCAGTGAAATCAACAGTGCCACAAAATCATGATTTGGTCAAAATTTATTACCATTATGGCTAACCGTAACTAAATCGGTGAATCACTGCCAATTTTGCATTCTACGAATTAAATAAAATACTAGATGAATTTATGAATTTGTGGAAAAAAATTATACTTTGTAGATCTCCGTGTAAAATTTCCAAAACTTCAAACGAATCAGAAAATAGAGTTCGAGATTTCCCAAAATCTCGAAAACAGTGTATGCATCAATTTTTTGACAACCGACACTCAAATTAATCTCCAAAAATTCATGAAAATAATTATAGAAAATAAAATATATTTTTAAAAAGCGTTTTAAAAAAAGTCACCTAAGAAGGACGTCAGAGTTGATCCCGATCGCTCCGCAAAATTGAAGGTTCTCCAAGTTCAAAATTCTCAAATTTGGTTGAACATTAAACTAGGATTTCTGAAATAAAAATTATATATATATATATATATATATATATATATATATATATATATGGAGGTTATATATAGGGAGAGAGGCGGTGGCTACTCGGGTCGCAGCTATGGTGGACAAGTGGCAACATCCCAGCTGCCCCCATCCAGATCCAAGGCTGTAGTTGATTACAGCTTTTCTTAGCCAAACTGGCAAGTTAGTGGCTTAATTAGAAAAGCCTCAGCACAGTCAACGATGACTGTGCTGAAAGCTGGGCTACTGAGTGGCTGACAGGCGGGCCCAGATTGGCTGATTAGATAAATGTTAATTTTACATAGAAAAATTAATAGAAAAATTATTTAAAATCCAGATAAATCCAAATAATTTTAAAAAAATCATAAAAAATTATGGAAAATATTTTTAGGTGCCTAGAGCCTAGATTAAATCTTTCACTACAAGAAAAATGATCATTTACGGCGTGCGAAACGCGCCGTAAATGATCTTTCACGACGTACATTTTGATACCGTAAAAGGCCATGCCTTAAATGACCATATTATTTACGACGCACATTTGAACGTTGTAAATAACCCCTTCATATTTTTTACAGCGTTCTAATGTGCGTTGTAAAAAAGTGGAGTGGATTATTTACAACATTCACCTGTGCGACGTAATTAATAGGATCATTTAGGGCATAGTCTTTTACGACGCGTATTTGAACGCTGTAAATGATCCATCTCCATATTTTTATAACGTGCATTCGAACGCTGTAAATGACTATTTCTATCTTTTTACAATACGCAGTAGAACGCTGTAAATGATCATCTTTATTTTTTACAACGTGCTGTCGAACGTTGTAAATGACCCTATCCATCTTTTTACCGCACACATTAGTATGTTGTTAATGACCATTTTTATCATTTTACAACGCTCAATCGAATGTTGTAAATGACCCACTCAATCTTTTTAAAACACACTTCGAACGTTGTAAATGATCCTATCCATCTTTATACAACTTGTATTCGAATGCTGTAAATGTCCTAACAATACAGAGACGTTTGTTCCTGACATAACAATCGTGCATGCATGGATCAAGCAAGCTGAGGGAACAAATACAATAATAGCACCCAAATATATAGTGAAGCTTTGCCAAGTTCAAATGACACAATCACAAGTGCTAGTACAGTTCAAATTCATCACAAATGCAAATGTCAAACAAATATTCGGTAAAGCTTCTACCAAGTGTAACCAAAATGATTTTTAGATTCAAATGACACAAATGCAAGTGTGAAAACAAATATTCAGTAACAATTCAAATTCAAATGACACATTAAACAACTATTCAGTAAACTACTGCCAAGTGCAACAAAAATAACAGTTCAAATTCAAATATAAAAACTACAACTTTCAATTGATAAGATCTTCTTGTTGTTGTCTTGTATATTGAAAGAAAAACCACATCATTCATCTCTTCTTCAGTTGATAAGATTGCCCTGAGTTGCTTTGTGAACAAAGTATTGAGTTCCTGTCATAAAAATTGCAACATTATATTAGCACCCAAGGATAAAGTCCAAGTCACATATGTAGAGAGAACACAATTCAGATTTCTGCAGCCCCTAAGAGGACTGCAGAAATCTTTTTAGGAATATGGACTTCATCAACATTACTATTTCTGTGGACAATATCGATATGTAACTTCGTAGTATAAACTATTTCTGCCTGCTCATTGGGAAAGCACATTTCTGTTGATCTAACCATGTAACAGGTAGACAAAATAATTTACAGACTGCCAACCTAATCATCTTGGTTTAGTCAAGAAATATAATGTCATTACAGATTGGGATTTGTTATTTAGAACCTCAACATTAACAGCATATAATATTCTTCCCACTTATCAATACTGAATATCTAGTTAATTTATTCGCACTCTCTCACTCATTGCTACCAAAAGCAGAGGCAAGACAATCCATTGACCACTATTTTAATCATGCCATTCATATTCTAATGTGCCATGGAAGGTTCATACATTAGACAGAGAGCATAACTCATTACATATATATATGTGCAAATAAGACTAAATACCTACTTAACTTTCAATATATCCAGAAATTATAAGAAACATCAATATTTTTTGAGAGGATGTAGCTAATATAATGTTGAGACTTCGTCTTGAATGCTCATATGTAAAGTTTCTAACATAGTAATCAAATCCCTCATGTATCCAGATAACCCCTTCCAACCATGTCGAGTTGAAACCCACATGTCATCAAACATGACAAACCATACATGCAACAAACTTTCATGGTTCTCAGAATTGTGAGTGTTTAGAAATCTTCTAATTCAAATATGATGACATGTGGGTATCGATTCAGAAATCTTCTAATTCAAACTTTCATTAAGCTTTGTGTTATTTGGTGCTATTGGTTTGTATAAAAGTAGATTACTGATGTGCGTCTTCCTGATTCCATAGTCGACCTCATTCAGATGATAAAAGACTTGGATGATGATTATGATGGTTGAAATTCATTTATGTACATTGTAAAAAAAATTCAAGAATGGAGGATTAGAGTGTTCGCACCAATAATACGAGTGAGTGATTACTTAAAATATGTACCATTGGCTGACAATGATAATTGTTTGCAGGGCAAACGACATCTGTAAGGAATCGAAGAGACAAACAATAAACGCCGATGATGTTCTCATGGCAATTGAAGAAATTGAGTTTCCTGAGTTCATCGAGCCTCTTAGAGTATCTTTAGAGGGTTAGTTGCACTTTCTAATTATTTTCCTCCTGAAAGAAAAGCAGATAGCAGTGAATATTATCATATCTGATCTTTCATAGCCTAGACTTAAGAAAATAATTATGTTGATAGCGTGCTGGAATTCTTTGTATGATATTTCATATCTGATCTTTCATATCTGATCTTTGCAAGAAAAGGAGACTTCGATGTTTCTGACTTTTGGATTATTATGTAGTATATCTATATCCTCTTCTCAACCTTTCTCCATTTGACCTGCTGTTATATGTAATCAGTGCATTCTGTTTCCCGAAATCTGCTATAAAATGTCTTCTTCCTTGGATTATTTGATGCTGTCAAGTTTATCTGAACCTGATTGCGAGGTGATTTTTTTTGGGAGGTGATTTGTGTTGGGATTATTTCCTTTTATCAGTGATTTGTTTTACCCTCTTCAGCTCATGAAATTGCTTGTGTTCTTTGAGGTCTATGTTGTGTAACAAAACTAAATGCCTTTACAGTAATAAAAAGGTAGAATGGCAACTCTTGAACAAAATGAGGATCGATGAGAGGTAATAGGGTTGGTCATCAATGTGTCAGTTTAATTCCTTTAACGAGCAAGCTTGTTAACTAAATCTCAATATAGACTTATTTTTGGTAAGGGTTGAAGGCTAAATATCACAAACTTAAAAACCATAGAACCACAACCCAAATTCCTTAAACCAGCAAGCTTGTTAATTCCTGATACCCACAAAACCATAGCCCAAATTCAAGAAAATAATGAGGAAAATATCATATAGAGTTCCAAGAAAAATCTCATAAGTGTATGTCCACATTTCATGTTCAGTCCAAACTTTGTTCTTTAACCTGTCCTTGAAAAAGAATCACATAGTTTAAAAAATGCTTAAAAATCACATAGTTCTAGAAATACTTAAGAATAACATAGTTGTACCTCAAATAAATAAGCCTAGTCCAATTTGATATATCTTATGGGCCATGCAATCGTACTCTGTTCAGCACAAAAAAGTTTACCGAACTCAGCTGTTGGTTGATACAAAACAATGTCATCAATTACATCATGAACCCAAACTTTCCAACAATCATGGCCTAAAGGAACATGATGGACCAATGCACTTAGATTTATTGATGAAATTTCAGCAGTAGCAACAACAACTTCATCTTTTGCAAACCAACTAAGCAATTTGCACATCTTATTCTCAATATCAGAACCTTTAGCTCCACTCGCCAATTCATGTTTTCATCTTTGTGTTCCTTCACAACCAAAATCTTGTATACTTGCTGCACTTACTTTGTTGCTTTTTTTGTTTTGTGCTCTCTCGCTAGCGAAAATTTGAATGCTCTTATTGCCTTTTTGTTTTCCCTGATCATTTTATATTCTCTCATCTTTAGAACTTCTACCAATTGTATCTTCCTTCTGTTTGCTTTTTGCTCTCTCATTACAAGATAGTTGATCGTTGGAATTTTCTTTGCGTTTCTTTTTTCTATCTCATTGGCCGAAAGTTGAACACTTGTATTTTCCTATTATCATTATATAAGTAGGTCAAATATCAAATTTTGTGATCAAGTGAATTGACAAAACCAAAAGAAAAGTTAATATAGATAATTCATAAACTTACAGAGTTATTTCCTCCTTTGTCGAACCGACCAAAAAGATCTTTCACCAAGCCCTTCAAGCTCTCCAATTCATTCTCTAATCTTGTGACTTTATTACCCATATGAATTTGACCATCCACTTTTGAAGGATTTGCTCCAAATCCAAACCCTCTTACTCGTCCTCATGGATCCGGACCAAGTACCTTTGCTACGGCATCATTTGTTATAGAAGTATGTTGTGATGGGTCTTCCTGAGCCTTGTATTGCTTTACTTGTTGCTAGAAAAACATAAATTGGAGATATATAAATACTAAAATATAAAAACAAACAAAAGAGAGCTTAAATATACAACAAGATATTGTTACCACTATATCCGAGTCTTGAACTTCCCTATCTGAATTGGTCTTTCGTGCTTCACATGCATGAATCCAAACATTGGCCCTTGAAATTGCTTCAGGTGTCTCACTTTTTTGCTTCTGCAAAATAACAAATATAGATAACTACAGTAATCTCACATTTTAAACCAAGAATGAACCTAACATATTATTCTTACCAACTTGTCTTCAACAACGGAAAACTTTTTCTACTTGTACGATGCACTAAATCAACTTGTTTTGCTCTCATCTTTTTGAATTTTTCAGTTCTTTCCTATAAAAAAGATTAGGGGAAAAAATGTTGGTGATATAACAAGATACAAAAGTGTAATAAAAAATAGAGTTAGGGAAGAAAACATTGAAGTATGTACTACAAAATCTCAAAACTAGAATTACCAAAATAGTATGACTTGTTCTAGCTTTAATAAAAGACATCCACTTATCCATAGATTCAATGTTTGCAGGTTTTAGGAGGCTAGCAGCACGTTGTAGGCCTACCACTTCCGCTTGCGTCCTCACTTGTTTCACCAAATTAGATCTCCATTCTCGCCAAATCTTAAGTAGCTTTCTAAAAGTATAATCATTGTGGCACTCATCAATAGAAAAATTTTGCTGCAAAAATATGATCCAAATTTGGTTGTCAAATATCATGTAAAATATAAGAAACAAGTCAATAGTAATACTAACAAACTTACCGTTAAATGTTTCCAAATCTGATCTTTGAAATCAATTGAGACATCCTTCCATTTAGTCATATTAACTGGTAGCAGCTCTCTTGCCGTCATGCTAAGGAAAGAACTAAACTTTGGAGCATTTTCCTTAATGGGTTGGCCTCTATGGTTGAAATCAAGAGGGAGAGTAGCATGCTTAGCTTGTTTGCTAACAGCCACATTTTGCCTTACCCCTAGGCGTTCCTTTTGGTTTTTCTGCAGTAACCTCTTCTACTAAACCATTTGGTAATGTATTAGATGATGACTTAGGTAGGGAGTTAGAATCTTCATTAGAAACACCATCCAACATTGGTAAGGACCAGTTCTTTTCTTGTCTACATGCAATAATAGCAGCAATTCATGAAGCTTTCTTGTGTTTTTTGGTTCTCCTTGGAGCACTGTTTGAGCACTTCATCAAAAAAAAGTTAAAATAATGAAAATAAATAGTAACTGTTTAATACTGGTAAATTTATATGTCTAGAACAATTTATTGTAAGAAATTGAGTGTCAGTTCATAGTAATAGGTAATAGGTAATAGGTAACCTCAATATCAATAATTATAATGCATGGTACATGACATCATATGCAAAGTGTATACAGTGAGTGTTCCAGATGCTTTGCAGGTAAGGTTGACTGCAATTTAATGTTGAATAAAATGGTTGAGTTAATGATTTACAAGCCCAGGAAGATTGGACAAGTTATTAAGTCATCAAAGTATTCAACACATCTGTATTCATCAAATAACTGAACATAAAGATGCAATAAGTTTGCCAGGTTATTCAAGTTTCCATTTGGATACATTTCCTAAAACAGAAATGCCTTCTGCTCGGAGACTAATTTCAGTTGTTCAAAAACATAGAAAATGTCGAACATAAAAACACTAAACATAAAGTTCATGATGGTAGGAAACACAGACCAGAGTGTACAAAAATGTACACTGTTTGAGCATGTATGGGCTTTCCACAAAATTCTTGGACTTGACATATGATGTTTCTTGCACTAATCAGATCAATACTGTACACCCACATTGTTCAGGATTACAAAAAAAAGCTCCAATAGAAAAGAAACCAGGAACTGAATTTGGATTGCAAAAGAAAAGATTAAAGAACAAATAGTTAATAAGTTATGAGTGTTCGACTGATACAACACCTTGTGTTGGAGTGTTTTGCATTCAACAAGGTTGATGTTCAGTAGGCCTAGAACAAAGTTTAATCCCACATCGGATATGACAGGATATGTTAAGGCATTGGTTTATGGGGTTGGTCTTGACTTAATGGTTCTGTTTTGTATGGGTTATTCCCTATATTTTGCCTAAAAGTATTGACCAAATATTGCTAAATTTATTCTGTAGGATACATGCAACAAATTTATTCTACATGATGCATGCAACAGAAAAAGTAACCAATAGAATAAACATATGTTGCTAAATTTTGCTTCAATTACTTTACTACGATTTGTCAGAGAGAAGGTATGTTTAAAATTAAAAAAAAAACTAAAAGTTGGAACTTACTTCTTCACCGTTTTTAGCCATCTTATTGACCAAATATTTATTCTCAGATAATTTGATCAATCTTCACCGTCTTCACTTTCAGTCTGTTAAGAAAACATAATAATTCATTAGATTCATAAAATAAACATCTACTCAAACAATAACTCAAGATTAATATACATAATTATATAAAAGGCCTTGGTATGATTACCGATACATAAGATAGATCCTCATAATCACGTATTACACAATCTTCATCATCAATATCAAAGTGAAGTTGTGATACATCTAAAGGAGTGCATGGCATGTATTCATTCCCATCACCCATCTCATTCTCATAAAACCTCTTTGTGGTGCTTTCAATACAACACACCAATTCGATGTGTCTGACTCTCTTGAATAAAATACTTGTTTTGCTTTTGATGCAAAAATAAATGGATCCCTCTCAAATTGATGTTGTCCTTGATGGAGGATAACTAATGTAAACCCATCTTTAACTTTGATACCATTTTTTATATTTGCCCAATCACAATCAAATAAAGGTATTTTAAATTTGTAGTAGTCCAGTAACATGATATCTTTTATGATACCATAGTAAGTTACTTTTCCTACTACTTGTGAAGAATCTTTCGCACTTGCTCGACACATTGTTTCTGCTTCAATAGAAACCCCACAATTTTGTGTGCTTTTCTCGGCATCCTTTGTGTGAAATCGATTTCCATTGATAACATAACCAGAATAAAACTTTACTTCTCTCTTAGGCCTACATGCAATCCATCTAACAATATCTAAAATTGGAGTACTACTGCCACTTCTTACTTCATTTCCCAGTCATTCACTAAACGTGTTCATATGTCGCTTTTCTAAGAGAGATTCATTCTTGGCCAAACGTTTATCTAAACGTATAAGCTGCTCTTTGTGCATTCTGGAACAATAAAAAAGATAAGTTAGAATGTAAATAATGAGGATTAAAATTAAAAAAATAATACTATAGAATTATAACTTACTCTCTCCATGGATCAACTTCCGCGGTATTCTTCAACACATAACGATGGGCAATCTCTAACATAGAAGAATTCATTGACTTTTTTGTCCTACCTTGACCAAGTGGCCGTCCTTCTACTATTGTTCTATCTTTAAAATCTTCATTGCGCCTATGTTGATGCCCTATATCAGCTGCTGGTTTTATGTACCCAGAACAAAAATGTGTCAACTCATCAGCTAAATACTTCTTAGCTATGCATCCTTCGGGATTAGAACAATTCTTAACATATCCTTTTAGGACCTTCATATAACTAATCATGATTACATAATAAATTTAAGCTTTATAAGCAATCAAATTAGGTTATAATTAATATAGAGATATACCATAAAAATTGATCCTCACCTTTCAAAAGGTTACATCCAAATGAAAGGTACCGGTCCAACAATCAGCGCTTCTTGTCCAAGATAAATAGTTAAATGGACCATAATGTCAAGAAAAGACAGAGGAAAGAACCTTTCCAACATGCACAAAGTTTCAGCAATTTCATCTTCAAGAAGCTCTAGTTTATTTTTATCAAGTACCCTTTGACATAATTGATTAAGAAATGCACAAAGGCGAAAAATAGCAATCCATGGTCCCTTAGGTAAAAGTCCTCTCAATGCCACTGACAACACTTGTTGTACTAAGACATGACAATCATGGGACTTGAGGCCATAAATCTTGTTGTCTTGTAATGACACTCGATTTGCAATGTTTGAACTATAGCCATCTGGCAATCTCAAATTTGCTAATCTCTCACAAAATATATGCGTCTCTTTCTTTGAAAGTACGTACGGAGGTATAGTACCTTTTGAACTACTAAACTTATCATCTTTGAGATGTAATTTTTTTTTTGATGCCCATCACCTTCAAATCTTTTCGAGAATTCAAATTGTCTTTCATTTTCCCTTTATATTCAATAGAGTGCCAATAATACTCTCACAAATATTTTTTTCAATGTACATCATGTCTAAATTGTGTCGTAATAGAAAAATCTGCATTATGAAGAGAATACATATTAAATTTAACAAATAATATAAATAGAGGAAAAAAAAGGAAAAAAAATACCTTCCAATATGGTAACTCAAAGAAAATAGATATCTTTTTCCATCGCTTTGTAAGCTGTGTAGGATCATCACCATCATTATAATCGATTTCTTTATTTCCCTTCTTTCTATTTTCATGTTGTTGACTCTTTGACTTTCTCCAAACATTTACAATATTGTTGATCACTTGAAGAACCTCTGAACCGGTTAATTTTTTAGGCCTCAATCGATGTTCTTCGGTTCCATCAAACCATGATGCTTTCAACCGCAAAGGACAATTAGGTGGAAGAAAAATCCTATGGCACATGTAAGCAAATTGTTTCCTATTTTTTAGCCATTTTGAGCATGTCTGAACACCACAAATGGGACATGCCTTCTTACCCTTTGTAGAATATCCTGATAAATTTCCATACGCTGGAAAATCATTTATTGTCCACATCAAGATAGCTCTCAAAGTAAATATGGTCTTAGTGAATGCATCGTACACACTAACTCCGTTGACAAATAATTCTTTTATATCTTCTATAAGTGGTTCCAAATATACATCTATATCATTTCCTGGTTGTTTCGGACCTGGGATAAATAATGACAACATTAAATTTTTTTTAGACATGCATAAAGATGGAGGGAGATTATAGGTAACCAAAATCACAGGCCAACAACTATATCTTGAACTATGATCACCAAAGGGGTTAAATCCATCGAAAAAAAGACCAAGCCGAAGATTATGAGGATCTGATGCAAAAGTTGGAAATTTACTATCAATCTTCTTCCATGCAAACGAGTCAACTGGATGGCACATCATGTCGTCCTGGCTTGTGTTATTGTAATGCCATGTTAATTGTTCTGCCTTTTCAGATATCTTGAACATTCTCCTAAACCGAGGTATGATTGGAAAGTACCACAAGACCTTTGCAGGAATTCTTTTACGAACCTTTTGAGTATGCTTATTAAACTTCCATCGTGATTCACCACATTTTGGATATATCTCCATATGTTCTAAATTCTTTCTAAATAAACAACAATCATTCACACAAGCATGTATCTGTTGGGAAAGAAACACGGAAACCTTTCCCCAAACCGGAGAGTACCTGCGAGAGGACCGAGCAATACAACGCACGAACCCAAAAACAATCACACAAAAACAATCCATGCAGACACAGAGAATTTTTGACGTGGAAACCCTTGCGGAAAAAAACTACGGGACGATCGGAGTCCAACCCTGAGAAGCCTCCACTAATGGAATAGAAGAATTACACCCTCTATAAACTCCTCCCGATCCAAATCGGATCCCCACAACACTCAGAGATAAGAACAATGATTACAAGGCTACGAAGAGCGAGAACGACGAGTAGAGATTACCCGAACACGATCTCCTTCGAACAGCGACCTTCAATCCTCCGTCTTCTTCTCCGAAGTTGTAATGGCACTCTTGCCTCCTTCCTCTCTCACACTTGTGTTGTCCAATGCGTTGCGATCATACGATTGAAGGTCGCAACGCATTGGATAACACAAGTGTGAGAGAGGAAGGAGGCAAGAGTGCCATTACAACTTCGGAGAAGAAGACGGAGGATTGAAGGTCGCTGTTCGAAGGAGATCGTGTTCGGGTAATCTCTACTCGTCGTTCTCGCTCTTCGTAGCCTTGTAATCATTGTTCTTATCTCTGAGTGTTGTGGGGATCCGATTTGGATCGGGAGGAGTTTGTAGAGGGTGTAATTCTTCTATTCCATTAGTGGAGGCTTCTCAGGGTTGGACTCCGATCGTCCCGTGGTTTTTTCCCGCAAGGGTTTCCACGTCAAAAATTCTCTGTGTCTGCGTGGATTGTTTTTGTGTGATTGTTTTTGGGTTCGTGCATTGTATTGCTCGGTCCTCTCGGAGGTACTCTCCGGTTTGGGGAAAGGTTTCCGCGTTTCTTTCCCAACAGAGTGGTATCAGAGCTTTGGGTTCAAAGGGTGTCAGGAGTTGACAGAGGAACCAGAGAAGAGAGATGGACGTGAAGCCGGTGCGCATAGTGAATCTGAACGGCACAAACTATCATTATTGGCGGAGCAAGATGAAGGATTTGCTGTTCGTCAAGAAGCTGCATCTGCCCGTATTTGTATCCGAGAAGCCCAGTGATAAATCCGAGGAGGACTGGAAATTTGAGCATATACAGGTGTGCGGATACATCAGGCAGTTCGTTGACGAGAATGTGTACAACCACGTTGCCAATATTGAGCACGCGAAGACGTTATGGGATAAGCTGGAATCTTTGTACACGAAGAAGACCGGGGTAAACAAGTTGTTCCTGATCCGGACGATGATGGGTCTGCGGTACAAAGATGGGGTGTCTATTACGGATCACTTAAGTGATTTCCAGGGCGTGGTTGACCAGCTATCTTCTATGGAAGTCAAGTTCGACGACGAAGTTCAGGGACTGTGGCTGCTGTGTACATTGCCAGACTCGTGGAAGACCGTACGAGTATCTATGGTCGCTTCTGCTCCAGAGGGCGTGGTCAGTCTGGAGTTTGCCAAGAGCGGGGTGTTGAATGAAGAGATGCGGAGACGTTCTCAGGGCACTTCATCCACATCCCACCACTCAGAGGCACTTGTTTCAGAGAGCGGCGGAAGGGGCAAAAGCAGGGGTCCAGGTGGTGGCAGAGACAAGAGCAGGGGAAGTCCAAGGGTCGTTACGAGGACTCAGAGTGTTACCATTGCGGTAAGAAGGGCCATATCAAGCGGAATTGTTTTGCTTAGAAGAGAGATAAGAAGGGCGACAAGGGAAAGCAAGAAGAGAACACTACAGCGGCGGCCTCGGTGCATGGAGGCGATGTGATCGTCGTAGGTGATGAGGTCATTACTAACCTCGCCTGCGACGACAATTCTTGGCTGGTGGACTCAGGAGCTTCAGCACATGTATCTCACAATAGGGCACTATTTACCACTTATACGACAGGAGACTGCGGCGTATTGAAGATGGGCAACGGAGATGTGTCGAAGGCGGTTGCCGTTGGAGATGTGCATTTGAGAATGAAGACGGGTACGGTTCTTGTTCTCAAGGATGTTCGTCATGTCCCTGATATCCGTTTCAACCTGGTATCGGTTGGAAGGTTGGATGACGAGGGATTCTTCAGTCTCTTCGGAAACAGTCAGTAGAAGCTTTCCAGAGGTTCGATGGTGATTGCCAGAGGAAGCAAGAAGTCCGGTCTCTACTATATGGAGGGGAGCGCAGAGGGGGCACAGGAGGTGAATGCAGTCAGTGATGCGTCTACCGAGTTGTGGCACAGGCGGCTCGGCCATATCAGCGAGAAGGGGATGAGCTACTTGGTGAACAGAAAAGTAATTCCGGGGCTCAAGTCTACAAAGTTGGAGAAATGCACGCACTATTTAGCTGGGAAGCAAAATAGGGTGTCTTTCCAAAGTCACCCAAGTTCGAGGAAGCCGGCGTTGCTCGAGTTGATTCACTCGGATGTCTGCGGTCCTATGAAGGTAAAATCTCTTGGTGGTGCTTCTTACTATATGACTTTTATTGATGACTGTTCCAGGAAGGTTTGGGTCTATGCTTTAAAGACCAAGGATCAGGTGCTGCCTACTTTCAAGGAGTTTCAGGCCTCTGTTGAAAGGGAGACGGGCAAGAAGTTGTGTGTTCGGTCCGACAATGGCGGCGAATACATCGGTCCCTTTGATGCGTATTGCAGAGAGCAAGGGATACGACACCAGAAGACTCCGCCAAAGACACCTCAGCTCAATGGTGTAGCGGAGCACATGAACAGGATACTGATGGAGAGGGTGTGGTGTTTGCTGTCAGAAGCAAACTTGCCGGAGAAGAAGACGGAGGATTGAAGGTCGCTGTTCGAAGGAGATCGTGTTCGGGTAATCTCTACTCGTCGTTCTCGCTCTTCCTAGCCTTGTAATCATTGTTCTTATCTCTGAGTGTTGTGGGGATCCGATTTGGATCGGAAGGAGTTTGTAGAGGGTGTAATTCTTCTATTCCATTAGTGGAGGCTTCTCAGGGTTGGACTCCGATCGTCCCGTGGTTTTTTCCCGCAAGGGTTTCCACGTCAAAAATTCTCTGTGTCTGCGTGGATTGTTTTTGTGTGATTGTTTTTGGGTTCGTGCGTTGTATTGCTCGGTCCTCTCGCAGGTACTCTCCGGTTTGGGGAAAGGTTTCCGCGTTTCTTTCCCAACAGTATCTTCTCATACCCTAAATCATATGCCTTGAGAAACTTCTTCATAGAGTATAATGAATTTGAAAGTATGTTATCATTTAGCAGACATCTTTGTGATGGTACAACCCGAATATAAAGGAAGTTCCGCCTCCTCCACTAAATCTTTCAAATCAGGCTCTATTCTTTCATCTGTAGGTTCCATAATGCCATCATCCGCATAAAGTGCATCTTTGTACATGTTATAGGTCTCTAGAAACACTACATTTCCATCTTCTAATGTATTCAGCTTTTCTCCATGAAAGACCCATATAGTGTAACGAGGATGCATACCATTTATAATCAAGTGATCTTATACGGTATAAAAACTATGGTATTATAGGTTCATACAACGATTGTAAGGGCATTGAGTCTTTTGTAGATCCACCTTACTTGCTTGAACCATATCCACAAATCTCATTGCACCATCATGATAGGCTTTACAAGTTCTAAAGATCAAGAAAAAACATGAGAAGGAGAAGGAAAAATCACTTTTTTTACAAAGAAACGACACAATATGTATATACGATTATATAGTTTAGAGGTTTTTAAAAGAACCTTGAAAGATGTATCCAACTTTTATCCAAGATGTCTCTATTTTCCTTGGGAATCCTCCTTAACTTTAATAGAGAGTTCTACAAATATATTTTTCAAGATAATGAAAAATGATAATAATAATAATACAATGTATTTATTGTAACAAAAATTGTAGATATTAAAGATATAGAGAACTAAATCATACTTACGAAGTACTAAAAGATATTCGCTACTCTTCCAACCTTCACTTGATCATCCACTTGAAGTCCTCAATATAGTCACTGTAACAACAACAAAAAAGAAAGAAAATATCTTAAATAAGAATCCATTTGAAGTCTGTTACACCTAATCCATTATGTTCATCTCTTTCTTAAAATAGTGAATAATAGACTGATTTTGTTCTTTGATACTTGCAACTTTTACCAATTTTGCATATTAATACTATATACAAGATTTTAAAGAGAATTCATATACCAATTTGCTTTGAGAAAAAGACTTCTTTATAAAATGATAACGAACCAAGATTTTAGGAAAAAGACTGCTTTAGAAAAAGACTGCAAGGGGCGGGCAGATATTACTTACTTCCTTATACCAAATGTTTCTTATCAAGTAGCTATATAACTTGGTGCATGATGATAATGATGATGACAACAGTTGAAACAAAGAGAATAAATATGGTAGCTAAGAAATGAAAGGAAATAAAACAAGAAAGCAACCTGGAGATCTCCAACAAACACGTACAACCGATCCCCAACAAACAGTAACTGATTTATGCCTATGACATATCAGAAAATTACCATTATAAGCCTCCAAAATGTAAGAATCTTACGATCAGATAAAACATATTATATTTAGGGCACTCCTTCCTACAAACTTAGGATCACATAAAAGCTATGATATTTAGGGCACTTCACCCTACAATTCATCATGTCCATCTGTGTTCCAACATAATTCATGTGTCCATCTGAGTATGAACTTGTGTTCTTTACGGGATCATAAACATTTCCTGATGAGAAGTATCATGTCCCTACTTGGAAACTACTATAAGGTGTCCATCCACTAGACCTTTTTGTACTTAGATTCCTATAAATAAAATGTTCAAAACACAAACTGAGCTGCACAAAGTGTTAATGTTAAAGCTCTCTATACTTAAAGACATATATATAGCCATGTCCTTATGTCATGGTTAGCAAAACAAAATACAGGATTAGAAAGAGGAAGAAAATATAGATTCATACGCTGAGACTGCATAATGCTAAATAATATAGAATGTAAAGGGAAACTCTATATCTAAGGAGACATTGGCACAAACTATATAAACAACTCTATAGCCCTATGACAGAATTTTTGCCTTGCCGATGCTAGGAAGTTGGTACAAATATAGAAAAACAAAAGCAACAAGAGAAAATAAGAAGATAATGATGATGACAGCAGTTGAAACAAAGAGAACAAATATGGTAGCTAAGAAATGAAAGGAAACAAAACAAGAAAACAACCTGGAGATCTCCCACAAACACGCACAGCCGATCCCCAACAAGCACAATCGAATATGGTGATATAAGAAGAAGAAGAAGAGAACAAACCATAAATTTAGCTTCTACCATGTGGAACAATTGGACAAACCCTAGATTTAGCTACAAAATCAAATCAAAGAAGAACAATTAGACAAACCCTAGATTGACTACGACTCCAAAGGAAAGAAGGCTTCCAGTTCTTGCGGTGTCTCCCAATTCTTCTAGGGAAAATAAAATATGGGAGGAGCAAAATGGGGGCCAATCCCTAAAACACCAGCAGCTGATCCCTACTTTTTGGGGTGAAATAAACTTAAGGAGGGAATAAAACTTAGGGGGAATAAACTTAAGGGGGGAATAAAAACTTAAGGGGGAAAATAAACTTAAGGGGGGAAATAAAAACTTAAAGGGGAACCAGCTAGCCGATCCTAATTTTTAAGGGGACAATTACAACATGCATAGACATGGGCCATAAATGAGTGGTCAAACACAATGCGCAAAAATGTATGCCGTAAATGAGTGTTCAATTACAATACGCAATAATGAATGCCGTGAATGAGTGTTCAATTACAACACACAAAAATGTATGCCGTAAATAAGTATTTAATTACAACACGCAAAAATGCATGCCGTAATTGAGTCTTCAATTACGGCGTGCATGTCAAACACGCCGTAAAAAGACAAAAAACAACTCTTTTACGTCACGCATATTTGCACGCCGTAAATAAGTATCATTTACAATGCGCAGCAATTGCGCGTCGTAAATTGCGCGCCGTAAATACTACATTTTCTTGTAGTGTGTTTGGTCTTAAAATATCATCATATAACCCTATAGTAAATCACAAAAGCCTATGGAAAAATAAATTCTATAGGTTTTAATTATCTAAAAATTCGTAAAAATTTCGAAGAAAACAAAAAAATCTAGAAAATATTTCTAGTCCTCTAGAGCCCAAATAAAAATATTTGGTCTCAAAATACCCCTGTGTGAACCTATAGAAATTCCCAAAAGCTTATAAAATTAATAAACCTATATATTATAATTATCTAAAAATCTCAAAAAATTGCAAAATAATAAAATAATAAAATAAAGTATCTAGGGCTACCTGGAGACTATAATGACCATAAATTACCTAATGTCACCATACTACACCTATAGACTTGGGTACGACCCCTAGTGATCCCAAATCTAATTCTTAAATAAATAAATAAAATAAAATAAAAATTAAAGGAGTTCATAGTAAGAGATACGTGCTTCGGCATGATTTATGGCACTATGGTTAGTAGTTGACACTGAGTCATTATGTTGTAGTAGGTGTTGTCTCGTGTATGAACAGAAAAGATAAGTGTGGTATATTCACGTTATGTTTCGAGGTACATCATATTGAAACACGAATGGGTATTATGGCACGACCATGGTGTTTCAACACAAGTTATGGCTTAGAGTCTTTGTCATAAATTGATCATAATGCAAGATTAAAAATACCATAAAAGAATAAGTTTTCCTCACTAAATGAATGTGTTGGTTTTATATGGGTGGGCGATATGCCCCCCATCAGTACAATTGTGTACTGACACCCCACCAGTTTTGTTATACAGGTTCAAGTATTTGCTCGTCTTGGCAGAGCTCGCTTGGACGTACGGAGGCATGGAGCTCCTTGGCGTTTTGAGTCATGCGGCCGCATTGAAGTCTTCACCTATATGGAACATAATGTATGGACATTGTATTCTCAATCAAATTGTATGCCTCGATGCATGATATTTTGTATTAGAAGATGGGAGAGAGCTGAGTGGTTATATTCAAAGAGATTGTGAGATTGAGTGACTATAATTTTGGCCTCGTGCCCTTGTAATTTTTCTGCATTATCAATAAAAAGAATTTTATTTTCTATACATCTCGTGTTATTCAACTTCTCTGCTCGGGACTTATCACGACCCGCACCCGGATGTAACCTCATTCTGTGCGACGAACCCATTACTAAGCTGCATAATCGGCCATCATGGTATTCGCCTTGCAAGAGCGTAACTTGGAGGATAGTTGAGCACCTCTAGTGTAGTGCCCCGCTCCAGTCCACTATGTAATATCCACGGCTTGCTAAATCAATTTTGACTGAGTTTGGGAAAACCTTTGCCGGTATCGTTGGATCAAGGACGAAATACAATGAACTGATGGATCAGCTTCTATTGAAATAAGTCATTGGGTATCTTTTGAAGAGAGGATTTCTAATTCCCTTACCTGCTGATGAGGTGAGTGCAAGTCCATCACAATTTACTTGATTATGGAACTTTTAATGCTTGTTTAGCCTGATCATCATAGTTACATTGGAGAAACTATAGGTATTTGGGTCGTATCGCACAAATTTGCCCCCCTCCCGAAGTAATTTTTAAATGTTAGCTCGCCATTGTATCTGACCTTGAACCAAATATATCATTAAGGTGCTAATATTATGAGTAGCAAAATATTGTTGCTAATCAAGAAAATTAATCCTAAACATTTGATGGCATTTAATTAATTCCAGTTGAAGATGGAACATGAAATATGATAACGATGTACATCTGGTTGTGAGCCTGCCCTGCAGGTGCAGTCTGTGTGTGTTGTCTTGTTATCTGACAGTATGAGACCGAGCGTGTACATAAGAGATTTAACATTACATATATAATGTTGGGGCTTTTCCTTTAACATGTGAAGAGAGCTTGCTCTCAATACATGCCTAGTAATTTTTAGTCCCACATTGGAAAAGCACCATGAGTTGTATTTCTATATATACTTGGTATGTTGTTGAGATGAGCACATGGGGTGGTGACCCTAAGGAGGGAACCATGTGGGTGATTTTACTAGATGGTAAGGATAAGACTCCATGGTAAAGCTTAATGCTTTTTGCCCTTGGGAATTAATTCTCATTGGAGCTAAGCCTCGTAGGGACTTAGCGACTCGAACTCGGACTCGGGCTCATGGGCTCATGAGGCATAATGTGGCATTTTGTTGGCACACTTTGCATTTAGCACGACAGCATCGTCGCTAGGCGCATAGTGCGCTTAAGTTGTACACATTACACGAGCCACTTGTGCAGCAGTTCGAGCGCCATACGGTATGACCAGTTGGCGCTGACCAATTGGCACTGACCAAGTAGCGCGGCCCAGTGGCATTCTAGTTGGTGCTGCCTATTGGTGCGGCCAGTTCGCACTGCCTGTTGGCGCGGCCAGTTGGCGCTGCCAGATAGTACAGCAGATGGTGCTGCAATTGGCACGGTGGTTGGCGCAGGGTGCAATTGACGCGTATGTTTGTACGGGAGCAGATAGCACCATTGGCGCGGTGGTGCAATTGGCGCGCGCTGTGCGCCAGTTGGCTCAAATCGTGTCTGTGCATAATTTGAGTAGTTACAGAATGTTTGGGGCAGTTTTTTCCACGTAGGAATGCAGAGTCATTTCATAAGCAACCCAGGTATTGAGCACTGAAAAGCTGTGAAATGGGTAATGAGATATCTCATGAAGACTCAGACATATGCACTGCACTACAATGGAGATCTGCCGATAGTAGAAGGATTCAGTGATGCCAGCTGGTGCTCAGAGTTCGAGAGCGAGAGATCCACGTGTGGATTTATTTTCATAATGGATGGAGCTGCTATATCGTGGAAGTCGAAGAAGCAGACTATGCTTTCACGGTCCTCCATGGAATCTGAGTTCTTTGCACTTGATACTGCAGTGGACGAAGCAGAATGGCTTCAGAAGATCATGTATGATCTTCCAGTGATTGGGGCACAAATACCGACGATAACGATATACTGTGACAACCAGGCGACTGTGACGGTGGCATCAATTGACCTCTTCAACGGGAAGAAGAGGACTGTACGGTTAAAGTACAGGGTAGTACACGATCTCGTCAAGAGAGGTATTATTGCAGTGATTGATGTTCGGAGTTAGGAGAACCTGGCAGATCGTTCACTAAAGGCCTCAAGCGCCAGCTGGTCGGTTACACAAAAAGTAAAATGGGCTTGAAGGCATTCTGATATTATGTTATTGTAATCCTACCATAAAGTTTTATGCTATTAGCTCAAAGAAAAATCTACTAGGCATCTAACTTTTGGTTCAAGGAAGGACCATTAACTGGGAAAATATCAGGAACAGTGGTTACATGTCCTCTGTGGCATATAGAGGTTACGGACCTACAACCACTGTTGTCTACTGTATGTTTTCTGCAGAAAACAGATCATGTGGTAAGGATGGCTTAAACGCCTTAATGAGTTCTCAGGCAGACTGAATGCCTGGTGTGCTTTACAGGAAGTACGGTAGCACAGCAATACAAGGAGTGAAACTCCATGCTACAGTGGGGTAACTCCACCATAAGGTTTCCAGTTAGGGGTAATGCCTCGGCTTTGCTAGCCAAGTCACAGCGGTGTAGCACCGCAAATAGGCAGGTAGCCTAATTATACTATATGATGAAATTAAAGAGGGGTAGACAACACTACAAAGGGGAGGATGTCCCCATGTTACAGTGGCACGACACCACGATGAGGTACCCGGATAGGGGTAAAACCTCG
Source organism: Iris pallida (assembly GCA_029216955.1). Taxonomy (NCBI): domain Eukaryota; kingdom Viridiplantae; phylum Streptophyta; class Magnoliopsida; order Asparagales; family Iridaceae; genus Iris; species Iris pallida. The sequence continues at coordinate 11,681,767 of JANAVB010036420.1, read as the reverse complement.
GCCTTGCAAGCCATGTCGTTGTAACGTAACACCGCAAGGGAGCCTAAGGCTTCATGCTGGGTAGTTTGGCACTACAAAGAGGCTTGTGACCTTATACTACTGTAGTATGACACTACGATGAGGTTCCCGGGTAGGGGTAATGCCTTGGCTTTAGGCCATGTCATAGCAGCGTAGCACCGCAAGGAAAGTGCAAAGCTTCATCACTACTAAAATATACTATATTAGCGACGTACTTTAGCGACGGAATAAAGTAACGTCGCTAAATATGTACTAAAGCGACTCCTTTCTATAGACATCACAAAACGTCGCTGAATAGCGACGTTCAGCGATAATAGATAAATGACGTCGCTGAAGAGCGACGTTCAGCGACATATTATTAAAATATGTCACCGTATATTAAAATGTTTGCGACGTTTAGCGACGTCTACTCTTGACGTCGCTAAATTTTTTACTTAGGGCAGACTGTTTCCTTTTTTCCCCTCACTCGAAAATTAGAAATTTCCCTCGAGCTCTTCCCCCCCGGCGACCCCTTCCCCCCTCCACCGGCGACTTCCTCCCCCCCCCCCCCGGCGACTCCCTCCCCCCTCCGGCGACCCCTACCCTCCCCCCCCCGGTCGAGCTCCTCCTCCTCGAGCTCCTCCTCTCCCAATCCGAGCTACTCCTCCTCTTCCTCAGGTAAACCCTAACCTAACTCCTCTCCCTCCTCCTCCTCCTCCTCCTCCTCCTCCTCTTCCATACACACACACACACGGACACACACACACAGACACACACGGACACACACACAGCTATTGTGTGTATTTAAGGGACATTACCAAGTTCATTGTTGTGTGGCTTAGAAAATGGTTATGAGCAAAAATAGTCTATGTTGCGTGCATAAATAGGGAAATGATGAGTCATATAGGCTAAGTGTGAGCTCGGGAACCTATAATGAAAACATGTATATGTATGTATGAAATTAGAAGGATCAGAGAAATAATGGTGATATAGAAAATCTGTGGGTACCTCACCCCCATTGTATAATGACAATAGGGAATATAGCATGGATTAGGACATCCTGGTAAATTTTTGAAAGGATGAGAGGGTGGTGTTTTACTCATTTATAAAGAACGTGAATTTTAAGAGAAGCAAATATTTGAAGGTGAGAGGACTGTTATAATTATATACATTTACTGGTAGGTTAACTGAAGGGTAGGACTAGTTATGCAGTGTGTGTGTGGTTTCCACCCTCTCAGTGAACGCTCGTTGTACAGTCAATAGAACTTACGGAATTCTATTTGTATAAGCTCCTTTTTGGAATAACCACTAGAGTGTTGAAAGAATGGACTGGCTGATAGAAAATGTTTCTACTCACCCTCCATAAGAGCTGGTGCTCTCTTTATATAGGGGTATGTTTGGATAGTAAAAGAGAGAAAATTGAAAAACTGCATATGCATGTAGTACGTACATATATATATTTTACATAAGCCTAGAAGCTAAGGTATGAGTCTAAGGTGTTATTATATGTTTTATTGATTATAGTACGTACATATATATATTTTATATATTTTGCATATGCATGTAGTATGTACATACGCCTAGAAGCTAAGGTATGAGTCTAAGGTGTTAGGATATTGTTAGAAATTAATTGTCTTGGTTGGTAATGGTTAGGATTAGTGCTCTTAGACTAGTTTTGACCTCGGTTGGCCGTTTTGACCAAAAGCCAACGAAAGTCAATCGAAAGTCAAACTTAGCCTAAAAGTGACCAGAATTGACCCGAAACCAAACCAGAGTTGACCAGTTGACTGAAAGTCAACAGTTGGTAAATATTACCCGATGGACCGGATCCAACCCGAGTTCAATCCGATCCTCCGGGCTTGGTTTTGGGCTTCATATGTTGAACCCGAGGTCAGGTCGGGCTTGGGCTCGGATTAGGCTTATGATTCATCTGGTTGGGCTCGAGTTGACCTCAAGCCCGACCCAACCTGCCCGAGTTGCACCCCTACACACGGTTACCACGTCTCTCTACTATAATATACACTAGGAAGTTCGGACACTACAAATATCGGTATTTTCTTCCATGTCTATGTCTAGTGAAGGATAATTGCCTAGACTTAGTTAACTTCACCCAGTTGGACTAGTTTGTCCAAGGTATTGACTTAGTCAACTCAACTTCACCCATTTTGACTAGTTACTGTGCTGAACATGTGTGTCCATCTTTGCAGATTTATTTCCAAATGGATATGAATTACTACTTGCAGAATCGTTCATGGATATACAATCGTCGTCCTGATGTTATGTATGGTGTGCAGGATGAATACATAGCGGGAGTAGAGCAGTTCCTGCAGTTTGCTAAGGCGTTCCCTCAGTACATGGATGGCACCAAAATTAAGTGTCCATGTGTGAAATGTCATAACGTGAAATATTATCCAGAAGTGGAAGTGACATATCATTTGTACTCGAGGGGTTTCATGCCTAATTACTATCAGTGGACCGCACATGGAGAATTTATGTCTTTAGCATCAGAGTCGGAGCCTTATGTTGAGCCGTATATGCATACGGGACCTAATTTTGTTTCAGATAATCATGCATACAACGACGGGTACATGAACATGGTTTTTGACATTGCGGGGCCTAGTTTCGTTCATGATGCAGCTGAGGAGGCACCGAATGTCGATGCTGCAAAGTTCATGGAGTTGCTAGAGAATGCAAGGACTCTATTGTATCCTGGTTGTAAGGATTATTCACCGTTGGAGGTGGTTACAAGACTGTTGAGCATTCAGTCAGATTTTAACATGTCGCAAGAATGCTACAACCGAGTGTTGGAGTTGATTATAGAGATCTTGTCGGCGGATGCTAAGTTACCTAAAGACTTCTATCGGTCTAAGAGGATGGTGAGATCGCTCTGGATGGAATATGAGAAAATCAATTCTTGTCGTAATGGGTGCATGCTGCACTACAAAGACGACAAGGATGCAGATGTGTGCAAATTTTATGATGCTGATCGCTATAAGACAACTAGTACAGAAAGGTCTACCGGTGAAAGAAGACCGACCGATTCAATGTACTACTTGCCTTCAATACCACGGTTGCAAAGATTATTTATGGTGAAAGAGACGGCCAAAAATATGAGTTAGCACATACGAGAACCGATTGAAGGAGTGTTGGATCACCTATCTGATGGAGAAGCGTGAATGCACTTTGATCGAGTGTGTATCCTAATTTTGCTTTAGATCCGCGTAATGTCATGTTGGGGCTATCTTCTGGCGGATTTACTCCTTTTGGTCTTTCGGGATCCCAGTATTCGTGCTGGCCTGTGATTGTCACTCCGTATAACCTATCGCCTTGGATGTGCATGAAGACTCAGTACATGTTTCTAACCGTTATAATTCCTGGTCCAAACAATCCCAAGAGGAACATTGATGTATACTTAAAACCTTTGATAGATGAGTTGGATCAGTTATGGGAAGTAGGCGCTAACACGTACGATGTTTTCAGGAAGCAGAATTTTCAGATGAAGGCAACCCTTATGTGGACCATCAACGACTTTCCGGCCTATAGAATATTATCTGGATGGAGCACTCATGGCCGTCTCTCATGTCCATATTGCATGGACCGTACTAAGGCTTTCCGTTTGAAACACAGAGGAAAACCGTGCTTCTTTGATTGTCATCGGCAATTTCTGCCAAAAGATCATCCGTTCAGAAGAAACAGGAATGCATTCCGTGTCGGCGTTGTAGAGAAGGGTGATCCACCGCCAAGGTGGTACGGAGCCACGATATGGGAGGAGGTTAGAGATTTTCCAAGTACTATCAAAGATCCTACAACTGGGTACAAGTGCGATGGATTTTGTAGAGATCATAACTGGACAAAGAGGAGCATATTCTAGGATTTACCATATTGGAGTACCAATCTGATCAAACATAATCTTGATGTCATGCATATTGAGATGTATTTGATAACATAATTAATACTGTGATGGACGTAAATGAAAAAATGAATGTCACGACCCGCACCCTAGAGTAAGGGCACGTGGGTACGTCCAGCCAACGCCGCAGTGTCGACGGTAGAACGCTGTCCTAGGTCAACATCTAACAATATATAAGGTACCTGTATAGTATATACACTCCGAATGGAGGTGACATAGCAAATACAGTCTTAATCACATCTAAGGTATAACATGATAAAAGAAAGATAGAGAAGAACAGAATGAAATCCACAGAGATACAATCCAAATATAAGTCTAAGTGTCTAAGATAACATCTCCATAAACATCAGATAAAACAACTCCCAGTATATACAATAATGTATCAATGAGAAAGACAAGATAAGAGTCTAAGCTAGCAGTCTAAACCACTGGTGGTAGATCCTCTACTGCAAGTGGGTCCAAGTCACAAGTATTGTCTAAAGCTGCACCATAATGGGTAGACACCAGAGTCTCATCATTCTCTGTAAAAATTTTAACAGTTCCATTCAGGACAGGAGCGAGCACAATACATCTCACGCAGGTCATAACAGGTTAGAAAATATAAACATGAAAGAGAGTACGATACATGAAACTGAAAGAAAGTACATGATGTAAATAGGGAGAGAACTGTAATAGAAATATCTACTATAAGTAGAGAGCTACCAGTGACTAGTGATTTAGAGTACAAAGTCGACATGTGAACGCCTAGATTTGCACATGAATATACTAAGAGGCGCACATGGATATACTACTTTGGAATTGTTCATATGACTATTTATACTCCCCCATACCCCAATCAATACATAAGGATCCAGACAAGTTATGTTACACACATGATTTTCACATGAAAGCCCATAAATGGGTGCACATGAAGTATATATGAGGGCTCATAAACGAGTGCACATGAATTCACATGAAGGCCCATAAATGGGTGCACATGAAATTCATATGAGGGCTCATAAATGAGTGCACATGAAGTATAGGTTATACATGAAATACATGAGAACATGACCGAACATGAGCATAGAGAGTACACGAGCATGCATGAACGAGCATGAAGCACATGAGAAACATGAATAACATGAGAGCGAGGAATACATGATGTACAAAAAACACATAACATGATGTATCCGATGCTCCCGAGGGGGGATAACATTTCAATGTAGGGATCCAATAGTACCAATCCGTGATAATATCGTGACAGCATGGAATAAGGTAAACTAGAGCAGGAATATAATTCTAAGCAAGTTATGAAATGATCAGAGAATGTACGCCTGGTATCTGAATAGCTGTATTAAATGTACCGTCCGAGATGAGTATCGACTCCTATTTAGAGCAACACAAGTCAAGATGTATACAGGGGATGATCAATGTAATCTACAATGCATCTGCATGCTGTCTAGGTTAAACTAGACTAAATTCAACACTTGGTCAACTCTAGTCAACCACACTAGTCAAACTAGGTCAAGCCTAACCCAAACAAGTCTCACTAGACCTAACCAGTCCATCCTAGCAATCACACCCAATCACAAGTCATACAGTGCAAAATACAAGTTATATACCATAGGCATATATAGGCTAACCTATATAACATGGCACTCAAGATACAGTATATAAAGGAATCAAATATATTACATGCATTCATCAATACTTAGGCCATATGATATGCCACTTATATATATTTTTTTCACTATATATATATATATATATATATCTATATATATCTATATATATATATATATATATATATATTATATATATATATATATACACTACAAACTCTAAATTATATATATA